>OU015493.1:151019037-151394037 GCA_907164885.2 Dolomedes plantarius
TTAAGAACTTGCAAACCAAGAAACTTCGACAACCACGAGCGAGTTCAGAATTTTGTGAAATTTTGCTCGCTCTGTATTAAATATAAATTACCTTATCTTATATTGCATT
Organism: Dolomedes plantarius; assembly: GCA_907164885.2. NCBI lineage: Eukaryota > Metazoa > Arthropoda > Arachnida > Araneae > Dolomedidae > Dolomedes > Dolomedes plantarius. The sequence continues at coordinate 151,019,147 of OU015493.1, forward strand.
TGCAAACATTACCTTTGGAAATTAACACTACATGTTTACATTACTTATGCATTACATCATATTATTTACATCACGTTCGCATTGCGTTACGCCACATTTGCATTATATATCATTTGTATATTTACCTTATATTACATGTTTTCAATACCTATTTATATTACGTTTGCATATTTACATTACATTTGCATTATTTACATTACATTTATATTACTTTGCTTTCATCACATTTGTCTTACTTTATATTGCATTTGCATACGTTACATTTGCAAGTTTACATTACATGTGTACATTACTTTTGCGATACATTACATTATTTACATTACATTTGCATTATAGTACATTACCTATTCACATTACATTACATATTTGCCCTAACTTGTTTATATTACATTTGCATTATTTGCGTTATATTTGCATTCCATTTTATGAACACGCCTCTTCTTAAAAAATAAAATCCCATAGATTTTAGAGATATGCTGAGATAGTAGCCCGATTATGCAAACAAAGAAACTTCGACTACCACATGCGAGTTCAGAATCTAGTGATGAAATTTTGATCTATGTGTATTGCATATAAATTATGAACACGTCTCTACTGATAAAAAAATAAATCCCACAGATTTCAGAGGTATGCTGAGATAGTGGGTTGATCATGCAAACCAAGAAGCTTCGACTACCACGAGCGAGTTCAGAATTTTGTGAAAATTTTCTCTCTGCGTATTGCATATAAATTATGAACATGTCTCTACTGAAAAAAAAATTCCACAGATTTTAGAGGTATGCTGAGATAGTGATCCGATTGTGGATACCATATAAGTATCTACAATTTATATCTTTTCTGTCGTCTACTTTCTCTGTACCTTGGTGCAAAAATATCATAATACAACAGTAAATAGCGTGAATTAACCAAAACTTAATGAAAAGTTTTGCTGTACATGCGATAACAACAGATGACTTTGAAAAAGTCGTTTCTAAGCAAAATTTGCGAACTACAATGGAACCTCGATATATCGAACCTCAAGGGGAACGAGAAAATTTCGAATTATCGAGGATTTCGATATACCAAGGTTTGATTTAATAACAACATGGGAGTGTTAGGCAGGTTCAAGGGGAATGGAAAAACTTCGATTTATCAAGGAATTCGATTATATCGAGGTTCCACTGTATGACAGAAATGATAATCGCGTTTAAAACAACAAAGATACTAACAAATTGAAAGAAAATTGAGAGTTAAAATATTAAACGCTCTTCAACATGAAATGAGTTCCTCTAGTTCTGCTAAAAGAAAATAGTACCCAGAGGTCAGTAATTATTTTATGACCTCCCTCCTGAAAACAAAAAGCATATTCCTGAGATGATTTAAGAATCTTGACATTGCTGAAAATTTGTTTATTGCGTTAAAAGAAAAGAGATAGATGTATAAATAAAATAAACTTTTGTTTCATTTCCATATAGTGCACTAGTAATACATAAACTTATACGCCTTCAATCTGTCTGACGTATTACAATTACCAAACAATGCATTTTCAGGAATATAATATCATAAAATTGTATTTTCATTCGCCCTTTTTAGGGTAAATATTTAATACACGCAAAACTTTATTTTGAAAAAGAAAAACCAAAACTTCGAGGCTAGTGACGTAAAATCATAGATTTCGTAACTTGAAGCTTATACTATACAATTATTTAGAAAGCAGCTTAAACTTCATATGGGGAATATAAATTATTCCTAAAGCTAAAGAAGCAAATTTAAACGCTTTGTGAAGCAAGTAAAACTTACAACCAAATGCCAGTTTTTGTTGGGAGATTACATTCCAAAGTGCTTACATGATTGGAAGATTTAAGGCCTCCTCAACAAAACAAAATACAACATAATCAACCTTGATGCGGTCAGCCAACACCTCCTAAACGTTCTTTAGGAGGTGTTGAGTCAGCCACATCTCTGGTTGTATCAACAGGTGACTTGTCATGCTACAATTGAAGAAAAATTCATAAGATGTGCTGCTCTTCAATACACAATAAAAAAGGTAAATCGAAGAATGGCAGCATTTATGACTACAAATAGGAATGCATACAAACGAAATGATTACCGGGGTCAATGTTACTCGGCTATTCTATTGCAGCTTACGATGATCTTATCAAGCACATATATATACTCCAAACAAAATAATTAGTGTTCGGTAAAACTCAAAAGAGCTTGCCCTGGTATTTATAGTGGTGAGCAGCATTTATGCCCAATTCCTCTACAGACAAACTAGAATTTAACGACATTTAATTAAACTGAATTTAACAACTGAAATTTAACGATTATGACACGAAGATATTTTTTTATACAACACATTTCATGACCACCCGAAGAAAAAAATTACATCTATCAGAATTCTAATAGCTCGGCAATTTCATCAAGATGAGGACATAAAGTACAACCAGTGAGAAAGTATGAACATGCTATTCACGATGTTTCGACATCATCGCTTTAGTTAAATTATTGCTAACTATCCACTCTCCTAGATCCTGCATTTTATTAATCGTATTCATCTTAACTTTAATAAAATAAATAAATATGTAAACAATAACGTGACAGTATATTAGAGTAATTAAAAAAAAATACGAATGCTGCAAACGTGTTTAGGGTCATCCGATGTCTTGGGCATGCAAAATCGCAGATCTTTCGACGTTCTAAAAATGCCACCCAAACAATGTTTTTTTTTTGTTGTTGGGCCGCGCGTTCCCAACCTCTGGTCTAGTCCTTGTGTTTGTTCACCCTCAATGACGGTATAGTTAGAGGGACAGTTGTAAATGGAATCCGATATAATGGTCCTTGGCGAAATCAGTCCGCCATCGTTTACTCACATGACCCCCAGTAACAACCGAAGCAAGGCATCAATGGTCTTGCTTCGCGATGATACAAATTTCTTTATATTTAACATTCAGTGAGGCAGTTGCACGCAGCACGTACATTTCAACTCCAACAGAAACGGAGGGTCTAAACATTTATAGTTAAAAGCTTAGATTTATAAAACTCATATAGAAATGCATAGCAGTGCTCTATCTGTAAAAACGCCTGGCATTCATTTCTGCCCTTCCTTTTTCACGTGGTTGCATCAATGAGATGAAACTAATTCCCACTCATAGTATTAACTCTAAATGAAAGAAAATGGATACAATGCATTATGGGGTAAAGCTTCTAAATATCCAGAAGCTCGATTACGGGCGTGAAAGTGCGAAAATGCAAACATTTTGTATCAGAAAATGCATCTGATTTTAAAAGGGTAATTATCATTCAGTGAAAAAACACCATACTTTGAATAAGGTAATGGTCTACAAAAATCGAAAAATCAGCATAATTTCAGAGGAAAGTATTGTTTTTTCTGGCAACAAGTTAGAGCGTAACCTTCTCTGTTTATTTATGTGAATAGAAACAAATGAACTTTATACAAGTGTATACGAAATTTCCTGAATTTTAAAGCAAAGGTAAGACTTGGATTTATGATAATTTTGAATTTACCGTTGTATATTCTTTTATATGCCGTATTAAATGAAAACAGATAAATTTCTACTGAAATAATATTTAAAATAAAGCTCATTATAATTTAGCTGATCGGCATTTATCTCCTAGAAATATCTAGGTCTTTTTTCATCCATATCGTCATTAATGTGTCAGAAAATGAGGTTATTTAACATGAGAAACGTAGGTAGGAAAAAAACCCAGAGGAGGATGTGTAAAGTTTCTAACTAAAATTTTATTGAAGACCGTTTTTCGCTAGTCTTTCATATATTGTAATGAAATATGAAGATTTTGAAAGATTTCGAGAGAATTCGGGACCTTTCTCCTGCATTCATCCCTGATTATAAGAACATATTAGTAAAATTAAATGAAATATTTGACTGAAGCACATCACATTATGTTTTTCCATTTGATAACATATATATTAGGACGTGAAAACTCTTCAATAACGTTTTCATGAAAATTTTTTAATACTGTACATTCAAACTAACAAAAGACTTTAAAAACGCTTACAGAATAGCAGTTATGTAAAGCTATTACATCGTTTATTTCGCGAGAGCGTAGTCAATTCGAATTTAGCTAGAAATTCCAACTAGCACATATTTTCATTGAAATTTTTTTTATCATTCGGAAAAATATGTTATAAAATGGGCCCTTTGTGGTTTGAAGGAGTGTATGTGTTCTGAAGAGGTTATAGGAAACTTCAGGGAAGTGAACGGCTCATAGCTTGTGAATTTCCCACAACCAAATCAAGTCACGTCTGGAAAAAACGCAATGGTTCCACCTTTTTTCGGTAAAATTCTTTAAAATCACAACTTTTGGTTCTCCTTTGGAGACTGGCAATCCTTAGAGAATATATCTCATTTCCTTAACGGCCAGAACTCTTCATCTACACTTATTTGATATCCACGTTTCCCGCTTAAGCTCGACGATATTTGAGGAGTTTTATAACTCGGAAACCGAAACCTTGATCTTATAGATTAAGGAATAGCACCCAGATTGGAAAAATCAAGCACATGCCCTCAGACTTTTTTTTTCTTTTTTTGACAGACCAAAGGGGTCCAATCGTCTGACATTGGGTATGATCGTAAACAATTAATTGTTTGTGTGGCAGTGCGCAGCCGCAGTAGATTTTCAGAGTGTCAAAAAATCTACGACTGCGCAGTGACACCCACGCAGTGCGTATATTCCATAAGTACGTTGTGAGCGCACACATCCTTAAATAATCTTGATATTTAACTTAAGACGACGTTTTGAGGGTATATTTATTCATTCAAAGATAAATGATAGACTTCCAGCCTGAACGAAATATACGTGAAACAGAAAAATTCCTATTACCTGAACAATCTGTATTATGTAAACCTTTTTGGGCGAACATTGTGCGATCATATTAAGCGTATTAGCTTCCAATGCCAGCGGCATTTGTGGAGAGAGGAGAGGTAATTGTAGTGTGGTTGCGGGTTCCGCTATTTATTTTTTGACGCTGTTACCCAACAAGCGCTGAAAATAATCGCAAAAGAAGCGAGATCAGCCGCGCTTCACCGTAAGCAAGCGTCCGATTTTCAGGGCCGTACAACGCCTCTCGCCATCTCGTTTATTATGCTATTGTATTATTTCATAATTCTATCGTCGCATTCTACTATTTTGAATGAAAAATCATTATTATGTATAAGTTTTCGTTATTATTGAGGATTACTTTGTATTTTAATTTAATTTTTTTAAGTACGACGTACCATACCTAAAAACAAAAAACAAAAAAAAAAAATTACCTACTAACAAACTAAATTTGTTCGAAATCTTTTCAATAAACGTTAGAAATTTTTATAAACGAACGAACTTTCGCGTTATTAACCAGTTCAACAAGAATGCGAGAAGACGGAAAAAAAAAGAATTTGCTCGTTATTTTTCTGTTTCTTCAGAACACCTACTTATTACTTTTAAAGAATATGAAAATTAAATTAGTAGTTCCGCTGGCCCTGTTATCTGTTCCGAATGATAATGAAGAAAGGATTAAAACCAAAATTTCTCAGCGTATTCGCTTGACGTCTGTGTTACACAATAACGAGAGATCTCAGTCATACACAAGTTCTTTGGTATGATGCAAATTATTTGGGGCGCAGAAATAAGTATGATGGTATGCTTCATTAGAGTGGATATATAATTACAGCTGAAAAAACACTGAGGGAAAACTCATGTCATATTAGTTAATCATACTTTTATTAACTTTCAGTGGACAAATTAAGCATGAGTAAAATAAACATAATTTATTCTGATACATAAGGTTAACAATCGTACAAAATCAAAGTTCCCAACACTGCGGCATACCCACGGTGGCTCCATGCAGATTTGTACCGATTTCCCATTAGTAACAGAGTCTTTAGTTTGCATGTTGATGATGACGTAAACTCTGGCAGAAAATCTGCATACTGATCGTCTTCTTCAGTGTGAAATTTGGCCAAAAGAATGGGTAGGAAATACCTACAAAATATTGTGGTCGTCTCTGAACATAAATCAACATAAGAAGCTAGTAAGAAAAAAATAGATGTTTAAGAAAAATAAATAAATAAACAAATAAAAAGATCGGTTCAATATGCTTTTAATCTCAGCAAGAACTACCTCTTAGAGGCCACAACGAATCAGAGGAACTCTCCTAAGACGGTATCTATTTGCAGTTTTTGGAGGTGATGATCCTATTCTAAACAACATCATCTGGGTCTGTTTTTCGTAGAACTCCTCCAGCCGTTATAAAACTATACCATACTTGCACTAAGTTTAAAAAAAAACCATATATAATCAGTGGAGCAAATTTTGTGTCAATCATGCAAGAGCAAAGTCAGAAATTGTGCCCAAAGTCTACTGTTTGTACTGCATTACATAAAGTCAGGCCCGGACTTAGAGACCCAGGGCCCCTAGGCACTTGACATTTGGGCCCTCCCACCATCTCGAAGCTATTTTGGAAATTTAGCAAATTAAATACACTAGTACAGAACATATAATTTTTAATCGACTTTAATGACTTTAATAAACATCAGAATAATACAGTCTATGTTACTATAGTTACATTATTCTATAAAATTTACAGAATCATACGACGAACTTTCTTCTGTGCAAAAGAACGAATGGCGTCATCATAATTCTAGCCTAATTCTAGCTTTGTTGCACGCAGGGCTGTAGTTATATTATGAGCGCCCTGTTTTGGCAAAATGTAGTAAAAATGTTTATTATAATATTATTTTTGATAAAGCTTTTTGATAAGGCAAGCCAGGCTTTTGAGCTAATGTAAAGCCACCGGTGCCCCTGGGCTGACTGGGCCCCTAGGCCGGGGCCTTGTAGGCCTAGGCAGAAATCCGGCACTGCATAAAGTAACAATGGCACGACCAGAATCTTTTTAGATAGAATGGGAGTCATTCCTGAGAGAGGAATTTTAAAGCCCGGTTAGGATATATGTATACATATACAGTGAAACTTCTCTATGGCGGCCAGTAATGGTTCGGGAAAAAATGGGCCGTTTTGCCGGGTGGCTGGCTAGAGAAGTTTCATTGTGTACAGTCGATTCCGGTTATTTGGACCACAGCTTATTCGGATCGAATCCCGTGTTGTAACATAGGGCATGTTCGTTTAATCGGACCATCCGGTTATTAGGACCAAAATGATCGCGTCCCGATGTGGTCCGATCCAGCCAGTTAACCGGAATCGACTGTTTTCTTTTCATACAATGTTAGATCTAGAGAAGTAGTGTATTTTTAGATGTAGTATTTTATGTAGTGGAAAACATCCATTATATTCAAAATCATGTATGTAGTTTATTGATTAGACTCCGAAGAACAATCGCATTATGTAGCACCCCAGTATCTCAGTCCAGGACATGCCTCTGAGTTAAACATAAAAAGTAATACTCTTATAAGCTGCCAGAAATAAGTGTTTTCTTCTGTAAATTTAAGTTTTCAAAAAAATTTTAAAATTCCAATTTCCTATACCTTTAGTACGGATGTAAAAAGAGAAAAAGGGAACTGTAATAATTGGTTTTATTAGTAATCCTTTATAAGACTTATCTAATAATGTTCCTTGAGTTAAAGAAAACGTCTGTGTAAAATTTTTGAGTGCATCGGGATCTTTAGGGGAGTTAAACGTGTATAAGTGAATTTGCATGCTTTGTAGTGCATAAGCACAATAAAGAGGTAGTTAAGATTTGTATTGGAAATATAAGAATGGGTAAAAAAAAAAAGACAGTTTTTATGAAAACGAGTGAATTTTAAAACTTTGTAAAATAGGAATTCGCATCAGATTTCAGTTTTAGCAGGGAAATCACGCTCATCTGCAAATTAGTTGCGTCGAGAGTCAATTAATCATGCGTACAAGATGTCCTGAACTTGCAGTAGAACTGGAAAATAGAGGAATGCTCATCTATGAGTATAGTTCGAAATGTAGGCACACAAAAAGGTTTACAAAAATTTACTTTAAAATTCTTATCCAGTGAGAAGAATGGGAAGTTGAGAATAGTTTCACTAGAAAATACCAGAATTTAATATCTGAGTTCTAAAAAGAAAGAAAAAATTACACTATTTTACACCAAAATTAATTCAACATATTCGGTTAGGAATTCGAAGAATAATGAATAGTGGCAACAGAGTATAGAGACGCAGTCAGGGCTCCCTGAGAGAAAAATGTAATAAACCCAGATTAGATTTTAAAAAAAATTACCCAGATTGTAATAAAAGAAACCCAACTTTTTTAAAACATACATTTTTTATTAAAAATCATATAATTTTTCTTTTAAATACAAAAAAGGTAATGCACCACATTTTCTAAGATTACTTGAAATTAAATTAAAGTTATCTTATTTAATTGCCAAATTTTATCCATTTCCTCATTAACCTCCAAATTGGTTTTCTGAAGTCGTTCTTTTTTTTATGAGTACTTCTTATCTATATATATAAAACAGTTCCATAACACGTAACTGACTGACGTATAACGCTCAAACCAAACCGCTGGACCTAATGGGCTGCAATTTTGCATGGCGATTCTTTTAACAGTGTAGGGGAGCACTAAGAAAGATTTTGGAAAAATTCTTAGATTATTTTAAAATTAAATTTTTAAGCTGTTTTTGTAACTTTTTTTAAGTTTGCATTTAAAATAATAAATCTGAGAGTTATAAAATTTATATCACGAGAAAGATCATAAAAATTCCTTTAAAATGAAATCTTTTTCGAATCTTCACCTCCATTGTCTGATTTTTGGTGAATTTTTAAAGATTGATTTTTATAATTTAATTTATTAAATGCTGATCACGTGGTTTCTTTTCGTTTTTGTTATACTTCAAATTTTTTTGCGTCCACGGGTGCATAACAACGATAAATGATTGACAAAACAATATTAAAATACAATAAAGATAAAATTTAACCACTAGACTAGTTGAGATGGAAGTTTTTAAGAATTAATTCAAATTAGTATGTTTTACGCGATATTAAGCATACAAATTAATGCCTACATTGACCGTTGTATTTAATTTGAGTATTTTCTTCTACATTATTTTGTCTATAAAATATCCGTACGATTTTTTTTATTTTTATTTGGTGTGTGGTGTTGCGTGCATTAATTGCATACATTGACCATTATATTTAATTTGAATGCACTCCGTAGCGAATGCACGGGTATCAGCTAGTCGTAGACTCCCGACGTCAATCCATTGAATACTTAAGGAAGTTCTTTGTATAAGGGCCTGTTTATATTGCGGCCGTCAGCGTTACTCGTATTGACATATTTTAAACCAATCACAGGCATTAACAATTTCGTGGCTAATCGCTTAGAGGTTTTCTTACTGGTTGGATATACAGTGATTTCCGCTTATAAGAATCACGTTTGTTATTACTGTTTTTGATTCTTATAAGCGGTTGATTCTTATAACCGAAATTTAGGTTTTTGGACAGGCACATACACACCTATATATACATATATTAGATAATTTACCTTAAAATACTCATTAATTTACATTAATTATCTTTCATTAAAATTATTTTTTATAATTTTAAAAATACAACTTAATTTTTAGAGCTATAAATAGATGCACACCTCTTTCATACCAATAATCTCAGACGAGATTCACTTTCTAGCTTACGTTTCACGATTTAGTAACGTGCTGAATCTACTAATGTCACGTTTGCCTAAGTGATAGTGGACACTTCGCCGAAGATTTATGTGTTTCAGAATCCAGGAAACCGCAACCAGAATGCGGGAGGTGGGAAAAAAGAGTCCTTATTTTTCAGTCATATGTCAGTGGAGAAAAGTGAAATCGGACCCGGACGGGTAAAGATGCCCCCTTGTCAAGCTAATAGGACAGTGTTGTGCTAAATCGTTTAAGGGGAAACTATTATGTTATGTCTAACAAAGAAAGGGATGAATTTTATGTCTATATTCCATCTCATCTTATCAATCTTTCTTTAAGAAAAAAAGAAAGAACTTTGTGACTTTTGAGGGTTTAAGTGGCTTTTTTTGGAAAAATGAAAGGAAAGCGAAGAGTGTAAACTGATTCTTAAAACCGGTGGATTGATTCTTTAAAGAGAAAATTTTAACATGGAAATAATACATTTGTTTTTGTTTCCGCGATATTGATTCTTATAAACGGTTGATTCTTATAACCACTGATCACTATAAGCGGTGGTTACTGTATTTCAATATGAGTAACGCTGACGCTGGCAGACGCAATGCGAACAGTCCCTATCATGGTCCCTCTATATTACATCTTTTACCAATTCTGTTTTAGGTATCCAGGTGTGACAATTTTGATGATATCTATTTATTGCCTGTTTAGCCACAATACGTTTGCTTACGGTTTCAATTTTAACAGAATTTGTGCATTTTGTTGTGGTTCTATTGTGAAAAAACTCTTTCATGGCGTTGATAAGATTTCGTATTTGGGATTATCGAACAGATCTTTGATATTAAGCAACAAATACCAAAATTCTGGGATGATTTTATAAGAGGGAAATTTATCACGATTCCATCGAAATGATCTCCACTTGTACTATTTTAGACGTAAACACATACTAATGTCATTGTAAGCCGTATTTTTCATTAAACTGTCTTATAATTAAATTATGCTTATAATAATATTTTTTTTTTGCTATATTTTAACTTACAACGAAAAACCCCAGATCTGGGTTTAACAACCAAGGTCTCTTAGGAGTCACCAATTTAGACATAATCAATGGTATTATGAATTATCAAGCTTACATTTAAAAAATATTATTTGAGTCTAAAGTGAAAAAAAGGTCGTGTTTGGACTTCATTGATATTACGGTTTTATAGAAAATATGACCCTTATCAAAAAGAGTTGTAAATGTGCGGCTATGTACTCGTATATAGACAACATATCTACACTCCTGAAATTTTCTCGTCCGACTCCAGACGTCAATCCAGTTGAATACTTAAGGGAAGTTCTTTTTAAAACCTCAGATCTAAGATAATTTCTAACAAAGATAACTTTAAAAGAATTGATATAAATGGGACTTTCTATCTAGTTCGGTATCGCGAAACATCGCCGTATCCATGCAAGGAAGCTACAGTTGATTATTCAAGAGAAAGGTTATCAGAAAAGGTTATTTTATACATAGAAAAAAAAGTGCGAATGCCTTAAAATATTTATATCATTTTTGATTTCACGAGTTGTGCTGACCGTTTCATTTGGAGGAGCATTCAAATGGTGAACGAGCAGTTCTCGAAGGAATTACAGAAAAAAACATTCGTACCTCGCCGGAATTCAAACCTAGGCTGAGGTACGGTACCTCTTGACGCTAACCAACACACAGTGATATCGACGTGTCCCATGTCATAATATCCACCAATCAGTATTTATGCAATGAAAGTACAAACACTAATTTCTCCTCGAAATGAGATATTTATCTTTAATGTTATTTATAATACGTAAGAGCGAATATAAATAAATTTTACGTATAGTAGCTATTCTACTATATTATACATACTGGCCTCAGATGTTGAACAGTTTGAACTAACAGATTTTGAGAACTCTTTAATTTAATATATGTGTACAAATACCTTCTACACTTTCTCTTTATATATAAGTTCATTGTACTATGTAATGAGGCTCTCTCTCCCCGAAGCGGAGGGGGTAAAAAACTTCGATGAGACAGGCTAACTTTTCAACATTGTGCAGATGATGTACTACATAAACAGTAGCCACAAATAGGCCTACACCAATTATACTCTCAAGGCGAATGTCTCACAAGTGCCTCCGTATTAGAAAAAAATATTTATATACTCTCATTATAGTTATTTGGCTAGTTTGTGGCAAAGAAGTTTGCTGAATATTAGGAAATTTCTGTTGAAAATCAACAAGTCTAACGGTGAGCATGGTAGTTTTCCGAATCAGGAGGTAAGAATAAGTTGTACAGAATTATAGTATGAAATATTTCTAAAGATTTTCGGTATGAGATGATGTTTACCCAATAGGTTAACCAAAAGAATCTTTGACCTTACAGAAAACTCATAAATAAACGATACAAATACAGCTTAGTGCTTTTCTCACTTTTGGGACGCCAAAACTCGTAAAATTTGGAAATGTGAGAAGACGCGAGTTTAAATTGTTGCAAGAATAATCTGTTACTTATAATAAAGCTATAGAGAGGGGCTCTAAAAGAATATATTTTTATCAGCTAACTCTAAATGCAAAATCTTTATTTTATTAAATTACTCCAAATTATTCCAAAATTCAGTACAGAATTTCTTAACGCACAGAATCGAATGTATTAATCAATTTTTTAACATTTTTTTTTAATCACAACTCTTATTTACGTCACTTTTTCTCTTGTGTTTATTCCCCGAATTCGATTCAGGTTGAAACCTTATCGTTAAATGAGGTATTCAATTGTTATCTTATCAATGAGAAACGATGCAGTGTCTCAAAATCGAAACACATGCGGTAAAAATCTTACAACCGTCAGTCAAAGATAACGAGAGAAAAATAATGGTAAATGCTTGTTACTACAGGCTATACCTAATTCTTTACTCCAAAGGCTACCACTACGTTTTAGTAATGGCTGCTGATAATGCTAGAGTTACAGTTGTATATCGATATCATACATCTAAAACGCCAGACCAGAGTGTCTATGAAAGCATATAGTGTTGGAAATTGATTTATGAAAATACGGTTTTTTAACAAAAACATTTTTAATATTCATTAAAAATGAAGGAAATTTCATACATTATACATGCTACGTATAACAAATGAGTTACAAAAATAAAATTTCATATACAATAATAAACAAAAGCATAAGGTTAAAAATTAGATTTTCGTCACATACAAACATGGAAATTGATTTATGAAATTTCACATTTCATTCACATTAATAGATAGTAAAGCCACCTTTCTTCATCAAAGTTTCTTTTATTCTAGATGGCATTGATAAAACAAGATTTTGCATGTACTTGTGTTGAATTAGTTTCCAGTTTTGACAGATTGACACTTTTAACTCTACAAGTGATCTGTACTGCATCCCATCTGCATAAACCTTTCGAACAAGCTGTGCCCAAATGTTTTCGACTAGGTTCAAATCAGGACTATTAGGTGGATGATCTAAATGATCAATATTCTGTTCGTCAAACCAATCTTTCATTGCATTTGAAGTGTGAATACTTGCATTGTCTTGCATGGAGATGTAATCTAAACTATAATATTGACATGCAAATGCAAGAAGGGAATTTTCTAAAACTGAGCTGTAATCAAGTGAAGTCTGGCGACCATTTAAAAATACAATTTCACTTCTGCCATGACAAGCAACCGCTGCGCAAGTCATCAAACTTCCACCACCAAAATTTATGCTGAATGTAGATTTTGGCTCTTTTCGGAGCCCCCCCCCCCCCCACCCAGTAATAGTTCAAACTATCGGGGCCATCCAAATTAAATTTCTTTTCACCAGAGAAAATAACCTTCTTCCAATTGTCGCCCATTGCTATGTACTTCTCACAATACTGAAAACGCATCTGCTTGTGACGCCGAAGTATCTTTCCAGACTTCATTCTCGATCATCTCAAGCTCCATGAGGAATATAAAATTTGCCTATCTCTTCTAGAAGTAACAGGGAGGGATAGATCTGCCCAAATCTGCTTTGAACTGTGGCCGGTTTTTGATAGAAGTTGAAGAATCCCCCTTTTCTCCATCTTAGTTAAACGTGGATTACCTTTTTTTGTTAAAATTTTTGCCATAATTTGCTGAATATTTTCTATAATTATATATCACACCAACTGATCTTTTAATTAATTTACTAATTTCGGAACAGATTTTTCACATTCTAGATATGCATCGATTTTGGCTCTTTCGCCTCAGACAACAACTTTCGTTTACCCATCGTGGAAAGTATGACTGAAACGTATTGCTTCCAATATATAACGCTTTTTATGTCTACTGCGCATGTCACGTTACTTGGTTTTATGGAAATTTTTATCACATTACTTCAGAATAGCCAATGAAGTGTGATATTTCATAAATCAATTTCCATGTTTGTATGTTACGAAAGTTTAATATTTGACCTTTCGTTTTTGTTTATTATTACGTATGAAATTTCCTTTTGTAAATCATTTGTTATACATAACATGTATAATGTATGAAATCTCATTCATTTTTAATGAATATGAAAGAAGTTTTTGTTAAAAAACCGTGTTTTCATAAATCAATTTCCAACACTGTATTAAGGGCCTGTTCACATAGAATTCGTCAGCGTCAGCGTTACTCGTATTGACATATTTTAAACCAATCACAGGCCTTAACAATTTCGGTCCTAATCGTTTGGAGGTTTGTAATTGGTTAAATACATTTCCATACGAGTAACACTGACGCTGACCGATTCTATGTGAATAGGCCCTAAGAAGTCCGTTATTATAACCATTGAAATCATAAAAATTTTTAGCTGAACATTCAAACTAAAGTTTATTGCATGTATTTCATTTTCATCAGCTTAAAATTATAGATATGACGTCCATAGCTCCCCAGAATTTGTATTTATAGCTACTTTTCATATCTGTGTGCCGGGGGTAAAAGGCATCCAATATATTTTCTGCTATAGTAGATTGCTTGGCATTATTCTTACATATTTTTTTCATTATATTCTATGGTGCAAAGCAGTAACCCGTATGCTTATATAGAAAGCTACTTAACCAGCTGGAAGAATCTCCATGTTCTGTCATTGTATGGAGGTAGAGAGCACTAAGTGGAGTTCAATGAGCTCCTCTGTACAATTCAATAATTTTGACCTATGGTCAGTGATTAATGGCCAATAAGGATAATAATAATAATAATAAATGGCCAATTCAATGGTTATACCAACGAACTTCTTAATCTGCTTTCTTAGACACTCTGGTCTGTCGTCTTAGATGTTGGGTATCGATATACAACTGTAACTCTCGCATTCTCAGCAGCCAATACTAAAGCGCAGTTGTAGCCTTTGGAGTAAAGAATTAGGTATAGCCTGTAGTAACAAGCATTTACCATTATTATTCTCTCAAGTTTGACTGACGGTTGTAAATTTTTCTACCGCATGTGTTTCGTGACACTGCATTGTTTCTCATTTATAAGATAACATTTACCGACTGAAATATGTAAATTACAAATTTGATCACACTGATATATTACTAAAACAATAAACAGCTTGGGACATCTTTTCACCGACAAATGGGTCTCTTGGGAGAACAGCTGGTAAAAAGTTGCAATACGAATATCAAGATAATTTTTCCTGGAAAGAAAAACAAAAAACTGCTCAACTGTCTGGCTGGATAATAAATCTGAACGATAATCAATTCATTTTATGGCGGATTGAAAAAATTTTCCTTTTCCGAAGATAAACAATCATTTCAGATAATTATCTTTCGTCATCCTACTCATTTAGGTGTAAACAAATTCAACTGATATCTCGGAAACGAAGGAATCTTCCAGGTGGCAGGGATCTTTGTTCTTTTATAAAATTTCAGCATTCTCTTCCTAATTTCTTCCATTTCTAAACGTATTCCAAAAGCCCCTTTAAAATGATCTGCAAAATTTAAAAGAAACTAAGTGCAATAATTTCTTCACTCCATTGAACAAATTGCTCGTGTTAGAAAGTTTTCAAAAATAAATGAATAAATAAATAAATGAAATGAAGTAAAACAATTCTTAGCAATTGTTCTTTAAAGTTTATTAAATAATTCTAATTAACACCTTATATAATTATTATACGAGTGTATGTCTCACTTCTTTTGCTGCCCCTGAAAGCATTTTACTACTTGAAAATAAGTGTATGGTGTTTTTAAAAACTTGACTAAAAATCTGCGTGATCATACAGATAGATCTCTAGAACTACCAACTGTTTGAGACATCTTATAAGCAAATTTAGTATTGCTTTAAAGAATATTTGGTCTACATTTATCATCATGAATGATTTTGGACCTAGAATTAGTGTTATCCCAGTCTTCCAGTAGAGATTGCATAAAATTTACCAGATCAACCAGCTACAAAATTAATAAACTTAAACTGGAAATTAAGTATACATTTGAATTTATAACAAGTTTCTGAAAGATATATGAGCATTGTGGGTATGAAAAACAAAGAAAATCTCTAGATTTTGCCTTAGACGGTGTAGTTTTCCCACTGTGGTTTTAATTTATAAATATTTAAAGTTTTTATCAATGGCTAATTCTATATGAGACCAAAAAATTAGAAGTACTTGAAAAAATTTATAAAGAATAAATATTCCATTGTTTTTATCCATTCCACATCTCAGAGAAATACCGGGAAAAATGTTTTCCAGAAACGCATGATCATTGTGATAGAAAATGGTTTACGTATGCCAACAATTGGATATACACCTGTGTCAACATGTTTTAAAGTTTGTTTTGATACAGGCACGTCTTTTACGAAAATCAAACAGACTTGTTTAAAGTTTGTTTGGCATACACACGTCCTAGATTAAATGGCATGATTTTCTCTCCAGAAGCATTTTAAGATTACAATCGAACACTTTTCATAAACACACCAGTACAAACGTTACTTATTCACTTGCTTTGTCTTTAGCATAACGAACTTATTCTAAACATATCACAGTGGAACTAATGGTGATTTAAAAATTGTTTTTAATTTTATTAAATAAGGAAAGATTGTTCAAGGTGTATATTCAAACTAATAGTAATTTCTTGGTGATTTCATTCCTAATATGTTGTTAAGGCTGCTGTATACTAACATTGAGGTTAGCATTCGCTGACTTCAATGTTAACCGATGGAAAAAATTTCTCCAATGATTGCCGACTTGGATTGAAAGATTTTTTTTTTTTAGATTCATACTCCGCAATAAAGAATGGAATTTTACTACTTGGAGCATTTTTCGTTTTAACAAAATGCAAATAATATTTTAAAATTTAAATTATTTCGGGAAAACAATCTGGTATAGTGTGTTTTAAACGCTCATCAATTGCTTTGGTGAACGAAATTTATAAAATTAATCCTGTTTCAAGGTGCAGGAAAGTTCAGGCTATCTGAAAATACTATTTTTATCGGATATCAGCATTTGTGTAGCTGTAAATAGTAGACACATTTTCTCCATAGGTTAACATTGAGGTGAGCGAATCCAGCAGGGTTAGTACACAGTAGCCGTAAGTGATTCTTATGCAGTTAAAGTCACTGATCAAAAGTCTAATGGCATGTATACTTTGAACCCTGTATTAAATGCTAAATGATATAACTATCAGGAATATAAATGTCATTTATTTGTTAGTAATAGCTTTTATAGAGATACAAATGTAATTTTCTTATCTACATTACCCCTTATGGAACGTTTAATCTTGTAAACAAATCAGGCATTAACCTTTTCCTTACGGGGTGGGATAGCATGTGTCCCAAGTATACAGGCCTAAGAATGAATATATATATATATATATATATATATATATATATATATATATATATATATATAATCCCCTTAGTGGCCATTCTTGCAAAGAGGATGTGAAATTTCTCGTTCAAAAAAGGGAATTGGAAAAATGGACCCGTAATCTAAAGGTTAACCAAACAATAAAATAAATGTATAAGGCATTCATAAAATGCCACTTTTAAAAGAAATCTTTACCATATTCAAGATCCCTCATGGACTTAGGTTTCAGTTAATTACCCACAGCAGGATATACTAGAGAAAAGATTAGCCATAAGGTAGAACGTATCGTGGTTTGTTTCCCTAAAAATAAATTCAAATTCTCGTTTATCATTTATCTGTTAATGACTCGTATCTCTCGTTTATCTTCTTTTGTCTTATTCAGACCCTATCACTGCTCAAAACTCCCTACAACGTATCTGAATATTTTAGTGGACAGATATTATTCAAGTGCAAAGCAGATCTCAGATCACTGGCCATTTGTAATGATACTATTATAATCACTGGTGATACTAGGTATCATCAATACATGAATGCATTGGTAATTATTTTGATAGAAATGTGGGAGCGATTAAGCATTATACACTCATTCTGTCTGACGCTATAAAATTTCTCGCAAATTAAAACTACAAATAGTTGATTTGTGAACACGAAAATTTTAACTTCTCAGGATAGCTTCCTATTTGGCTGTCTCTACTTTACAGAACACAACGTTTGGATTCCAGATAAAGGGCTCAATAATCTCGCACATGCATGTTAAAAACTGAATTTTTGGCTAGAGTGGTTTAAATTATTTGATAAAATACTCACTAAATGTAACTGGACATAAAACATTCTGAACAATTTGTAAATTTCTTTCCGACTAAAATCAGTTGAAGAAGTTGTTTGTTCACCAATATATTAACAGAAATTCCTGTTAGTTTATCGGCGTTCAATCAACAATTTGATGCAGATAAATTAAAAACTAAATACTGCTCAGTGTGATTCAATTTTCTTTCAAACTTAGCTTAGTGAGGAAATCTATATATTACTAAAACTGGAGCTGTTCGTCTGTAATTTTTATATCACAAAAATAGCCCACTATAGCACCATATTTAGGAGAATACGGAATCCCTTACATGAACAAAAAGCAGAAATCGGGCCTCTAAGTTATCGTAATTTTAAATTAATACTACCACGTATAACGTCATTACGTATTTATCATAAAGTTTAGTTGTCCACGAAAAACCGATAGATGCATATTAAATTTTATTGCTGTACAGTCTGCTGAAAGAGTAATTTTCAATCCACAGTATGAGTGTCCCAACCTTTCGGCTTGTATTGAGAGAAGAGGAATTGTCTTAGGCCGTAAATTTATAATACAGTTTATGCATGTAAATGGTTGGCTGGTTAGGAGCGATACGGTCAGCTTTTGCTACACTAGGGATAAATAGACCGGGACCTACACTTTAAAGCCGATTCCGAACGACTACAAATATCCATGTCAAAGTGGGACTCGAACCCACAGGCTCAGAACCAAATGCCAGAGCGCTAGCCATTCGACCATCATCCGGTTTATGCATATAAGTAACAAGTCCTTTATTTTTTACCTTTTTTATAATAACAGTATAAAATGCTCGGCATTCCGAAATCTATCGAGGTGTATATAAAGTTTTTGGTGCTTAAAAAGACATTGGTGTCAATTTCTCCAGACAAAAGAAGAGGAATCCTAGAACTCGGTACCAAGGATGACATTACTGACGACTTTTTCAAGTCTTGCAACAAGACGTTGGTCAAACCATAGCAATATTTCACTGAATGGAATCCTGTTATTTCATAATTTAAAAATTATGAATAACGCAAGAATAAGCCCAAGTTTAATGATTAAAGTAGAAAACTTACTTGTCTTGTCGCCTTCGTAACAATAAACATCCAACTTCACAGACACACGCACGTATGGTCTTATTGTAATACTATTATCTGCAGTCTCTAATTTGCTCTCCAAGTCGCACAGACAAATGCAATGTCTCACAAACGCGGGTTTCGATTCGATTGATTGTGGGGCGGATGCGGGTGGTGGATTTGGCACTGCAGTATGCTCCCACCCCCCTTACACAGCATTTTGTAGTCGCCTACCCTGTCTGTACCTCAGCTTCACACAATCAAGTCATAAAAGATATATCTCTAAAAATAGGATATTAATGTTTAAAATTTTGTATCCTGTGGAGCCGCATTGCTTGTCTTCAAGGGTCTCGGGTTGGATACGCCTGGTTTACGGCAAAAGGGTTTGTAGGGCGTTAGCTTACTGGGCCCACTTTTTCGATTCCCTCTTTATAATGGGAAATTTCATACCCTTTTGTAAGAACGGACATTAAGGGGATTATATATATATATATATATATATATATATATATATATATGTATGCATATATATAATATATATATATATATATATATATAGTCATTAATGGGTCCGTATTCTTGGGATACTGGGATACATACTATCCCAGCTCGTAAAGAAAAGGTTAATGTAGGTATCTAAATTTATAGATGAAAAACCCATACGGTTTCAAATCAAAATTTAACTTTAAATCACAAATAATGAATATAAAGACAGTCAAATTTCGCAAGCTGTTAACGCGATAAGCTAACTTCAAAAATATATTTCATTACAAGCTTAATTACTGTTTTTAAATATTTTTTCGTATATACTCCAAAAAAATTCTAAAATATTTAGCATTTCTTTCCCTCATAACTTCAGTGTCTTTCATAAAGTTCATAATATATATTTCTTAAAAATACCTTCGTTTTGGAGAGGAATAATGAAATTAACCTGGGATTTGTGTACAATGGATGGTAATCCAATAGTCACATAGTATGGTGTAAGGACAGCTAAAAAGTAACCTTCGCATAAAATTACAGTCAAAATGTACATTTTCAGTTTAGGGATGACTTAAAGTGGAAGCTCAGATGACGGATTTCTTAAGAGAATTAAACTTTTTAGAGCTTAATAACTATTACAAATGCAGATATTTCTTCCTATATCTATGGAAATGTTAGGAATAATAGCTGGGAACAACTGAGTCTTAAAATGGTTATACGTATCGTTATTTCGTAATTGTATTTTTGTGCTTTTTTATTACAGAGATTTGCATAATGTTGTTATAATTCATATGAATCGCGATAAAAATTGTCTGCCTAGTGTTAGGTGTAAAAGATTCGTTACAGTGACAGTGAATATTCTTTGTTTATACACTGCTCAAAAAAATTAGGGGAGCTAGCAAAGAAGTTAAGAAAACCGTGCGAGACCGCCACGTATTGGCATAAAATGGATAGTACACGCGTATCAATGCGCAATACAGAAAAAAAGACGTAAAAAAATTTGTAATTAAGCTTTAAATCTTTGAAAATATGGAAAAAACATGAAAAGATGATTTAGGGCAACAATTTGGTTACATGTAATCGATAAAAAAAAAGTATTGTTTAGAAATTATGCAAGATTTTTAATATGGCGTGTGGTCTCCTCGAACAGCTAAGACTGCTGCACACCTGTTTTCCATGGATGCGATGATGTTATCGATAAGACGTTGGGGAATACTGTTCCACTCCTCAAGAAGTGCAATCTCCAAGTCTCGGAGAGTAAAAGGAGGCCTTTGTCTCTCAGCAATGCGTCGTCCGAGCATGTCCCAAACATGCTCGATTGGATTCAGGTCAGGAGAGCACGCTGGCCATTCCATACGCTGTATTGTTTCAGCTTCAAGCATATTCTCCACAAGACGAGCTGTATGCGGTCTGGCATTATCATGCTTGATAACAAAGGAATCTCCAATGGCTGCAGCGTAAGGTATGACATGAGGTCTCAGTATCTCGTCTGCATACCTTCGGACCGTCAAAGTACCATTCCGAATGATATGCAGGTCCGTACGTCCACCCATGCTGATTCCACCCCATACCATAAAACCAGCTCATCTGTATTGTGACCTTTCACGAACGAATGTGGGGTTATTTCGATTGCCCCTTTCCCTCCATACCAAAACACGTCGGGTGTCACACTCCAGACTGAATCGGGACTCGTCTGTAAACAGCACTTGGATCCAATCATGTTGCTCCCAATCTCGATGTTCAGCAGCCCATCTTCTTTGGGCCGCACGGTGGCGTGAGATCAACGGAATGCAGACCATTGGCCTACGTGCATAGAGACCTCCTTGATGAAACCTATTACGTACTGTTTGGCTGGACACCCTTCGTCCTGTTGCCAAGAGCAACTGCCTTTGCAACTGAGTAGCATTGTCTGTTCTGTTTCGACGAGCTGTTAACAGTATATACCGGTCATCAGTTGCTGTAGTGGCGCGTGGCCGACTACAGCAACAGCAGTAGTGGCGCGACAGCTGTAGTGGCAGCTGTAGTTGCAGCTGTCTGGTCGACGTCTAACATTCCCTGTTTCTTGGAATCGATTCCACAGCCTTGCAACGACACTTCTGGCGACTCCAACAGCGTCCGCGACACTACGTTGTGTTTGCCCGGATTCAAGTCTGCCTACAATACGCCATGCCATGGATTCCTGTAAATCACGTTGTTGAGACATTTTCAAGTCACCTTTTCTCAAAAAGAATAACTGAGCAATCGAATTTCACAGTTAAGGCAGTGAAGCAGTTCTGCAACATCCCGATTTCCGCCCTTATGTTCTTTTTCTGGTTTTTGACGTCATGAACTTTGCTGTCAAATTTGCATATGAAGTTTTCTTCTTCTGTTTCCTGCTAGGCTTTAAATTATGGATGATTTATTTTATGTTACTTATTGGTGTAAGTATTTGCGTAATTTCGTTAAAACCATGTGATCCCGTAATTGCTTTGAGCAGTGTATTATAAAAGTAGCCAGAGTTTTATATAAAATGATACTATGGGATTTGGGGGGGGGGGGGATAATGTAATATCTAGGGGGAATTCGAAGAAATAAAATTTTGTGAGTAAAAAAAAATAATTATAATTTAGTGCTACCTTAACAAATAAATCTTAATAAAAAAATTTTACTTTCTTAAAGAAATCGCTTTGCAAAACTTTTGTTGCATGTAAATAAAAAAGAAAGTTCCCTGAAATGTACAACCTGACACCTAAATATGGCATCTCTCTTGTTTTTCAGTATTGCCAAATCACAACTGCCAGATTACAACTCCAAGGATCTTCAACATCATGTCTCAGCTAGTTTGCGAAATCAGTCACCTTCTTTCGAAGCAAATACGTTGCATACATATATGCGAAAGTATAATTCAAATAAAAATGACCACATAGCCAACCTGATTTGATTGTAATAACTTGCTTTACGTTTGGAGCGCGGGGAGGGTAGTAATCACCTATCATTTGAACTTGAAATAGTGGAGAGGCCTGTAATTTTAACTTTCCTTCTCAAAACTTTGGTGACTCAATGAGATACATTAGTTTTAGTTAGTTTTACAAGTGAGGTCATTCATAGAAAACTTAGAGGCGAAAATAACGTTTCTCTAAGCATTAATTGTAAATGGCGGCATCATTTGGTGATCATGGGCAATAAAACGCCTGATGAGTTAGCGTAGTTTCCTGATAGCCGTTGCAAAAAACCTTTACGCAAAGATTTCGCAATGACTAAACTAAAGTTTCGGAATTTACATTTTGCGTGAAACCCCTAGTTCAGTCGTGCCCTTGACAGCTGGTAATGCGGCCCCACGAGATCGTCAACTTTTTAAGACCTATCTTCTCAGAGAAAAATATCCCTCGCTTCACAAATCACACTTATTTCATGTCCTTGCTTTTTGCACTACTCACAACTGTAAACACTTATTTTCAAATGAAGCTCTCGAAGAGTAATATGTTACCCTCTTTTTTATGTTATAACAAAAAATATAAAAAAAGGAAGCTTTGTTACTTACGTACATTAACTATACTATATATTCTATTTGTGGCCCAAGTCAATGCCTCATCTTTCAGTGTGGCCCAGGTAAGCATAAAGGTTGGACACCCATGATCTGGTTCAGGAGTGGCTAACTTAAAATAATCCGGGGACACTTGAGAAAAATATAAATGACGGCGGGCCAACTGTAATTTTGAATCGAATTTTGATGTCTCCTGTTCTGAAGGCGAAATTGCCTTCGTCTAATATCAGATTTTAACTTTAAAATAATTTCAAATGCTTAAATTTAAATTATTTCAAATACGTATAAATAAATACAGGATACTCAAAAAAGACCGTATTATAAACATAAGAAAAAATGCATCATTCAGTTTTCAAAAAATTGCATTCTTGATGATAAAAAAAAAAAAAAAATGTTTGCTGGCGTTATCAAAATGTATATATGTTTTGCATACATGTGAAAATTACAAAATGCAACTTTATAAAATCAAACATTTTTGCAACTAATAACGTCAAAACAACACTGTTTTGAAATCCCCGTACATATAATAAAAATACATTTGATTATTGGAAAATAAAACTTTTTTTTTTTCAGAAAACTAAACAAAATCAGTTTTCTTCACAACATGAAACCAAGTTTGGTTCACAAAAATATGATTATATTACAAAGCAAAACGTAAAATCGGTTTTCTTAATAATCAAAAAGTAGAATTTTTTTTTTTTTAATGAGATGATTCCGGATGGGTGCTTGATACAACAGGGGCAATAAAATCAACGTCGATTTCGGATGACGAAACACGGAGGTGAGATAAATTTTCCCCCGTAAGACTTCTTTTTTCCTTGTACTCAGTGTTTTCGCATACAAGTGATACAGAACATGAATAAGTGAGTGAAGTTTTTCAACAATAGTATAACAACATATTCTTTCCCAATCGCTTTAGTGCCGTGAGCCGGTTAAAATGTCCTGCCGGGCCGGATGCGGCTAGCGGGCCACCAGTTCGCCATCCCTGCTCTAGTTCATTGGTTTGTCACTGGTGGTCTGCGAGAACCCAGGAAACAGTCCGCGAAGTCTGATTTATTTTATTTTTTATTTTATTTTATTTTATTTATTTATTTATTAAGTTCCATCGTTTCAAAACGACTACAAATTTAACAATTTTATACAACTGGGGGAAAATATGTATCCTTTACTTTTTGTCCAGGTTCTAAAAATTCCTGCATCTCCTCCGTTTCCTGACGTTTTGCGAACGAAAAACAAATCCCTGTTCTTCTTAAAAATCCCTTATATATTTTCCGTGTCGCGGAGTCGATGAGTCACAGCGATTTCGCAGCGTCGGTGCAATTTTACAGCTAGCAATGCAAATAAATGCAAGATCAAAAATCTCGTTCATTTTTAAGTTTTCATAAGCTTTTATGTTTGCTATTAAGTTTAAGTTAGCATTATTAAATTTATCTGTAACTTTTTATTATAGTTGTTTATCACGAATAGTTTATATACTCACAAAATTAAACCCAATCTTGTCTTTAAAAATGTTGGTTGAAAGATAATGCCTGACTTTTTTGTCGTTGTTGTTGTTTGTTGAGAATGGGTATTTCATCAACAAAAGGTTAAGAACCACTGCTCTAGTTGAACAAGCACCCCCTTCCCCCTGCGTTCCTTCTTGAATTTTATTGCATATAATTATCTATGTTAAAATATATTTTATCTACAACGTCAGTAACCAATAAGTTTTTAAAGCGTTTCATAAGCGTCCTTTTTATTATTATATTTATATCTGTGACGTTATGGCAGATGTTGATATGTCCGAAAACTTCATTTTTATGTTTTAAGTTGATATGTCACACTTAAAATTGGTTCTTGTGGCAAAAGCAGATAGTGGAATTATGAAATAATACTAAGTTATTCGTATTGCCAAATGCTGTTACGTATAAAAGAAGTAATACTCGGTCCTTAGTTGAATAATTTAGTTCCTAATTGAAAATTTTCATTGAAGACCAGCCCTATGCTTAAGGTTGAATATTATTATTAACTAAAGAATATTTGGATTGCAAAAATCAATTGAGCGATTTTATATTTCACAACAGAGGTTACTTTTTTAATTTGCATGAAAATGCAAATTAAAATGCTTTTTTAATTAACATGAAAAAATGACATATCAACATCTGCCATAATGCTACAGATTTATGTCAAAAGTAAAATTGAAGGCTTTATTATGACAATTAGCATGGAATATATATATATATATATAAAATATATTTTTTTATACATACATACATATATGCATATATATATATATATACATATATATATATATATATATATATATATATATATATATATATATATATATAACATATATATATATATATATATATATATATATATGTGTGTGTGTGTGTGTGTGTGTAAGTAAGTAAGTAAGTAAGTAACAATAACACCCCACCATTCATTAATTCTGCTCCTTTAATTTTGTCTATCCCATTCCGTAACTATTCTATGAACCCTACCTTTATATTTCAACATGTGTCTATCCCCACCATGCCTGTACTTGTGGCTCCAGCTATCACTTTAGCATATCACACCATGTATGATCACATGTCAAAAAGAAATTAACTTTCCTTTGTCCTGGTGTGAGAGTCTAACTGCGCGGCACTTAACATCGTGTAATGGCTTGTTCTAGTCGAGTCGAACAAGCTCTCCTCTCATCAATGTGTGTAGCTGTTGTAAATATTCTCCAACTCTTTAGATTCCCAATAAATGATCTAAACTAAATATCAGTATTTTCCATCAGTAATGTGCTCAAATAAATAATATAATTATTCCCATCAATTGGAGTTTACTGACCAAAACAAACACACACACACACACACACACATATATATATATATATATATATATATATATATATTTGTAATATAATAAAAAAAAATTTATATTCAAACCATATAACCAGACCTGGAACAGCTAAGAACATAATGATTATGAAGTCTTTTTCAACTACAAATTAAATATCATAAACATGATTTTATTGCATGACAATTTTAAATTATAATACATTTCACTCATAATGCATGGAGGTACCTTAGAGAAACACTATCATCAAAGCATACAAGCTATCAAAAATTATGCATTAGTATACTAACAACAGGCGTTGTTCTTTGAAGCCCTTTTTCATGGATGGAAATTTCAAAAATTACCGAAAGGGATTAGAGAAGATGCAAGTTCGGTCATCCTCTTTTCAGTGCAGTCTGAATTTCCGGAGTTCTCATTTCAATGAATAATAAAACCCCTAAATCCTTAAAACCCAAAGCGAATGAGTCCGATGCAGTGAGTACTCTTATATCGTGCATAATTTAGATTTAATGCAGTCAGCGTGACCTATTCTTAACTTACCTATTATGATGCGCATTATAAATTAAGTCAATGTTAAAATGTATAACTAAATGAATTTTTTAAAGAAATTTTTTTTTCCGATTAAAACTTCCGCATTTCAAGAGAGAGGGGAGGGTGTGGTGCAAGTTAATCTGAATATAATAGAGGTTTTAGAATTTCAATTGAAATTTAAATAAAACCTAAAATAATGTTAAGGCTGCTGTGTAATAACTTTATCGGATCCGCTCACCTCAATGTTAATGCATGGAGAAAATGTGTCTGCTATTTACAGGTACATAAATGCTGATAATCCAATAAAAATGGTATTTTCAGATAGCTCGAACTTTTCTGCACATTGCAACAGGATTCAGGGCCAGCCATCTGGGGGATACGGTGGATGCTATGCACCGGGGCCCCGCGATTGAAGGGGCCCCGGTGCATAGCCCCTTCAACATGATCAAGACCTAAAATAATGTACTCTTGCACATGAACTGATTTTGAATGAAAGGGATGTAAGTAACGCACAAGACATATTGCAATACATACCAGTGGCGGCTCCAGGCCAGAGATTTGGGAGGGGGGGGGGGGCAACGTCGGCTCTTAGGATCATATATATATATATATATATATATATATATATGTGTGTGTGTGTGTGTGTGTGTGTGTGTGTGTAATTAATAAACATCCTCTCATTTTAAATTTAAACTCATTTAGTATTAGGTCTGCGATTATATAATTTTACGCTATGGCAAAAAAATAAGCCAGGCTTTTTTTTTTTTGGGGGTGGGGGCAATTGCCCCTATTGTCCTCCCCTTGGAGCCACCCTTGATACATACTAAATAATAATTATAATGAGTTATTTCTAAATGTATTAACTGTGTTAAAACTTTTTTTTACGTTGCCAGTTACTATAGCAAGTGCTGAGCGCTCTTTCAGCAAATTAAAATTAATAAAGAATTATCTTCGGTCAAGAATGTGTGAAGAACTCTTAAATGCACTTGCTATATTATGCATCAAAATATAAATTGCAAAAAATTGTAATTTTTCTGAAGTAATTAATGTATTAGCAAAAGCAATATCACGCATTGAATAAACATGCATTAGTAATATATGTTCGTGTTTGTAATTTTTTTTTTAGTTTACAAATAATTTAGGGCCCCAAAGGGTTTCTTGCACACAGGCCCCTTTATAGAGAAGGCCGGTACTGACAGGATTCATATTATAAATTTCGTCTGCCAAAGGAATTTATGAGTGTATAAAACACACTATACCAGATATTTTCCCCGAATAATTTAACTTTAAAAATATTATTTATATTTTTTAAAACGAAAAATGCCCCAAGATGTAAAAATTTTTCCTTTATTGCGGAGTACAATTTTAAAAAAAAAATCTTTAAATCCAAGTCTGCAAATCTTTGACAAATTTTCTCCATGGGTTAGCACTGAGGTGAGCGAATCCAATAGGGTTAATACACAGGAGCCTTAAGTATCAAAGCCATCCAAAGCTAGTTTTAGATATAGATATGAAATACACGGAAACTATCTCCAGAAGTAATATGATATCTGAGAAGAAATTATGTTGTTGGATACCATTTAAAATTTCTCTGTCACAGAAAAAATAAAAATCCTAAATTTAGTATGATCAAAGAGTTCCTCCAATAACCTATTAAATAAATAATAAAACTGCATATTCACAGTCTACAGATTTATCAACTCAAATAACTAAGCACAATTTCATCACATAGCCAATGATTCGCCTACAGCACGTCCCGAAAATACGGCACATACTTATTTCATCATATCTTTTGTGGAAGAAACGAACGTTGTAGTCGTCATCCCTTACTTCATTTGAAAAACAGACACAAATGGAAATGAAAAAGCCATTAAGAGAAGCTTAGAAAAGGAAAACTATGAAATAAATCCGCTGGAAAATTGCGTGGGCAGTGAAGAAATATCCCAGCTTAAACGTACGTGAAATCAAATTTGATCTATCTCGTTAACGAAACCTAAAATTCGGAAATGAAATTTCTCGGCTATGTTGCATCCAAGTGAAAGTTCTAGAAGAACGGGGAAATCACATAGATGAATCACATAAATTAATTCAATTATGACATTTAAAAATAATTCGTAACGTATAACATGCATAATAAAAGATTACTTTCTATTTATAATGACGTATAAGCAGGGACACCCAGTGACTTCACGGGGCCTGGGGCAAACTTCTGTTTGGGCGCCCCAAGAAATCTGATTAATCGAATAATTTTTTTTAAAATTTTCTTGGAGGGCCCCTTTTTTCAGGAGATTATTTTGAATTTTGAAGTACGGTACAAGTTTCAGAATTTTCTTAGTTGCCCCCCCCCCCCCACCCCTCTCTGGGTGGCCCTGCGTATAAGGTCGAACTTTCTTTTAACATAAACTGTGTTGCTCAGAACCTCAGTTTGTAAAACAGACTCCTAAATTTTTATCCATAAATACGAAAAAGTGTAGGGGAGGAAAACAATAAATGTGATTATATGTTGCACTTTCGGATTCGGTGTGTCAGGTGTTCATTAGGTGTAAATACTACATACAGTGTACCTCGGTATACGTCGTTAATTGGTTTCAGAAGGCACGACGAGTATCAAAAACGACGAGTACCGAACGTATTTTTCCCGTAAGGAGTAATGTAAATTGAATCAATTCGTTCCTGAAAGCCAGACATTTCACATTGTACCGGGCAGTTTATAAATGGATGGGGTTGTTTGTTTTATACAAAATCTTTAAACTAGATAGACATAATTTAAAAAATAATTAGATAAAATAAAATTTATATTTACTCAACCGTTACTGAAAGGAGTTTATGGCCTCATGAGATAGTAGTGAGGTAAAGGAGGAGTAAGGGGTTATTGCTTGGAAGGGGAGTCTCCTTCTAATAAAACACCAGGCACTTGCACAGGGAGTCTTTCTCTTTTCTGTCTCTTAACACGACCGATCCCTGCTGTAGACTCAGATTGAGGGAGTTTCACTACAAACCTATGAGGAGAAATTTGCTTCGGTCTATGTTTCAAAATGTTTCTGAAGTGAGACATTGTTTGATCACTAAACAAGTCCACATTTTGGCTTGCTAGAGCTTTGTCAGGGTGATACTTATGAACAAAATTTTGTAATTTAACCTAATTTGGTCTTTTTCTCGTTCGGACAGATAGGATGGGGAGCCGTATTTTCTCATATGTTTTAGCTTATCTGACGAGTAACGAGCAAACGTCGAGTACCGAAGCAGACGAGTACGAAGGTATGATTGTATGTCGAATTTGCTTATGAAGAACATAAATAGACGCGATTGAATTTCATTACGACTGCTAACATTATACTACATTGCGAGTCCTACAGGTCATCCTAAAACAGATCTGTTCGCTGTGGTATGAACTTTGACCGTACAGATCCTTTTAAATCTAAATCACTCAAGGTGGAACTTGCTATTAAACTTATTACACAGAATAAAGAGAACACTTTTTAGTCTGTTACTACGGCATTAACAGCATTTGTTTCTATGTACATGCTTAATATCAGCTTACTGTCTTATTTTCTCGGTGAAGATATGTACCTGTGTACGTGCTATGAATTGAAACTTAGTCATTCAATTTTGCCTAGTGTTAATTATCCATCAAACCTAATTCTCTGTCTATGCGCTTGAGAAAAGTCCCCAGTAAGAGTTTAATTATTGGAGGAACAAGTCACACACATTATAGTAATGACCGAATTATCGGCAGAGAGGGGAAGAGAGAGAAAGACAGAAACAGAACTTTTAACATGTTACTGAGAGGGTGACATCCGAACGAAGGGACGGGAGTAGGACTCCGAAGTCTTTTCAGGCGCATCGCATTCCAACCTGTTTATATCGAGAGATTCTTGGAATGCAAGCACTCCAGAATGACCACATTTAGAAAAAAAAGAGAGACGTGTAAAGATAAAAACAAACGCTTTCGGTTATCGTCTTGAACAGTAAAGGAACGAGATTTTATCCCATTAACGTAAAATTCGTAAATGCATGCACTTAGTCTTCAAAGATATGTTTTTAAGTTTTACTTCGTAAACATCGTTAAATAAATGAAAATCATATTAAAAAAGAATCTTTTTATTGGATCCTATTACATTATTTTTCAAATTATTATTAGACATCAATGAATGATTCACTTATTTGAAGAATGTACTCAAACAGTTAATTGCTTTAAGTAAGCATTAATAAGAAGTTATGGAATGTTCCTCAAAAATGGAAATAAAATCTCCTTGTTTCAAAGAATTTCACTTCCATCCTCAAGTGATAGAGCATGGGATTTCAATATCTCAGAGCACCCAGAAATACTATAAAAGATAATGCTGCATATCCTCTGAGATTATTATCAGTGAAGATATTTACTTATAACAAATAATTCTCTGTAACATCTGAAATTAATAGATCACCGAATCCGTTTTTTCCGCCATATTTCATCATCATTTTCCAATGTTCTCTTTGGATAAATTTTGAGTGCCTGCACAGAATTAGTACAAGAAATTTCCTTAAGTTTTCCAGATATTTTTTAAATTTTACATTGACGTTCTGTTTGTTTTCTCAAAATTTTAAAATTCCAAAGGATGTTTTATTTTGTGGTCTACCTCTGCAGCTCAATTTTCCATTTTATTACACTATTTCCAACTTTATCATGGACCTACTTCGTTTCTAGCAAATAGGGGGATGATATCTAAAGGTTCAGTTATGAACCGTCCAATTTATCTACCAATTCGTTGAGATATTTTAATTCTTTAATGTTGGATTGTTCGATGAAAATGAGTGCATTTATAATTTAAAACAGCAGCCAACTTTCTTCTGCTCGAAGAAAGGATTATATAGAACGTAGTCTTTTTGCATTTCATCGTACAGGTATTGGGATGTAGACGCTTTCTATACAATTCAATGGTCAAAACTCGATATTAAGTTCAGATACTTTTCTTCAAAAACAACAGTTTAAAACGAACTTTCAGTGGTCATTCCAAAGTTTGAACGCTAGATTGATAGAATGTTAAAATAGAGGGTTTCGGTTTTAATGATATAATAATACTTTCATTCGTCTCAAGAACTACAGAAGTGAATAATTCTCAACTTAGAACCTAATTTATATTAATGGTACAAAGAATAACATCTTAAGTAAAGAGAAATAGAATCTCGCGGACTTAAAATGTTCCCTTAAACTGTATTCTCCACAGTTCTCTTACCCTCAAAATTTACCACTGCCATATGTATTTAATTTTATTGATTTAGCAAGTTGTTATTCGTCGTTCTTAACGTCTTATTGTGACGGTTTTAACTGTCATAAATGTGTTAAAAATTTCTTTTTGTCTTTCCACTATTCGATATGCGTTTCTAAAACAATATTGGTCGTTTTCATGTAAAATACGGTAAATTACTTTGATATAATAAATTATTAACAAGAATAATATTCAAAAAAAGAAATGGGACTTTTCGAATATACTTTCGACGTGTCTTTTCTTGCTCACGAGAAACTGAAAGAATACAAGAAATATCTCTATAAAATAAACCGCCATGCATCTGCACACAGTTTTAGTTCCTTCAGTTGATAAAACCAAACATAGGCCTAGTACAACTGAATCCTTGAAAGATATTCAATCCTTGAGAGATATTTCAAACAACATGATGCTTTTAAAGAGTTCAAAATAGAGTTAAAGTTCTTCACTTCTTTCTCTCAACTCAACAAGTTCAGCCGTAAAGAGAAAAACATTATCAAATTTCAATCTCTTGTTTTCTGTTTTCATACTATAGTTTGAAACAGTCTTAACGCTCAAGAATGCTAAAATTTTATCACGTATTAGGAAATGAATCACATCCTAAAAATTAGTATTAATGCGCTTAGTTATTTGTTTCTCACTGATTTATTTCCTATTTCTTTAATTAAATATTTATAATCATATGCATATGCACGTAACTTCATTGTTTAAAATACTTCCTCTTGCATAGGATTAAGTAATTAAACTTTAAATTTCATTTTCTATAATAGAAGCATTAGCATAAAATAATTTTCTTTACCTTTTCTCCTACAAGTCATACAACTAATTAGAAATAACGATAAGGTTCCATGATAGATCAATCTGGCTATAGCCTAATTTTATTCGTCCTCATTTATGAAATAGTTTATAATGGATAATTGACCACCTCCTTATACCTTCATGGTATCTACGATGAGCACTTAGACTTAAATTGGCTATTAACCACTTAACTGATTTGTCAAAACTCATCTCGTGCAAACGGTATTGTAAAATTTTGCTATGCCCTATCTTTGTTCTGCCGTGCTTTATATTTCGAGGGCTATCTTACGTTGCCCGAATTTTTATTACAGAACTTTAATTTCAGCTTCTTGGCAGCAAAACACGTCACTAAGTTCTGTTTATATTTAGATATCATTTTGGCGCGTTTTTTATATCTGATATCAGGTTCTTGTTACTTTTGCTTGTAATCTTTTGAGAGTAGAATGTTATGAATGATCTTATATTTATTTTATTTGCTTTTCGCCGTTATAGAAACAGATAGCTAAATGATGAATACAAAGTTATTGGTTTTAATGAAATTTTATTTTTGATTTGCTCTTCTCGTTACATTTGCTTGTTATTTTGCAAGTAGACAACAAGGAAGATATTTTTACTGTGCAATAATAATATTTTCTAACCCAAACATGTTGCTGTTGCTTATACCACCTGGCTGGAGTATCCAGGCCAGATCTATATAGGCTAGCGAGTGGTGTGACTGGTTTACAATGGTACCACTAGGTCGGAATCCGACGTGGTTAGGTGGCACCTCAATTTTGACCGACCCCCCCCCCCCCCCTGAGGCGACATCTGGGGGATCGTAACTTCTCCCATCCTCTCTTACCTCATATGACTTCCGGTCTACGGATTTAACGTGGCCATATCCGGCCTAGACACGAAAGTATTTAATGATGATTGTCGGGATTCGAACCGAGCACTCTCGGTGCCAAAAGCCAACATGCTATCACTAGACTACCTTGGACTCTCACCTAAATATAATTCTTATATACCATTAATGGTAGAATGTTTTTCCTGCCTTTCTGTGCTGGTGCAAAAAAGAGAACATGTAGGAATATTTTAGCTTCATAGTGTTCAAAGTTAATTTACATCATTTGTTAATTTCTGTAAAGAAAGTTGCAAAATTTATTTAATTACTACACAACTTGTATTTAAAGATGAAAAAGGAAATAGAAAACTAGTCCTTTTTTAGCTATATTTTAGAAAACAGCCAAGCAATAAAATGATTAAATTGCATTGTAAGCTGATTAAATGCAGGCATATATGTTAGATCCTTGACCAGTAGATAATCAGGCCTCTTCTGTAAGTATCTTACATTCGTTTTCTAGATGAAAATTGGGCAAAACTGATAGCGCCAAATATTAATATGGCCATAGGACGCACGCGTAAAATTTTTAACTTCAGTTAAGCTCCTTATCTTTCTCGTGTGAAAATGGTCTGGTGACGGAACACATGGTCTGATGACGAAAAACAAAATGTCTAGAAACGGAATTCCGGGCTTAATAAATCTCAGAAGCAATTAGGCGAAGTAGTGTGGTTTCGCGTCGAATCGTGTTTATCAGTCAGTGGCAGCTTAAATTTATCAAATATGACGTTAGTCTTCATGTTCTCGCAATTTCAGGCATATTTATTATTTCAATGCATACTTAAACATTTGCGAGGATTTTAAATCCCTTAAGCTTGGAAGTAATACAGGTTTATTTAAAAAACGAACGTTGTATTAAGAGGTAAGCTTACGTATATTCATCATTACTAGAGGGTGGAGCACACACAAACAACAAGCGAGTTCAACATTTCTGTGTTTGGAGAAAACAGACGAATCACAGAAAATAAGACCAGTAAAAAATTAAGACTAATATGAAACCTCTAGAAAGTGTTACTGATGACATACTTGTGCATGATTATGTTTTCGAAGCCCTGTGAATCAGTTTATTAAAAATTATTATCTCATAATATTTAAATAATCTATTTGTAAATTACAAGCGAACAAACTGACTATCACAGAAATCTACAGAACCCGGCATCATACATAGACTTACTCGATTGTAAATATCTTACATTTTTCAAAATTTAAGGAGTTCTGTTTTCCTCAAAATAAGCAGCGGCCATAGGAACATGTAATGTATGTAATAGTTATCAGAAAATCACAGTTTAGAAATCACAGAAAAGCTCAGTTTACTCTAAGAATTAAAGCAGACATGACTTGGATCAAGGTGTCATGTTTCAGTTGTTGAACAATAATATCCAGAGAAAATTGCAGAATTTCGTTATTATAATAATAGGAAATTAAATGAGTAGCAGTTCATTCTATTATAAAAATATAAAATTAAAGTTGAAATATAATATTATGCTTGAAAAAATAAACAAGCATGATAGATGTAGTCAAAATGTCTTTTTATTTGATTAAACTAACTTTTTATAGAAGTCAGTTTAAAACCAATTGCGAAGAGAGAATTTCTGAAATAAAAATGAAAACTACGTATAAAGATTCAGTGTAACGACGAACAAAAAGCTCAACTGCAAAAACAAGAAACATTACAGAGGAAATTGCCGTACAATTCTGGATATTCCATCCTTAAAACTTCATGAGTACTTCTCGCAAACATAACGACAGTATATTGCAATTGTCATGCAACATATTACTGAGGTATTTGACGTCATGAATAGTAAACTGCGGTAGACTTCTTGATTACATGCCCTAAAATCTTACTTTAAATATTATAAAAGAACTACCACCAAGTATTAAAGACAACTTGTTCCACTGACAATACCTATTTGGGCCTGTATGAAATGAGTATCAAATTTTGATTCACGATATAATGCTCACTTTTTCAGCCCCATTATTTTAAGTTCTTGGGAGATAATAACTAAGAAGAATATCTTTCGCATGCATAGTCAGGAAAGAAAGTTATGAAAGGCATGTAAACATATTACTCCGTATGATAATTCTCAAACAAAGCTAAGTATCATGGTTATAAAACCTTACAAGCCATCAAAAGACGAATAACGAGAACATTCGTTTGAGCAAATTCAAAATAACAATGCCTACTAGCACTAAGCTCACAGTTAAAAGTCTCTGGGAAAAATTACAGTGTAAAAACTACTGCAGCTTCTGATGTTAATCCAAAAGTTTCAAGAAATTTGATAATAATATTGACCCTAAGTTCTGTCGAAATCTTTTTTAACTGTTATACATCAGACTCATTCAAAATGTCGGCCCTTTTTTATTTTTTTGGTAAATAGCAAAATAATTATATTTTACTCCAAAATAATCTATATATATAAAACAGTTCCGTAACTGACTGACTCACTGACCGACATACAACGCACAGACCAAACCGTTGGACCTAAAGGGCTGAAATTTTGCATGGCGATTCTTCTCATAGTGTAAGGGTGCACTAAGAAAGATTTTTGAAAAATTCTACTTAGATTTTTTAAATTTAAATTTTTAAGCTGTTTTAGTAACTTTTTTTAAAGTTTGCATTTAAAATAATAATTTGAGGGTTATGAAATTTAAATCACGAGAAAGATCGTAAAGATTCCTTTAAAATGAAATTTTTTTCGAATCTTTACCTCCATTTTCTGATTTTTTGGTGAATATTTAAAGATTAAATTTTAGAATTTAATTTATTAAATGCTGATCACGTGATTTCTTTTTCTGGTACTTTAAATAAATTTATCGTCACGTCCATAACAATGAAATAGACAAAAAGTATTTTTTCCCTTGTTAATGCGGCAGACGATTGGACATTATCCAAAAAAATATTAAAATACAGTAAAAGATATGTTACTCAAACTGTACTATATTAACTGTACCATATTCTTTAGTATGTCCTATTAGATTTAATTTGAATATTTTCTACTACATTATTTTGTCTACATTATTTTGTAAGAGATATTAAAATATCTCTTACGATTTTTTTTATAAATATATATATATATATATTTTACATCAATTGTATACATTGATCGTCGTATTTATTATGCACACACACACACACACATATACATATATATATATATATATATATATATATATTTTATTGGCATTAATTGCATACATTGACCGTTGTATTTAATTTGAATGTACTCCGTAGCGAAGTGCGGGTTTTCAGCTAGTAGTCATATAAATAAAGTTAAAAAGTGTTTAACAATTATTATTGAAATACACAGTACGTAATTAATCTATTGTAATCATCCATATCGACACTACACCTTTTTATACATTGCGACAAATTTCAGCGATATTGACTTTTAAAAAAATTACTAATTTGTAAATCTAGAACATGTTTAAAAAGTAAGAAGAGTGGGATATATTAGGTTGGCCCAAAAGTTCGTTCGGTTTTTAAGTAAAAATAGAAGATCCATTTTTCCTTTTTCCGAATAACTTAAGTGAACAATATATTCACCGTTATGTTCCACTACCTTCTGCCATCTTTCAAGCAACTTCATAATTCAATCCTCTCAACACTTTTTTATCTTTTGGAGTAAAGTACTGTTCCAGGTGCATTTTGCAGTCTTCCAGGGAATGGAATTTTTTTTCCAGCAAGAGAATTTTGTAAGACTGAAATAAGTGGAAATCCGAAAGTGCAATGTCTGGTAAATACGGTGGATGAATCAGAGCTTCCCAGCCAAGCAGTTACAGTTCTGCCTGGTCATCAAAGAAACGTGCGGTCTTGCGTTATCCTGATGGAAAATTATACGTTTTCTTTTGACTCATTCCGGACGCTTTTCGTCGAGTGCTGCTTTCAGTTGGTCTAATTAGGAGCAGTACTTGTTGGAATTAGCCGTTGGATTTTCCAGAAGGAGCTCCCTTCCTTTCAGTCCCATCATATATATAGCATCACTTTATTTGAATAACAACTGGGCTTTGGTGTAGTTGTTGTTGGTTCATTTCGCTTACCCCACGACCTCTTCCGTTCCACATTATTGTACAGTATCCACTTTTCATCTCCCGTCATAATTTTTTTATAATTACGGAACGTTTTCGTTACGTTTAAGTAGATAATCGCATGCGAAGGTACCGTCAAAAATGTTTTCCTCGCTTAACTTACGTGGAACCCAAACATCAAAGTGATTAACATAACCAAGCTGTTGCAAAGGATTTTTAACGCTTGATTTGGATATTTTGAGTATGTAGGCTATCTCCCGCGTGGTATGAAGTTTATTGTTCTCAATTAATGTCTCGTTGTGATTGCTTCCAACTTCAAGTGGTCTGCCCGGACAGTGGAGCTTTGTCCAGCGAGAAATCTCCAACACTGAACTCCGCAAACGACTTTTTACGCATTCTGTCAGTCGCAGCCTCTTCTCCGTACACTGCACAAATCTTTTTTAGTGTGTTTTAGTTGGGTTTTACCGTTCATTAAATAATAAAGCCTAATTTACCAAACATGTTGCTTTTTCTCGTCCATCTTCAATAGGAAAATAGCTACATAAAAATTCACTGATTTTGATAAGATTTTTTTAAATGCGCTCTTATATTACAGCTTTCACAACACAATCCAATAATATTGTTTCGAATGACGTTAAAGTCGAACAAAACGCTAATACAGCCATCTCACAGAAAGAAAAAAAAAACCGAACGAACTTTTTGGCCAACCGAATGTTTAGTACTAATTTCCTTTAAAAGTTAAGTCAGAATAAGATAAGGCGAAAAGCAAATTAAATTCCACGTGTATTCATTGTACAGAACAATCATTCTCAATTGTAAATTATGAAATTATGCACCAAAATATTCAATTTTAAGTTATAAAACAAAAATTGGCAAAAGTGTACAATCTAACACGAAGTTAATGCATGTATGTTTGATCACGAAATTTAGGCGCTCATGCAGTCTTGATCCAGTTGTAGGAAAAGAACTTTCTCACATCGGACAGCATCGTGCTGTAATAAAATAAATCGGCTAAATGTTCTAAAATTGGTAGACTTAAATAAATGTACAACCTATAAAATATTGCTTTCAGTCGGAAGATAGACATATTGTTCCAGATTGTTGTTGCCATATTTGAGCACGAATTCAACATATAGACATATTTCATTTTTAGGGTAGAAACATTTCGGCCATCACTGTCTTATCCCTCTCAGAGTGTTGTCTCAGAGAACAGGCTGGGAAAAGTGGTTTGGTTTGGTTTGGTTGAGAGCGCGACGGTCATTTTTTGCTACACGAGGGCTAATTAGACCGGGACCTGTAGCTAAAAGATTCCGAACGGCCACAGACACCCATACATGATAATAGTGGGACTCTGGTACCGGAAGTTAGTGTCCTAGTCATTCGGCCATCATCCGCCTGGGCAAAATGGACAATCACTAGCGAATTCACTATACTCAACGACTGGAAATTAAAACAGGGCTTCCGACGACAATAGCTTAACATGCCTTTCATGGAAGTGTCAAATATAACTAAAAAGTAAATAATTCAACAGAGAAAGATAATTACTAACAGGAAGAATGCAGACAAAATAAACCGAAATCACGCACTTAGAGCTAAACGCCCCATAAATGTAAGATTCTGAAGCAGTAACAGAACTAAACAATATAACGAGGTAACCGACCGGTCTCTGAGGTAACTGATTTGGTTTGGCCCCCTGATGAAGAGACCAGTCGGTTGCCTCGTTATATGGTTCAGTTCATTTACTGCTTCAGAATCTTGCATTTATGGTGCATTTAGCTCTAAGTGCGCGATTTCGGATTATTTTGTCTGTATTCTTCCTGTTAGTAATTATCTTTCTCTGTCGAATTATTTACTTTTTAGTAATATTTGTCTGTTTTCAGTATGAAGATTTGTTGCAACTGTGCAATCTTTTATTGAAAAATTAAAATAAAATTTTTTAACGCTAGGGTAGTTTTTCTGTTAATTTCTTCGGCTGTCTATGCCTTCTTTGTGTGTAATATTTTGTGTTGAATTATTTACATTATTTGAGCTATGGAAGTGTCATTCACATTTTGCTCAGATGGTAGTGTGACACAAAATTTTAAAAACACAAAATTTTGGATTAGGACACTTTTATTCCCATTGGTAGATATACACTGAAGTGCCACTGAATTAGGGATACCTACCTAGTAACGAGTTGGGCCTCCTCTGGCCTTGATAACGGCTGCCACACGACGAGGCATAGATTCAACAAGTTTCTGGAAACGTTCCACGGGAATGGCTTGCCAAATATTGGCTAAAGCTGTCCATAATTCAGTAAGGTTCTTTGGTACTGTGTGATGGCCTTTCACGCCTTGTTCCAAAACATCCCAAAGATGCTCAATAGGATTTAAGTCTGGGCTTCTAGGTGGCCAATTCAGGACAGAGAAGTCAGAGGAATGCTCATCCAACCAGCCAGTAACCAACCGGGACTTGTGAGAGGTACAGTTGTCTTGCTGGAAAACTCCATTATCGTGCGGATAACAGAACAGCATAAACGGATGGAGGTGATCACCCAGCAACTCTACGTACCGAATTGCATTGAGGGAGGTTGGTACACGCACCAAAGATCCCAAACTGTGCCACGAAAAAACACCCCAGACCATGATTGAGGTACAGTTGTCTTGCTGGAAAACTCCATTATCGTGCGGATAACAGAACAGCATAAACGGATGGAGGTGATCACCCAGCAACTCTACGTACCGAATTGCATTGAGGGAGGTTGGTACACGCACCAAAGATCCCAAACTGTGCCACGAAAAAACACCCCAGACCATGATTGAGCCACCATGCCCTTGTACAGTTCCAGCCAGGCATGCAGGATCCATGGCTTCGTGAGCCTGACGCCATATTCTCAGCCTCCCGTCGGCGTTAAGTAGTCGGAATCGAGACTCATCACTCCATGCTACTCGTTTCCAGTCCTCTACACTCCATTCTCTGTGTTCTCTTGCCCAGGCAAGACGTGCAGCCCGATGGCGAGTATAGAGCAATGGTACTCTCGTAGGTCGACGGCTCCCGAAACCCATACGGTGAAGCGAGCGTTGCACAGTCCGTTTATTGACTGTACGACTGGCACCGTCATTAAACTGGGTGGTAATTTGAGCTAATGTTTGGCTTCGCTGGCTACGTACAATACGCCTGAGCCGTCTCTCACCACGCACTGTCAAGGCTAATTGTCCTTTGCAGTTTGCCCGATCGCTAGTTTTTTTCCACCATCCATGTATTCTTGGTATACTCTTGACACTGTCGACCTTGAAAATCCTAGCTGTCTGACGATTTCGGAAATTGAATGGCCCATGCGTCGCGCATCTACGATTTGTCCGCGATCGAAGGCGTCTAAATCAGGCAGTTTACCCATACTGGCAATTCCAACAACTAATTCAGAACAACCACAGTACGCGCTATATATGCAGTTACCACAGCGCCTTCACTTGTGCATACATGATGCGCAGCGCTACACAATTTGCATAGGCTTTGCTATCCCTAATTCAGTGGCACCTCAGTGTATTTCAACCAACATTACTTGTTTTCCCACGAAGGGGTGTCATGCTGTCCAAATTTTGACAACAATTAATACAAACGGTATTAACAAATATCTTTCCAGTTGTGGATTTAAAAAAAAAATTGTAACTAAAATGTACCTCCATTATAACTATGGATTTTGTTATGGAGTTCTAGTCTAGGGTTATACAAAAATTACATCTCACGAAAGTGACATTTTTCATGCTACATACGAATCTGCCTTGAAAGTCATACTTTAACTACAATAATATGGAAGTACTGTGCAATTTTCGCACACCAAGGTTTAAAATTTTTCTCACTGATCGAGGCTTTTGGGTTTAAGATAAAAAAAATTTACTTTAAATTAAAAAAATAATCTAGCAGGTTTAGAAATTTCAAATAGTAAACGAAACGAAAAACTTTATTAAATTCATTACTGAATACTAATGGAAATTCTAAAGAAAAACTTTTTTTATTAAACTCTCTGTTCGTTGATCAATTTTTCTTTCTTGTAAAATATTCTGGCGTCCTTACGCATAAACTGGCTTTTATGTATCACGAAAAATTGCTGTCTAATAGTTAACCCACTGTTTTTTATTGTACTTTTATTTTTAATGAGTGTATCTTTGTTAAAATGTAGTCGTAACAAAATACGCCAGAACGAGATGTTAATCCTCAGATAGCGCCTCAGAACAAGGTGAGATAAGGAATAACCAGCAATTTCCTCATTTACATCATGAGAAAATCCGTTCTAAGTTTCAAACTGCCTAGATCAACTAGATTTCCGGAAGTATATAACCATAGTCCTCTCTAATCAAGCAGTCTATTTATAGCTAAGAGATGAATACCCTCGCAGTAAAAGGAATTAGATTGTTATATTCGATATGTTAAATAATTTCCCAGTTCCTCTGATATCATATTTCCACATTTGATTAAATGAAAGGAAGTTGACCATAACGGACTCGGTAGTTAAATATTCGGCTAGTTACAAGATAACACATATGATGTCATTAAAAAGGAAAATTTTTACTTGAGGAAACGTAACTGAATTGGAGGATGAGTTTTGAATAACGAAACATGATAATATGATAACATATTTCTTCTTGATATGAAGAATCCGTTCTGCATGCCGATATAATTAAACTGTAAGGAGTTTTTTTCTTTTTTACAGATGCCTTTATTTACAACTAGTTGATACCCGTCAAAACATGTCGGCTAGATAGTAAATAAATGTACTAATACACAAATTATACTCAACACATCGCATTGCCAAATGTTGAAAATCATAACAATGCGCAGAAACAAATTAATGTGTTTAAGCGGCCTCGTGCTTAGTGAGTATCTAAAGGCAGATTTAAAAATGTCACCCAGCATGCGCAGAAAGCAATTTTTTTTCAATTGTAAATTATCGCTAATTAAACAGCGCGAAATAAACAATTTCCATGAGGTTTAATCTTATATTTCCCAAACATAATTGTCATAAAAATATAAATGGCAGAGAGAGATCTACAGAGACTCCTCGGAATAAACGTGTTTATCATTAAAACATGTCCCTGAGCATGCGCAAAAACAGTGAGTCTCTAAAGACTGATTTAAACATGTCACTGAGCATGCGCAGAAATAAATTTTTAATTGTAAATTATCGCTAATTAATAGAAATTGCGGTTACAATAACAAAATTTGACAAATCTACAGATTACAATCTTTCGTTTAAGACCAAAATGAAGTAAATTGATGCAGTAGTTTAATCTCATGGACTACCCAAAAAGTCGGCTTAGCAACTTAAATATATAGATGGTATACTCGATTATAATAAACCTGATTTAG
Source organism: Dolomedes plantarius (assembly GCA_907164885.2). Taxonomy (NCBI): domain Eukaryota; kingdom Metazoa; phylum Arthropoda; class Arachnida; order Araneae; family Dolomedidae; genus Dolomedes; species Dolomedes plantarius. The sequence goes on from OU015493.1 coordinate 151,062,101, forward strand.
ACAGCTTTTGTGGGTTCTAATTCATTTTTTACGATCTTGGTGTGTTGGAAAATGGATATATATATATATATATATATATATATATATATATATCGAGTTACAGTTTTTTTCGATGTGCCATCTTTTTAAGTTTTGCATTGAGGACGAGAGAGCACACATTTTGTTCTAGTTACTCTGTGGTTTTCTGTCACCATTTTTGCGTTGATTGCATCCTGTTTTTTTTTCACTCTTCCGTAAATGTGCGTATTGAAGCCGTTTGAAATGATAAATAGGAAGTGAGGTATAGAGTTAATTCATCAAGTACGTTTTATACCGGATCTTCAGGGGAAGTCGCGTGGGACACGTAGTATGATAACGCGGTTTGCACCGACTTTTCGGAGACTGAACAACGAAGTAATAAGGTACAGTGGAATTATGAAGTATAACTCTCTACGTGTGTTTACCAGCAAAGATATGTTGTGGTGGACAATATGTTACGGTGTACAAGAATTTACTTCCAAGTTCGATAACTAAACTGTCTTCAGTTGAAGCAAATAACTGAGAAAAGTCATGACATTTTGAGTAGAGGGAGTTTATTTTACTTTGAATATACAAAAAAATCTTCATCGGGAATCTTTAGATTTTTTTGTTAATATTTTTAAACTCTAGAACTACCGAAAATGTAGATAAATTGTTAGCAACAATCATTTCGACTGACTGTTCTAGTGTTAAGAATTTATTACTTGCCATCTGACGGCAAGGATGTCTTCCTACGAGAAAAAGAGGAAAACGAGTACGAATCAGAAGGGGAAAAAATCAGATAGATTAAACATCCTAATGCCTTTTTATCCATTATTAATGTAAAACAAAAATATATATCAGCCAGCTTGAAGAGACGATTTCATTTCTGTGATGCCCAGGTCACCTAGACAAAGTAATGACTGAAACGTATCGTTTATTGTAATAATTCGTATAATGTAAAAAGGAAATAAAATGTAAAAGAATAATGTCAATCGCTACTACAATAACCTTTATGAAAGATTTAGAGCACGATTTTAGTTTATTTAACAAGTAATCAAACATTATATTTTGTTCAATATAAATATCGTATTTTTCGGACCATAAGACGCAACTTTTTACATAAAAAAATCGACTTAAAATTAGGGTGCGTCTTATGGTTCAAAGGTAACATTAGAATAAAATGAATATTTCATTATATATATTTACTAGCTGAATACCCGTGCTTCGCTACGGAATACATTTTAGAATAATTACAATGAAAAAATAATGAAATTGCTTTTTAGGGGATTTCCTTATAAACAATATTTCTTGTATCTTCATTGCGCGGAACTAATATTACCAGACTCGTCCGCAAACTTGCGCGTGAGCAAGCTACGTAAAACTGACCGTGGGAGAAACAATTTTCTCTTAAATCTACGCCAGCGTATTTTAAAGTTTGGTCTTAAGACTTACTTATCGTCATGGCGAAGCACACTTTGAGGGAAAATTGCAGTCTATTAAAGTAAAAGGGGAGGTTATTGGGTATTAGAGGAATGCGTGGCACGAACACTTTTTCTCCTTGAGCAAACCCGATGAAAATAATGGCTTCAATTAAATTTTTATGCAGGTCTTGTAGTCTAGTGCCATTACACAATTTCGGTGGTTTTAAATTCCAAAGGAGCATTACGGGTGTGCTCTTCCGCAAAAAGAGCTTATGGTATGGAAGACCCGGTGGTTTAAGGGAATTTAAAAACTCTACCGGATAGCTAATGGCATCATCTGAATTACAGACAGTGTCTAACGACTTTGTAGACCATTTCTTACCCGTCAAAGGACTTTTACAACATGTCATTAATGAACGCAGCTTGATCGTTTTTGGGAGCCAAAATGACCCATTCTATAGGCTTATTCTGTCTTTGAGCAATGCATGGATAAATGTGATCTATCAGTTCCTGGATGGTAGTAACTAATTTGAATTAAATTCTTAAAAATCTTCCATCTCAATTAGTCTAGGGTTAAATTTTATCTTTTACTGTATTTTAATATTTTTCGTCAATTTATTTCGTTGTTATGCACGTGACGATAAATTAATATATCGTCACGTGCGTAACAACGGAAAAGAAATCACGTGATCAGCATTTAATACATTAAATTCTAAAAATTAATCTTTTAAAATTCACCATAAATCAGAAAAGGGAGGTAAAGATTCGAAAAAGATTTCATTTTAAAGGATTTTTTATGATCTTTCTCGTGATATAAATTTTATAACCCTCAAATTATTATTTTAAATGCAAACTTTAAAAAAGTTACCAAAACAGCTTAAAAATTTAATTCCAAAAAATCTAAGAAGAATTTTTCAAAAATCTTTCTTAGTTCACTCCTACACTATAAGAAGGATCGCCATGCAAAACTTCAGCCCTTTAGGTCCAGCAGTTTGGTCTGTGCGTTATCTGTCAGTCAGTTACGGAACTGTTTTATATATATAGATTATACATATTATATATATATATATATACACTGCTGGCCACTGTAAATGCAACACCCTGAAGGAAACATGCAAATAACATGAAATTTACAACATGCATTAGCGGAGGTGAGATATGCAAATGATTAGAATTTCAGCGCAGACACACATCATGTGCGCCTGTGGCGCCACTTCAAAGCGCTATTTAAGGCTTGGGGATTTCAACGATTTCAAGTTCGGCAATTGTGTTTTTCTTGTGGTTTTTAAAAAAAAACGATCAATTATGCCTCGTCGAAAACAGCTATCATCTTTTGATCAAGTATCCTAGTTCGACAGAGGAAGGATAGTGGCCTACCGAGATTGTGGATTATCTTTCATAGAAATCGGTAGTCGAGTTGGACGGAACCAAACAACTGTAATGCGGATATGTGATCGTTGGATGCAGAAGGGTACGACGGACCGGCGAGTTCGATCGCATCCACCTCAGCGCACCACTTCACGTGATGATAGGCAAGTTGTGCGCATGGCAGTGACGGATCGCTCAGTCACATCACGAACCATAGCACAGCACATGCACTCTGTAACGCATCATCCAGTGTCTGCGCGTACCATTCGACGCCGTTTACAGCAGAGTGGTCTGTCTGCAAAACGTCCATTGCTTTGTCTACCCTTGACGCAAAACAACAGACGTCTCCGCCGCCAATGGTGCGATGACAGAAGGATGTGGACGGCAGAATGGAATGAAATTGTCTTTACTGACGAGTCACGCTTCTGTCTGCAACACCACGATGGTCGCATTCGAGTCTGGAGACACCGTGAAGAGAGGATGCTGAACAGCTGCTTTATGCACCGCCACGCTTGTCCTGCACCGGGTATTATGGTATGGGGCGGTATTGGATATCAGTCTCGCTCACCTCTAGTACGCATTGCCGGTACTTTAAACAGCCAGCGCTACAGAGGTGTTGGAGCCAGTTGTCCTTCCTTACCGTCAGGGCTTGCCTACAGCCATATTTCAACAGGATAATGCGCGACCACACGTGACACGCATTGTCCAACGGTTCTTCGTCAATCGCCAGATTGAATTGCTTCCCTGGCCGCCTCGCTCGCCGGATCTTTCGCCGATAGAAAACATGTGGTCCATGGTTGCTCTACGATTGACCCAGATTTCATCCCCATCTGCCACAGCAGATCAAGTTTGGCAACGTGTGGAAGCTGTTTGGTCTGCTGTACCCCAAGAACTCATCCAAAGTCTCTTTGAATCAATGCCGAGGCATGTGGCAGCGGTGATCTCCAACAATGGCGGCTACTCTGGCTACTGATTTTGGCAGGAACCACACTTCACAGAAGTCTATAAGTTTAATCATTTGATACTTGGTCAACATGTTATCTACAAAATAAATTTTGTTGTGACATCTCTTGTCTTTCTTGGTGTTGCAATTTGGGTGGCCAGGAGTGTATATATATATATATATATATATATATATATATATATATATATATATATATATATATATATATACATATATATACCTTGAAACAAAAAGGGTCAAAGTCCATTTTAATTAAACGTCAGTTTATTAGTGCCAGAACATCAATGTCAGTTAAAGGATTTTTACAAATCTTCGGACATTGGCCCTTTTGACAATTTAAGTATATCCTACCCTGATTTCACTCATGTAGTTCACTCAAATTTCAAAGTTTTGGACATTGGCCCTTTTTGTTCCAAAATACAGGTATACGAGTATATCTGTATTTATATTTGTATATATGGTATATATTTGTATATATGGTATTTGTATATATTTCTATATATGGTATATATATTTGTATATATGGTATATATTTGTATATATGGTATTTGTATATATTGCTTCATCTGAGGCACCGGCGTCAGCAGATATTTTAAATATTCGTCTGGCTCTTAATGATCTAATTGAAAACCATAGAGAGGTTGCGTTGCAATGGGTGCCAGCGCACTGTGGACTCCTGGAAAATGAGGCAGCTGATTCTCTGGCAAAAAAGGCAACCGAAACTGCAAAAATAACAGATAATCCAATCCCTTTCTATACCGCCAAACGTTTAGTTAAAAAATCTATTAGAGTGAACTTTTGGAATAGCATAAAGGAGGCAAATAAAGACAAGAAATGGATCAAGGAAATCACTAATATTCCTCTATGGGCAAGAGACAAATCTGTTGCCATTTTCCGTCTCGCTACTGGCCACGATTGTCTCTCCAAGCATCTATACCGAATAAAACTGTTTTCAAGTCCTCTCTGCCAATTGTGTAACATTCGTGAGGAAATGGATGTGAACCATTTGGTTCACTGCCCTGCAGTAGTCTCGGGACACCTGAGGGAAAAATACTGGAGAGCTCGGCACAAGATGAATGATTTATAGACTTACTGTAGTTCAGTTTTGTTACTTGTTCTTGTTCTATTGTGTTTTTCTGTCTACAGTTGTCTTATATTCTGCCATTGGAAATAAAATAAAAAAATAAATAAATAAAAAAAATTGTATATATATATATATATATAAAACAATTGGCTGTGTTATTTGTATATATATATATATTTGTATCTATATATAAAACACAAAATATTCTTTTCTAAAAATCCTCCCATAAATTTGAGGTGCGTCTCATAGTCCAAAAAATACTTTAACTAATTTATGAGAGACGGTTGCTAAATATACAGTGTTCTATAGAACTGAAAATTAAAGGGAAATTTTTTAAAAAATTAAATGCTTAAAATTTGTCTGTATTTTTTTAAGAAAAAGGTTTTGAATTTTTAAAGCAATAAATGTTTAGCACACTTCCTTGGTTCTTATCAAAGAACTTCTAAAATCGATACATCATTTGAGAGTATAAATCAATATGTATTTAATTAATAAATACTAATATACGTATACATGAATATGCTCTAAATGTGCTCAAAATATATGTCAAAAATTAAAAGACATAAATGGAGAAATGACATTTTCCCTCTCTGAGTTATTTGACGAAGAAAAATGAAAATAAAAATTGATTTTATTAGAAGCAAATATTTTAGGAGAAAATATTTTTCTCTTACATAATACGCTTTCTATCGTTTTTCCAGAGTCTGGTACAAATGAGCTAATTTATAGCAACTTATTAAATTTCCTACTCTCAGAATCTGTGGATGCAAGGTACTTAAATTTTTCTTTCAGTCTGACGGTGAATTTTAAGATTAATAAATAGAAAGATATGTTCAAATCGCTGACTGCTTCTACAGGACACATAACGAGCAACAACAAAATTTTTATACTTCATAGCAAATTATTAATTTTTTGCATTATTGAAAGCTCAGAGACTTCGAATTTCTGTCTACGGAATTTCGAAAATAAACAAAACGGACAAATAGTAGTCTTGAAAGGAATTAGTACAGTTATTCCAAACCGGTGTACCGCGGCATTTTAGGGTGCCGTAAGATTTTTTTTGGAGGTATACAAAAAATATTAATAGGGCCCTCTAAAAATAAATATTAAGTTGATATCAAATATTTGTTCTCTAAGCACCAATCGCAAGTCTCACATTAATAAAACAAAACTATTCTTAGAGATTTCCGTTGTGGACCTCTAGTGTAATATCTCAATAGTAATTTAAAAAAAAACTAAACTCATTGCACAACAGTCCGAATGTGGACCAAGGCCGTTGGCGCCCATCTTCGCTTTCTTGACCGTGGGCTTGGGTTGCCATACAGCATATGTCTCGGTCAGGTGGTCAATCTGACGCGGCACCCCCAGAGTTAGTTCCCAAGCATGCTTGGGTCTCATTTTATAGACCCCCCCCCCCCCCCTTAAGGGATGAAAGGCTGTCCTCCAAGTTCTCAAATTTACCTCTGGAGGTACGGGGTCAAGTGTTCCGGTCTCGTCACTTGACTCGATTCAAAATTACGGGTCCGGTCATTTAGCAAAGTCGGACTCCAACCCTTGTGGTGCTAATTCAAAAACAGGAGCCGCCCCTTTTAGCCAAAAGCCTGTTAGGACGTGGTGAACGGAACTTCCAACCAGGAGGTGTTAGCAGCAACAACACCACCACTTTGCCTTTCACCGCCTCAAATATAAATAAAATCAGCAATGGAGTAAGAATTTATTTGAACTTTGACATGTTCCTATTATAAATCCCGCTTTGATTTAATATTTAAAAAATTGAAAAAACCAAATTTCTAACAAGAGTGCCCCGAGTTTCTAATCTCATTCCCAAGGATGCCGCAAACGTTGAAAAAGGTTGGGAATCCCTGTTTTAATAGAATTCCCCTTCCTATTCTCCAAGTAATCTCCCGAAAATTGCCAATCAATACAAACTTATTTGACCTTAAAAAAAAATCTTTTGTCGTAAAGCACGAGACTTTAATACTATATGTCCGATTTCAAATTAAAACACTTAGAAAAATTCCATACATAATGTAAAGTGTGTGGAAACAAGGGGGAGGGATGGATGACTGTGAAGGTAGCATGACTTTTAAGGTAGCATTTTTTTTTTTTTTTTTTTTTTTTTTTTGAAGAAGAAGAATTCTAATGAGTAATTACGCCAAACTTTTGTGGGTATTGGTTAGAAAGGTCTGGAATAAAACTGTCAGACAGACTTTGAATTCCCAATATAGGGATCACAAGTAGTCTGTTATACTGGGGATATCGACAAACAGTTAGTAATGGATATCCATGAACAGCGAGCAGAAGATTATTTACGGATAATTAGCTGTACTAACTATCCGTGGATAATTTAGTGAGATAGGTAGTGAGCCTGCTATATATTAACACACAGTATCATGACTATATATATTAACGTCATCGGCTTAACCTTGAGCGCTTCAGATAATACCAGTCAGAGGTTGAAAAGGAAATAAATAAATCTAGATTTAGCTATAGTTATCTGATATCTTTAGGGATGTTGTCCGTAAGACGTATTAGCGTGAGGGAAGCAGTTTGATTGAATACTTGAAACACGAATGCTTGACTGTTATCATGCAAACCTTCACAAATGCTTCGTATTGCGGAACTGAAAATTAAAACCTACAATTTAAATAAATCAGTTCAAAATAGTATCAATTGTTTTTAGAAGACATTGTTAAGATAACGAAATGGCTTGTTATCTCTTCGCTGCCATTGACTGATAAAGTTTATTCAATGCGAAATTACTTCCCGGAATCGCAAATAAAATTTAGTATGTACGGGAATTCTTCAGGAAACACGATTATTTATTTTTTTTTTTTTTAATAAGTGGTTTAGGCAAATGGCGCGGGTTATCTGCTGCCACACTACCCCTCTTCCTGATTACGGTTAAGGAAATCGACTGAGGTAGGAATTTTAAGATTTTTCATTTGTTTATTCGAAACACCTAAAATTTTCGGATGCATCCATGCCTACTCATACGACTTTAAGAAAAGAGATGCTATTATTTTAAAGAGGAATTTTGAGAAAATAAGATAAATACCTCATACCATAACGTTCGCATACTGGTAAAAGCATTTTATTTGACTGTAGGCATTTTAAATATTAATACTCCGTATCTATATCCTCTTCTCTCAATTTTGAATATTGATGTCTTTTACGAGCTGTGTCATTAAAGCAGAATGGGGAAAAAGACACGAGACCCAAGTCTTTCCTTTTTAAAGAGATATCAAACTTTTTAATGAGAGGACAACCAAGCTTGACCGAAAATAGTCACATTTATTTTTCGCAGTCGGGTCAGTGTATTTTAAATATACTTGGAGAGATGAGAAATGAGAGATGAGAAATGCGTAACTGGATTTATTTGAGTTCAAGGAAATAAGAGTAACAATTAGTGCATAGGGATTCATCTATATACGTATATAAAACAGTTCTGTAACTGACTGACTGACTGACTGACTGACTGGCTGACAGACAAAGTACAGACCAAAGCGCTGTACCTAAAGGGCTGAAATTTTGCATGGCTATCCTTCTTATAGTGTAGGGATGCACTAAGAGAGATTTTTGAAAAATTCTTCTTAGATTTTTTAAAATTAAATTTTTAAGCTGTTTTTGAAACATTCTTTAAAGTTTGCGTTTAAAATAATAATCTGAGGGTTATAAAATTTATATCACGAGAAAGATCATAAAAATTTCTTTAAAATGAATTCTATTTCGAATATTTACCTTCATTTTCTGATTTTTGGTGAATTTTTAAAGATAAATTTTTAGAATTTAATTTATTAAATGCTGATCACGTGGTTTCTTTTCTTTTCGTGATACTTTAAATTAATTTATCGTCACGTGCATAACAGCGAAATAAATTGACAAAAAAATCTTTTTTTTCTTTCTAATGCGGCAGACGATTGGACATTATCCAAAAAAATATTAAAATACAGTAAAAGAAATGCTCTTCAAACTGTACTATATTCTTTAGTATGTTCATTAGATTTAATTTGAATATTTTTCTTCTACATTGTTTGGTCTATAAAAATATCCATTACGATTTCTTTATAAAGATTTTTTTTCTTTTTTGGCCTTAATTTCATACATTGACCGTTGTATTTAATTTGAATGTACTCCGTAGCGAAGTACGGGTTTTCAGCTAGTTAGTTCATATTAGATCAGTATCCAAACAATTTTAGCTTGGGGAAAAATCAAATTATTAATAATTTTTTACAATAATATATGACAGACTGCTTTAAGAAAGAGGAGTTGCTCGGCCATTTACTGGCAATGAAAATATTTGTGGCTCAGCAGCATATTTTATTCACTAAGCAGCACTCTTAAGATAATTCTTACCAAGTACAGTGTAAGGTATACACAAGATTCGATTCACAAGAATCGAACTTTTGAGTGAATTAAAGAAGCTGCTTTAGATATGCTAATTTCGGCATACGCGCTTAGTATAAATACCACGCAGCGTCATTAATGGAAAAGGGGAGGTTGTTAAGGTTGAAAAGGTGTTATCCTGCGCTAGTGCTTAGCGGGCCAGAAGTTTACGTGGCAGTACTGCTGGTTTGACTTACTGTTCGTGAGTATAAAAATATATTGTTCTTGAAAGCTGTGTTTATACATTCCGTACAAGTAGTACGCATGCTTATTGCTGTAAAAGCCAATTATATGTGCAACGAATTCAATAAACATTGTTTCATGTATAAACTGAATTTGTATAAAATACAAATAGAGTGCCCCCTTAGTAGAAACTCTATACTGGCGCCCGAAAAATATATATACCCTGGTAGTTAGCGTTACATTTGTAACGAACAACATAATTGAAATTAAAAACTGTGTACTGTGTACTTATATTGATAAAATTGTTGCAAGTACTTATATACTATTTAAAAAATGAGTGTTGTAGAACAAAATCCTGCTGGAAATTTTCCTCGGGTAATTATGGTTCAGCATTTTGCGCCATTCGAAGCCACCTTCAATGGCGGCCCCTCAAGCCAATTCCTAAAGAAAATTGAGCATTACTTTCAGCAACAATGCACCCCAGAGGGGGATAAACTTAAAATTGCTCTAGCCGCTTTAAGAGGTAGTGCATTTCAGTGGTACACATGCATGCAAAGCAGTAATCTGATTTTTGACTATTTGTCATTCAAGCAACAGTTTCTTAGTGTTTTTCCAAAGACCTTTAATCAAAGTGAAATTGAAGCGGAAATTTATTCGCTAAGGCAACGTGAAGGTCAGTCTGCATTAGATTTTGCTATGGGAAAGATTTCCAAGTGTGAGGAATATTTAGAAGGGGTAACGGAAGCGGTAATCTTAAAAATAGTTATCCAACGTTTGAAGCCAAGTGTTCAAGATTTTTTAGATAATCAAACAATTACAAGCAAGGTTACCCTCCTTCAAGCTTTAGCTAAACATGACAATAGGCATTTCTTTGCTACCCCGTACCGTCATTCAGGTACGAGAAGTTTTATACAGCCGCGCCAAAATTTTTCGCGAGTTTCAAACCAGCAGCGTAAGCAGTACCGCAGGCAAAATAATAGAAGCGCACGGCGTTATAATGAAATTAGTGCACTTAAAGAAAATAATATGCAAGCACCTTACTTGCACTGGCAAGTTGATTCACATGATATGGTTCAACCTGTTGAAACTGTGTGGTCAAATGTATTATTTTGTCCGAGCAGTAATCATTATTTTGAGAATAGTGAAAGTCAGGGTATTTTTGTGGCTTATAAAGAAAGTGAGTCTAGCTGGAATGATGAGGTAATTCCAGTACAATTTTCTGAAAATAGTGCCGATAATAATGCTAGTGGTTTAGAAAATAAATCATCTGACACTTCTATTAATGCTATACCTGATATTATTGATGATATACCTGATATTTTAGATGATATTCACACATCTGTTAATGAAGGAAATTTAGTAGATGACGAAGTATGCGTTACGGAAGTTAGTGAATACTTATTAGTTGACGACAATAAAAATTCTTTAAACGACATTAGGAACTCGCTAGGTAATGATATTATTTCAAGTTCCCAGCCGAATGAGGATTGTGTAGGCCAGGTTGATAATATGGTTTTAAATAAAGTACATGAAAACCATACTGAGAGTCAGGATGAAAAGTTGACACAGAGTTATACTGTAAGTAGTTTAGCTGATGCTTCGGAAGTTATAGACGCAGGTTGCATTAAAACGCACCAGTACGAAAAGCTTAATCTTCCTAAAACTGAAGCAGTGTTAAAGAATTTAAATGATAACGATTCTGATGTCGCAAGTTTCAAAGAGACTTTTTCGTCAAAAGAGGATAGAACTAAAGGGATAAAAAACGTGAAAAAGAGCCTTCAGGTTCCAGCATTAAAACTGCTAATACTGAAGTAATTAAGGCGGTAAACAAGAAGTCGTATAAGCACAAATACGAAAAGCAGAGTCAGGTTGTTGAAAAAATAGAATCTGCATTAAAATCTAATACCGATACAAGCAAAAGTACGAAGAAAGGTAAAGTGTGCACTACAAAAACTCCATCAAAGGATGAATGCGTCGCTGATAAGGTACACAAGGTTATCAAAAGGAAGAATGACAATTTTAAAGTTCCTTTGCATAAGTACAGGAAACGGAAGATTTCTGCCGCCCAGCAAGGTTGGCCTCCTTCCAAGAGACCTCCTGTCCATCGTCAAGCCGGACCAGCGCCTCAGGACCTACGACCTGCTGCACGAAGGATGCCCACACGGTCAACGAACCCCTTTACTAGGACTGCGACCATCAAGAGAGGTTCCACGGATTGGACAGACTGGTGCAAGGAAGTTGCTGCATTCACGAGGAACAAGTCTTGTATCAATTCTCTTATTCTAACTCCCACCCTTTAATAAAACCGAACCAAATTGGTTTGAAGTTCCCCATTGTATATACTGTGTAAACATTTTGAGGGGAAGTGGTGAGGCACTGAAAAAAAAAAAACGGCATACTGTTGTTTCATAAATTTTTGAAGGGGACATGTAGTGACTAGAAAAAAAAATACATACTGCATAATATACCAATTAACCACTAATGTACTAACTTCACAAAAATAACACATGTACATTATAAATTGGGGGAGAGCAGATACAGTCAAGAAATGTCATGCTGTGCAATTGTGTTGACAATTTTAACTAAAATAAGTTTTTTAGGGCGCAGTTGGCAGCCCAGTATCCGCAACTCTGCAAATCCACTGTTTGATGGTGTCACCTGGACCCTTCGGGGTTAGTTTTGTAAAATGGTAGTGGCGTTTTTCCCCCACACAACGTGTGGAAGGTTTTTGGCTTTGCCACCCATTATGTAAAAAGTCAGACCAGCACTCGTTTTCAATTAGTTAACTGAAGCCGTTCAGACCTCAGTTACCTAATTTTTTTTTTTCGAGGGAGGCCAGTGTAAGGTATACACAAGATTCGATTCACAAGAATCGAACTTTTGAGTGAATTAAAGAAGCTGCTTTAGATATGCTAATTTCGGCATACGCGCTTAGTATAAATACCACGCAGCGTCATTAATGGAAAAGGGGAGGTTGTTAAGGTTGAAAAGGTGTTATCCTGCGCTAGTGCTTAGCGGGCCAGAAGTTTACGTGGCAGTACTGCTGGTTTGACTTACTGTTCGTGAGTATAAAAATATATTGTTCTTGAAAGCTGTGTTTATACATTCCGTACAAGTAGTACGCATGCTTATTGCTGTAAAAGCCAATTATATGTGCAACGAATTCAATAAACATTGTTTCATGTATAAACTGAATTTGTATAAAATACAAATAGAGTGCCCCCTTAGTAGAAACTCTATACTGGCGCCCGAAAAATATATATACCCTGGTAGTTAGCGTTACATTTGTAACGAACAACATAATTGAAATTAAAAACTGTGTACTGTGTACTTATATTGATAAAATTGTTGCAAGTACTTATATACTATTTAAAAAATGAGTGTTGTAGAACAAAATCCTGCTGGAAATTTTCCTCGGGTAATTATGGTTCAGCATTTTGCGCCATTCGAAGCCACCTTCAATGGCGGCCCCTCAAGCCAATTCCTAAAGAAAATTGAGCATTACTTTCAGCAACAATGCACCCCAGAGGGGGATAAACTTAAAATTGCTCTAGCCGCTTTAAGAGGTAGTGCATTTCAGTGGTACACATGCATGCAAAGCAGTAATCTGATTTTTGACTATTTGTCATTCAAGCAACAGTTTCTTAGTGTTTTTCCAAAGACCTTTAATCAAAGTGAAATTGAAGCGGAAATTTATTCGCTAAGGCAACGTGAAGGTCAGTCTGCATTAGATTTTGCTATGGGAAAGATTTCCAAGTGTGAGGAATATTTAGAAGGGGTAACGGAAGCGGTAATCTTAAAAATAGTTATCCAACGTTTGAAGCCAAGTGTTCAAGATTTTTTAGATAATCAAACAATTACAAGCAAGGTTACCCTCCTTCAAGCTTTAGCTAAACATGACAATAGGCATTTCTTTGCTACCCCGTACCGTCATTCAGGTACGAGAAGTTTTATACAGCCGCGCCAAAATTTTTCGCGAGTTTCAAACCAGCAGCGTAAGCAGTACCGCAGGCAAAATAATAGAAGCGCACGGCGTTATAATGAAATTAGTGCACTTAAAGAAAATAATATGCAAGCACCTTACTTGCACTGGCAAGTTGATTCACATGATATGGTTCAACCTGTTGAAACTGTGTGGTCAAATGTATTATTTTGTCCGAGCAGTAATCATTATTTTGAGAATAGTGAAAGTCAGGGTATTTTTGTGGCTTATAAAGAAAGTGAGTCTAGCTGGAATGATGAGGTAATTCCAGTACAATTTTCTGAAAATAGTGCCGATAATAATGCTAGTGGTTTAGAAAATAAATCATCTGACACTTCTATTAATGCTATACCTGATATTATTGATGATATACCTGATATTTTAGATGATATTCACACATCTGTTAATGAAGGAAATTTAGTAGATGACGAAGTATGCGTTACGGAAGTTAGTGAATACTTATTAGTTGACGACAATAAAAATTCTTTAAACGACATTAGGAACTCGCTAGGTAATGATATTATTTCAAGTTCCCAGCCGAATGAGGATTGTGTAGGCCAGGTTGATAATATGGTTTTAAATAAAGTACATGAAAACCATACTGAGAGTCAGGATGAAAAGTTGACACAGAGTTATACTGTAAGTAGTTTAGCTGATGCTTCGGAAGTTATAGACGCAGGTTGCATTAAAACGCACCAGTACGAAAAGCTTAATCTTCCTAAAACTGAAGCAGTGTTAAAGAATTTAAATGATAACGATTCTGATGTCGCAAGTTTCAAAGAGACTTTTTCGTCAAAAGAGGATAGAACTAAAGGGATAAAAAACGTGAAAAAGAGCCTTCAGGTTCCAGCATTAAAACTGCTAATACTGAAGTAATTAAGGCGGTAAACAAGAAGTCGTATAAGCACAAATACGAAAAGCAGAGTCAGGTTGTTGAAAAAATAGAATCTGCATTAAAATCTAATACCGATACAAGCAAAAGTACGAAGAAAGGTAAAGTGTGCACTACAAAAACTCCATCAAAGGATGAATGCGTCGCTGATAAGGTACACAAGGTTATCAAAAGGAAGAATGACAATTTTAAAGTTCCTTTGCATAAGTACAGGAAACGGAAGATTTCTGCCGCCCAGCAAGGTTGGCCTCCTTCCAAGAGACCTCCTGTCCATCGTCAAGCCGGACCAGCGCCTCAGGACCTACGACCTGCTGCACGAAGGATGCCCACACGGTCAACGAACCCCTTTACTAGGACTGCGACCATCAAGAGAGGTTCCACGGATTGGACAGACTGGTGCAAGGAAGTTGCTGCATTCACGAGGAACAAGTCTTGTATCAATTCTCTTATTCTAACTCCCACCCTTTAATAAAACCGAACCAAATTGGTTTGAAGTTCCCCATTGTATATACTGTGTAAACATTTTGAGGGGAAGTGGTGAGGCACTGAAAAAAAAAAACGGCATACTGTTGTTTCATAAATTTTTGAAGGGGACATGTAGTGACTAGAAAAAAAAATACATACTGCATAATATACCAATTAACCACTAATGTACTAACTTCACAAAAATAACACATGTACATTATAAATTGGGGGAGAGCAGATACAGTCAAGAAATGTCATGCTGTGCAATTGTGTTGACAATTTTAACTAAAATAAGTTTTTTAGGGCGCAGTTGGCAGCCCAGTATCCGCAACTCTGCAAATCCACTGTTTGATGGTGTCACCTGGACCCTTCGGGGTTAGTTTTGTAAAATGGTAGTGGCGTTTTTCCCCCACACAACGTGTGGAAGGTTTTTTGGCTTTGCCACCCATTATGTAAAAAGTCAGACCAGCACTCGTTTTCAATTAGTTAACTGAAGCCGTTCAGACCTCAGTTACCTAATTTTTTTTTTTCGAGGGAGGCCAGTGTAAGGTATACACAAGATTCGATTCACAAGAATCGAACTTTTGAGTGAATTAAAGAAGCTGCTTTAGATATGCTAATTTCGGCATACGCGCTTAGTATAAATACCACGCAGCGTCATTAATGGAAAAGAGGAGGTTGTTAAGGTTGAAAAGGTGTTATCCTGCGCTAGTGCTTAGCGGGCCAGAAGTTTACGTGGCAGTACTGCTGGTTTGACTTACTGTTCGTGAGTATAAAAATATATTGTTCTTGAAAGCTGTGTTTATACATTCCGTACAAGTAGTACGCATGCTTATTGCTGTAAAAGCCAATTATATGTGCAACGAATTCAATAAACATTGTTTCATGTATAAACTGTGTTTGCCTCAAATTCAAATAGAGTGCCACTTCAAATTATATACACCCAAGTCCGGGTAGAAGTGAGCATAGATACTCTATAACTTTTACACTTCCAATCTGATTTTTTTTTACTAAAAAATCTTTAACAGTTGTTATTATCCATCGTAATCCCTTTCTCTGCGAAATTTAAGATTTCTTCGTCCAAGTATTTTTTAATGTAGAAAACTTCCCCTACATAAAACTGACTAAAATATTAGTGTTAAATGTTATCGAAGGGTGTCAAATCACTCCTTTCTCCTCTTTTGTATACCTTGATATTCATATCTGAGCGGACTTCTGGTTTCAAACAATGGCGGCTCCAGGGGGGAGGGCAGTAGGGGCAATTGCCCCCCCCCCAACAAAAAAAATAGCAGCGTATTTTTTTTTTCAAAGCCTAAAATTATATAATCGTAGACCTAATACTAAATGAGTTTAAATTTAAAATGAGACGATGTTCACTTCTTATATTATATATATATATATATACAGCGGTACCTCGACTTACGAGCTTTTCGAGATACGAGCATTCTCTCGGCAGATTTTTTGCATCGAGTTACGAGCTAAAATTCGGGTTACGAGCAAACTTCAGATACCCCACAGCTAGTTTGCGCAGCGAACGCCATGTGCTCATCAAATGAGAACACGAGAAGCATATAATCTTTACAAGCTTTATGTACAATTATTATACAATTGTATACATATTATTCTAAGACTACTATCCAGTCTAAAACCTAGAGATTAACACTCAACAATTATCACCCGGGGCAGCTCGCTCTGCCCACACTTGAGTCGCCCTCCGAAACCGAACAGCGTCCTCCCTCTCTCGTAGAGAGATAGCTTCAATTCCCTCCCCCACACTGGTACTCGCCATGTGTTCTAGGGGAAGGGATGACCTTGGTCCTAGGATCGCAAGCTCTCCTCCTTCTACAGATTCTGAGAAAACGATCTTCGGATTCTCAGAAAGAGGAATTTGGACATTATATCCCAGTGAACAATGCAACAATCGCTCAGCGTCTGTGTCTCACTTTAAGAGGGTAGCTCGTAATAAAAGCGAAAGCGAGGAAAATGTGGCAAAATGATCAAAAATCAACGAATAAGATTTAATGTTTCAGTTCAGCTTTTTTCCTCCTCTTTCATCAGCATCTTCAAGCCTAATCTCCAAGGTAAATGTTGTACATTACACTTAATAAAACTAGTTTATTGCCGTACATTCTATTGTATTGCGTTTTTATACAACGTTCGTCATTTATAAGAACCATTTTTCTTCTTTAAAAACATGTAACAAAAAATTGCTGTGTTCGGGGGGAGCCCGGAACGAATTAATGGCATTTCCATTCATTGCAATGGGGAAAATTGATTAGAGATACGAGTATTTCGAGTTACGAGCTCCGTCATGGAACGAATTAAACTCTTAAGTTGAGGTACCACTGTATATATATATATATATATATATATAAACAGTGGAATCTCGATCGATCGTTTTCGGATCCATCGTTTTTCCGTATGTTCATTTTATCGTCCCAACGATCATATTGCTTTGTTATGTTTCCGCATCTATCGTTTTCCCGCATTTATCGTTCATTTCAGTCGGTCCCTTGAAAAACGATAGATCGAGATTCCACTGTATATATATATCGAAAAACAACATGAATCATTTTCCAATATAAAATATTTTTAGAGGAGAATGAAGCGCAAATTCAGCTTTAATTATTTATTGTCTCTTTAAGGAGGCTTTCTTGAACCTCCTTTTGAACTTGGTTTTGAAAGGGCAGTTTTAATAACAACTACCTGAGGAACTATCAGTTGAGTGTAGTACAGAGATTGAGCATAAAAATCTAGAAGTCAGAGGTAAAAAAAATAGTATGTAATTAAATGAATTATGCTTGGTTTGTTATCTTATAAGTAAGGAATAATGAATTATTAAATTTTATGTATTTTCTTTGCATACAATATATGAATCCGAGAGATCTTTTATACTATTAAAGTGTTCCTTCATTTTCTGATATAAAGAAAACATGCAAAAGTAGTTTGCGTATAAAAAGAAATGAAAATTTTTTGTCCCTACTTTTGTCACCCAAATTATATTTTCATGCCTCAATTTCATGCCTCAAAGAAAACATTTCAGCAACTGTGACGAGCAAACAGCGAGTACCGAAGCATTTTTTCTTGTCGAAATGCGACGAGTACTGAAGTAATTTTTTCTCTTCGAAATGCGGCGAGTCCCGAGGTATGACTGTAGATGTTGTATTTGAATTTTCAAAGGAAATTGCTTTACAAGACTTACAAGGAAATCCTCGCTCATCTATCCCATTGACCACGGATATGAGTATCAAACAGAACTTATTATCTTCGAGCTCGGGGACCCAGGATCCCTCAACCACGAGTAAAACAGATTTAGCCATGCAAAATAAGCCCTAATTGTCACTTGAAGTTTTATTAATGTTATATCATGCTTTCTGTGCTCTTAAAATGCGCAGCAGAGTTAAAGAAGAGATAAAACAAATAGAGCAAACTTTTTAGTCGTAACTAAAAAGGACTTTTTATAAAATTAAATTCTCTAGTTTTAGACATAGCAT
Organism: Dolomedes plantarius; assembly: GCA_907164885.2. Lineage (NCBI taxonomy): Eukaryota > Metazoa > Arthropoda > Arachnida > Araneae > Dolomedidae > Dolomedes > Dolomedes plantarius. The sequence goes on from OU015493.1 coordinate 151,080,340, forward strand.
GATAGTTAGGAAGTAGATATTGTATTTTAACAGAATCGATATGGAAATAACATTTAAATAAAATTTAAACAAATAATGCATGTGATTATTATTTTATATATATATATATATATATATATATATATATATATATATTTATTTATTTATTAGGTTTCATACTGTATTAAATAGAAGAAATGTGAAAAGTAGGAAATCCCCCACCACCACCACAGAGTTAAGATGTTTTTTGACAGAAAATATTATTTAGCTTTATTAATATATAAGATATACTTCAAAAATAGATAATAATACTTCAAAAATACGTAGATATACAGTACAGTTCTTTAATGATATTGTAAAGAAATAAGTAGATTCAAATACGATTTAAAACCGTTTGACTGAATGTTAAACTATAGATTGTAGAGGGTTGAAAAATATTTTTGTCAAACTATTTTCTTATAATACTTTAAAAACGAGGACAACTGGAGCTAAAGAACTATGTTGCCCTAAAATGATCATCCAAGAATTGCGACCTTTCACCACATTTAAAAAAAAATTCTGTAAAATTTTATATGCGTAAGTTGGATAAAAATAAAGTTGAAATTCTTTAAATTAATTATATCTTTAAAATATCTTATTTATTCATAAAAAGGGGCATAAATCTTCTAAAATAAATAGGTAAGAAATCTGGATTATCAAAAAGTCTACAATAAATGGAAAAGATCAAATTATCCGCAGCTTGGTTAGTTCGGAATGCTAGTAATTTCACCGAGGGACAACTAAATTTTATTTAACATATGTTTTCCAATAGCATAAAAATATTCTTTAGGGGGATATAATATTAAATATAAATACGAAATACGTATAAAATAATACATTTATTACGCGATGTGTTATCTCGACGATTTCGCTGTAGAACAGTAGGTTTGTTGGGGGTCGATGATACATTTTTCTGTTTTAAAATTTAATTTAATTTTTTAGGAATGTAATTATTAGATAATAATATCCGTTTTAATATGAATATATATATATTTATATTCGTTATGTTAGTTATTGTGACTATACAATGATAAGAAATTTCAGGCCAAACATTAAAAAAATTGTATCAATGCATCAAGCACAACCATTAATTGAAATCGCACATTAATTGAAATCAAACGTTTGTGCAATTACAATCTGTGTTTCTAAAATCTTGTTTATATTTGTGAAATTAAAAATGAAAATAGTACAAAAATAATAAAACATAAACCTAATGAACCCCTTTTTCTAATTTTTGTTCATATTCTTAGTCAAATTGTTATCGTTAAGTGTTTTATGTGCAATTATTAGTATTATAATTATGTTGTATGCTGTATATTATAGAGAAAAATGTGAGTGGGTCGATGAAGAAAATCATTCTTTTAAAAAGGGTCGATGTAGGAAAAGGTTGGGAACCCCTGCTGTAGAGAATACAAAGATAAAAATAAAAGTCCATAATTTGAAATTTTTAGAATTTTATTAATTTCAAAATTAAAAATTTCTATTTGTCGATTTCAATTTTTTCAACAATATGACGGGCCAAGTTTTTACCAGTATTTAATAAGAGAACAAGTTTTTCACTCACGTTCTAATTAAACCTTTTGATACAGTTATTGGCGTCATTAATGTTTTTACTTTACTACAGAATATCCATCTTGTCATTTGATTATTTTCATAAAGCTTAGGCTTTCATTTATGAACGAAGTTTTAGATATAGAACAAAATAAAGTAACTTATTGTCAGCCGATACATTTAACCTGTTACCGTTAGCATAAGAAAACAGAGCAACTCTTTGAACAATTACGTGACTGACTCATGTTCTTGCACTACGTTGCGTCATTTATCTTGGTTTTGCAAGATTAATTCATTTCCGTTCTAACACTATCCCTCGATCGATGGTTTTCATGCACAGTTTATTGTGGAATTTTGTTTCAAATGTTCAACGAATCATAAATGTCAGGTCGTTTACACTGAATGATCAATTTATTATAACCACCTAACAATTTTATGCAAATCAGCTATGACGTCACGGTGTTGTTGCAATTGGGTGAGATTGGTATAAAAAGGGATTGATGGAGGACTGAAAAGACAGTTGAAGAATTTTGCTTGTTGAGAAATGGGTAGAAAACTCTGTTTAATGGACTTTGAACGTGAAATAATTGTGGGTGCTAGATGCAGTGGAGCGAGTATCCGAGAAACTACATCACCTATAAAGTGTTTAGGAGCAGCTGTTGGTCATGTTTACAAAGATTGGGCTACCAAACAAAAAACCGGGCCTGAACGCAAGGCGTGTGGTCGTCACTGGCCGCTGGGATGATCGAGCTGAAAGAAAAGTTTCAAGACTCCTCCCGTCCAATAGAAGGGCAACGCTACGTCAAATTATAACTAATCTTGACCAATAACCAACTCACAGGGTCTCTCATCTTACTGTTCGTCGTACAGAACACAGTATCTGGTATGGAAGCCGAAGGCCTGTTCGAATGCTTTTGCTGCCTGAAGCTTACAAGATCAAAAGTATCCTGTCCGCGCAGGATCACAAGGATTGAAAAGTAAATGAATGGAAAAGGGTAATGTTGTCTGATGAATCCCGTTTTCAGTGACATCATGAAAATGGCAGGTTGCGAATATGGTGATAACAGCACGGAAGCATCGACCCTAAGTGCATTGCCACAACACTTCAAGCTGGTGGAGGCAATGTTATGGTTTTGGGTATGTTTTCTTAGCATTGTTTGGGTCCTTAATTCATGTGGAAGAATGTGTGAATGCCAAAAGGTATTTAAATATTTTCGCTTACCAAGCAGATCCAGTTATGGTAATGGTTTATCCCACTGGAGATGGATTCTTTCAACAGGACAATGCTCCATGCCATAAAGCTCACATTGTCCACAGAGAGTTTGGAGAGGACGATGGAGATTTCACCTTGCTTAGTTGGTCTCCGTAATCACCAGATTTCAATCCAATTGAGCATTAGTGGTATGAAGTCGAAAGAGGCATCAGATAGCTGGATCCAGAACCATTAAATCTTAGAGAACTGGAAAGTGCAGTTCCTCGGTTATAGTTTCAGATTCCTCAAGCTGCCTATTAACATCTCATAGACTCCATGCAGCAAAAGGTGGCCCAAAGATGTACTGAGTAGGTGGTCATAATAAATTGGCCACTCGATGTATATATAGAAATTTACCGTAATTTTTTAAACAACTCAAAAGGAAATAATCAAACATGTCGAAATTTAGATCTTCCGAACATTAAATTCTCAACAGAAGCCATTCTCCCATTTCCTTCCTCGCTAAAAAATTCATTGTTCTTAATGGAAAATTTCTTTCCCACAGGAACGGGGGAGTATGCCTGACAAAAATGTACTCCATAACTTGGCATGGATAAAGTATTAAAGTACTGAGCCCCTTAAAATGTTTCATTTGTTTAATAATTTTCTTTTCACTATTTTTTCTATGACTCCCAATGTTTCATATACCAAGGACGGAATCTCTTCAACAGTCCTCCCTCTCAATTTCACAATCAGTTCATCCAAGTTCCTAACATTTCCAAGTGTCTCACTGATTTTTTACCTTTAGTTTTGTATCAACAAAACGGCACAAAATGACAAGGTCTTTAGGATGTGTACGGACATCAGAATGCGTCTTGAAATTGGGACAATCCCTGTCAAACTGGGACTTATGGTAGGCTTATTCAAGGCTATTATAATGTCGCTTATATGAACAGATTAATCGCATGATCAGTATTAACAATCTATCCAACGCGAAAACAGTTATTTTATGTTTACAGGGCTTCACGTAAAAAAACATATCCATGAATTTAATTTATAGGTATTTAATTCCCTTGACGGGAAAACATTCGTTATTAAAATATAAGAATATTGAGATAATGTGAAAAGAATGAAAAGATATTGTTTAATTCTTTCCCTCTTCCTCCCCCTCCCCACATATTCTCCCTAGAGACGGGCTGATATACTTGTCAATACAACTTCTTACTTGTGATATACTGACAAGAGTTTGTCATTAAAGTTAAAGTAAACTCTTAAAGTTTTTAATTTTTTAACAGAATTTTTTTATATTATCAAATGGAAACTTACCATAAATATTTCTTGGGGACCCTAAGAACCAGTTTAAGAAATATTGCTTTATTTTAATGTCGTTCACAGATTACTGATAAATGACGTGTAATTTTTGCTGAGTAAGAAGGAATTAAAGGAAAAATGGAGACTTTTATCTAAACCTTTATCAAAGATGAGTCAGTCAGAAAATGCAGCAGCAAAGTAGTTGGTGCAGTTTGCATAGATGACTCACCGAATATCTGCGTTGGTGAGTGTTAAAATGTTTGTTGGCTTTTTAAAGCACTGACTTTTCACCGTTTCCTGTATTTAAAGGTTTAAATCCCAATAGGAACCACATTTTATTAAACCAAAAGGTTCAGGTGAAGTGAACTTAATGATTAACCCATATCGCTGATATTAACTGTCTCAAACTCTTTAGGACATAATGAAACAATTTATAAAATTATTTCAAAAGAAAGTTTTTTATAAGAGGATTCTAAAGATTAAATTTATCAAATGTTCACTGTCACTCGGATGCATATCATTCGCGAATATCTGGTAAAAAAATTCTATATGATGAGCGATCCTCTGACACACATTTACACTCCTTTACCACAAATTGTTTCGAAAGCTTTGAGATCCTCCTTGGTGGTGTTCTGTCTAAATTGGGGTGGTACCAAGGGAGGACTTGTTGTTGTGGTTGTTTTTTATGCCCCCTGGCTGGGAGTTCCAGGCCAGGTCCATATAGGCTTTCAGATGAAGTGTGCGGCCCCAGTTTTAAATAGCACCACAAGGGTCGGAGTGCGGCTTGACTAGTTGCCACCTCAATTTTGATCGAGCACCCCCCCAGGGGCGACATCTGGGGGGGGATTGTATTCTATCCCACCCTCACTGACCTTCATAAAGGGACTCTCCGGTCTACGGATTTAATGTGTCCATATCCGGCCTAGACACGGAGGTATTTTATGGCGCACGTCGGGATTCGATCCAAACACCCTCAGCACCGAAAGCCAGCATGTTACCACAAGACCACTTCGAGCCAGGGAGTACTTATGTTGTCTTACCTGAATGTTGCTCCCAGGTAAAAAGAAACCAACAAATCTTCGTAGTATGTGCAAATGTCTTGATGGCAAGTACCCTTCGTTAGAAAACAACATTCCAAGAGACTATTTGTTGTTTGGATTAGAGCGCTACGGTCAACATTTACTACAATAGAGCTAATTAGACCCGGACCTACAGTTTAAAGCCGATTCCGGACTGCTACAAACATCCATGCCAACAGTGGAACTAGAACCCACAGACTGTGAATCCTGATACAGCGCCCTAGCCATTCTTCCCCGAAAGACAATCAGAATATTGTCTAGGATCCTGACACTCTTCAACACCACCGGGACAAGTTATATTTCTGGTAGAATCATTGATGAACTGCATAGCTGCGATACAAACAGCACAATGATGGGTTTAACAACAATGGTGTTGAATCGTTAGTTAACTATCATACAACAGTATAAACAATTTCATTTTTAATGCAAAACATGGGATCGTGGTTTTACATTGATTACTAAATTTTGATCGATAAAAAGCAAGGAATTTGAAAAATACAAAAATACACTAAGCTGTATCTTTAGATAGTAAAAATGTGCATCTGTTTTATAGAGAAGATATTTTAATGAAATTTTTAAAAATTATCCAACTTTCACTTCTACTCTTGACTTCAATAAGTATAAAGTTAAATAAAGGTAAAGTAATCGCTTCATTATGCAGCAGCCACAATCACACATTTAAAGCTGAGTGCTTTGAATCATTGTATTTGACAGTATTTAAAACAAATTTTGAAATTATGCTTTCCTGCTGAATGTTTCAAATTATGTCTTAAACTGTCATGATATTTGTATTAACCCAATATATGCCAGACAGAATCCACCCCCCGGGGAAAAAGAAAACAGAACACAAATTTCAACAAGTGCCTGAAAACTCTAATTTGATTTTATCGTTGGGCGTATCATGTTATACTTTGATAGTGTAACAGTGTTGCACATCTGTAAGGAATGCAGGTCTTGGAGTCACATTCCCAAGTCGCCCAACCAGTTGAGCATGATAAATTTTCAGAAAGTGCTGCAAAGAAAATTTACACGATGTTCTGCAAACAGAATTTATTGGTGCTTTATTTTACAGAATTTACTGGTACTCATACAATTAGGCCATGTATGAAATAGAACGACTTTTTTACATTTCCCTTTTTTACATACTGGTATAAACCATTTATAAGTATATATATATATATATATATATATATATATATATATCTTTTGTGAGAAGTATATTGAGTATTTTTTTTATGTCTCATACAATAGGTAGTATGTATTATGACTCACAAAAGTGATAGTGAGTTGCTCCTTTCAAAAGGAATTTAACTCTATATTTTATTTTATTCTATTATTCCTGGCTCTATTTTGTTCATTCATTTTGAGTAGCTAGCTTCAATTTATAGCTTCGAAAATTCGAAAATTGTAGTTTACAGAGTAGTTCATTTGTAGCTTCTATTCATTTTGAGTAGCTAGCTTCAATTTTAGCTTCGAAAATTGTAGCTTCGAAAGTAGTTTAGAAAGTAGTTTAGAAAGTAGTTCAGTTGTAGCTTTATTCATTTTAAGTAGCTAGTTTTAATTAGCTTCGAAAGTAGTTCAATTGTAGTTTCTATTCATTTTGAGTAGCTAGCTTCACTTGTAGCTTCGAAAAAAAAATTTTTTTTCCAAATTTTAGATTCCGCATATTTTTAACGTTTTATATGACGATTATTTCTGAAGATTGAGGGTGTTTTCTTATTACTTCAAGGCAATTATACAGTATACATTACCCCACTCTCCAAGTAGTATGTTATTGGCATATTCTTGAGAGAAACTGAAATGATTTTACGTTTTAAACTGTGTCAAGATATTTGTACCAAATCATATCATCACCAATGAGATAAATATTACAGACATAAGTTCCGTAGAGTAAAACGCATTATTGTCGCAAAGATAAAAATAAATAAATACTGAGTGCTCTTAAACTTTCAGCAGAATCAATGAACCGTGTAAATCATCTATTTGAGAGTCTGTTAAGTTGAGCAATAAGATCTGCTGGATATCATCGGCGGATTGCAAGAAAAAAAAATCCACGTTATTGAAGAGAGTCGAAAAACTTTGGACTTATTTTGCAAAATCCGTGAAAGAGAAATTCTTACGCCAGAATCGCTTTTAAGGAGTAGATAGGGGAGGGGGGGGGGGGTTGTCACGTTTCTGAGGGTGAAATTTTCTCTTTTCTGGGGTGTGGGATGAAAATTTACCTTGGAATTTCCTCTTTTGTTACAGACTTTTAGTCTCCCGGGGCACTAACCAATATACCCCCGCTCGGATGAATTACTGCGAGGTGTACTCTGCAGTGATGTCGGTGTTGAATTTATTGAAGGCATATAATGGGTTAGTACAAATATCATGACAGTTTAAGACATAATTTGAAACATTCAGCAGGAAAGCTTAATTTCAAAATTTGTTTTAAAAACTTCCAAATAGAATTATTCAAAGCACACAGCTTTAAATGTCTGATTGTGGCTGCTGCATAATTTGTTGACAAAAAAAAAAAAATAATAATAATAAATAAAGAGACCATTCTCTAGATACCCAATAGAACGTATTTGGGCATAAACTAGAATTTCATAGTCAGAAACAACATTTTCTCTGAAATAACTTCTGTGATGAAGTTAATTATAGAAGTCGTGTTGAACGTTATCAGATCAGAAAAAAGAAAAAAGGCTAACTAGGTCTATGCCGAAAAAATTAAACTATGGTTTAAAAACTAATGGTTGTCAAACAAAATGTTAGAAAATTAGCAAGAAATCAATTTTTTACTTTTTATTTTCAATTTATAGTACCTGGGGCAGCCAAGTTGTTACATACGGTACTGAGGGTGCTCGGATCGAATCCCTACAAGCGCCACTGAATGCCGTTGTGTCTACGCCTGGTATGAGCACGTTAAATGCTTAAGCCGGAAAGTTTCTCCGTGTTGTCTGTAGGAGTAGGAGGAGGGTATCCCTCCCCCCCATTATGTCATCCCTGTGGGTGCTTGGTTTAAACTAAAGTTGTTGTTGTTGCTGATCCCTGTCACCCAGCAGAGCTAGATTAGGTCCATGATACCGCTCACTCTCAAGAAGTCAATGACCAACAATGGTCGCTCCAGAAGCTCTTCCTTTTCAAGTGCGAAGCACACTAGGATATGATCCGGAGCGGCTTGGCCTTTGGAACATTTGGTACAAGTTGGAAACACTTTCTCCTTGTCAGTATAAGTCAGTGTTCTGAGGTGGTCACTACGAAAGCGGGTTATTGTAGTTTGCTCCTGTTTGCTGCACCGGAGGGACAGAGAACCACCGGGGCGATTACCCTGGTACCAATGGTGCACGGGAGGGGGGGGGGATGGCGAATGCAGACTTTACAAGACAGTTATGCTTAGAATACAGTTCAGTATATTTCAAAGGCGCCGGCCTATCCATGGACTCTTCAGCACCTCTTTTTTCCAGGGTATCAGCAATCTCGTTACCGGCAAGGTCTACATGGGAAGGGATCCGCTTTAAACTGAAGTAACACCAGGGGACGATGTAGGTTCACCTGTATGGTGCTCCCATTACTAGGAACCAACTATCTAGCAGTGCATATGGAAGAATATCGAAAGACAATGTGCCAGCCACGTTGACAAAAAAAGAAATTCAATATTTAAATAAATGTATACTTTTTGTATTCAATTTATCACTTAATATTTTATTTGTGTGTTAAAATCATGTAATTGGAATATATTTTATGAAAGGTACAGCCATCCGATCACTCTTTGGAACACACTGCAGGAATATTTTTAAAAAGGTACAAAACTATCAAAAGCCGATTGAGGGCGCGGGGGAAAAAATTCTTACCATGCTCTTAAATCTTACTTCGAACCCTTGCACGAAACCCATCCCGGCTCCCTAAGGATTTTTTTTTCCCCCGTAGACCTAAGGTTGAATTTCCGCTTCAGAAGCTGTTACCAAGCACAAATTCTTCATATGACTACTAACTTCAGCTGTATGAAAAACACGTAATGTAGACAGAATTATGAAAAGGTACTTGACTTACAATCAAATTATATATATATATATATATATATATATATATATATATATATATATATATATATATATATATATATATGTATATATATATATATATATATATGTGGCGCACCCAATATTTTTTCTTGGGGGGGGGGGCGAGATGAACGGATAAAAATATTTATAATTGAAAATCAATATTCATAATGCAATTTCTATTTCTTTGGGGGGGGGCAGGGCCCCTTCCCCCCCTGGATGCGCCACTGATATATATATATATATATATATATATATATATATATATATATATTTAGTGTGCGTGCGTGTGCATACGTGAGTCAAATATTAAAGGAGTTGATCTTGGGAATTTGAAAACAGTAAACCACATGTTTGTAAAGATACTGAGAAATTTGGATGGGCAAAATAGTTGTTGCTGCAGACTATGTCAGCAATTTTACATCTACCGTAGCTGTATCAAATAAATTTCATAGTTGCAGGGTAAAACACTTTAAAATGTTTAAAGGAAATGCATTTTATAAATTAAAATTTTACAGAAAAGATAAAAGCACATTAAATTAAGCAAAGGTGACTAATATGAATAAAAATTCCTTCCGCGTATGTGAAAAACTGCCAACGGTATCATAAAACAAATGAGCTTGGAGCTCAGTTTGCTTCCAGTTCTTAAAACATAGACTGTCTCTTCGGCTGAGCGCCCATTTTAAAGAATGCATCTGTTTTAATCATCAGTCTGCGAGTCTTTGCAAGAGACTCCATTTTTACCGTTTCACTGTTATCTTGTCCCAATATAAGTTCTCTTTTTAAGACGCAGACAGGAAAACATTACCATGAGGAATGAATGTTTACATTTATTAGAAGGTAAATAAAATACTAGTTTTACACGATCCGCATTCTTGTGATTGAACTGCAGATGACCGTGTCGCATCTGATTGCTGCAAATATCTGATTTTATATATATTCTGAGATATGAGGAATATAATAGAACCGTTAATTTAAGATGCTTTTTCACAGCTGTAACACACATGCCTGCATACTGACCTCCCCAAGTTCACTTTAGTATCAGTGAATAACACAAGAAACTACCTCCCGATAAACTGTACCGAGAACCGACAGGAAATTTCTCATTGTTCGCAAATACCTACTTTCACCCACATTGCAAGAAATTATCCATAAATTTAATTTAAAATGCAGCAGCGAAATTTAACAAACGCAATATTTACACGGCGTGCAGAGAAACGTGTTTTCCGTTTCCTTTTTTTAAGCTCTAACCATTCGACTCCTTTTCTGAGTTGCTATGTTTACAAATTTGAACTGTTATTATTACAGTGTTATTATTAAACTAAATTATGTACAACAAATTTTTACACGCTATTAAAAAATCAATAAATATGTGACTGTAAATTATTGAATGTTTAATATCAACCATAAATTTAAATTAATTTACAGGTAGAGCTTCAAATATAAATTAATTTCCTTCTAAGCAATAATCACAAATGGAAACAATTCAAAAAAAAATTAACATGTAAAATAACAAGAAACATAAATCATTATTTTATCATTATAAAATTTTAGGTATGATTTCGAATAATACATGAGAAACATAAATAATAATTTTCTAGATCATAACCACAGAGACAAAATTAAACATTTCAAACCAATGAATGGAAAAAACTCGTACCTTTTTCTGCCTCTTTCACAACTCGCACTGAATATATCCTTTATATCCGCACATATCCGCGGAATCAAATAATATCGGGCATACCTCGTATCGACTTATATCCCACATGCTACCTTCTGTTTCAGATTTTGGTATACAAAAGGAAAAAAAAAAACAAAAAACAAAAAAATTTCAGCCACTCTTCTCCTTTTGGCGTACACAAACTAGCGCGCGATACAATTTCGAAAATCGAAAATCAACCGAAGTATCCAAACAACGAATTAGAAAATTTAAATAGCGAATGAAAAGTATTTAAAAACTTTTTTTTCTCCTTCGCGTAGAAAAGATCTGATTTTTTTTTTTTTTTTTTCACTAAATTTATTCGAACTTTCCTCTCCTAAGGTTTTTATTTTATTAACGGAAGACAGAAATTAATGAGTTGCCTTTGGCAAGCGAAATCCTAGCAACTGATTTGACATTCCGAAAAACTCGGTCAACTTCAGAAACCCAACCAAACACCCCTTCTGTTATTGTTTCCTCCGAACCCACGTGGTCTGAAAGCGCTTTTATCGACCGGCGCAAGCCCAGCAACAGCCAGGGGTTTGCCCAGAGAAAACTCCGCTCAAGGTCACTGGTGGTGAGAGCCTAGTAACTGCCGTCCGTGTTCCCGAAATCCGAGGCTTGGGGGGGCGCCACATTCCGGGACTCTTTAAAGTTGCTTGGAGGAAAAAAAAAATAAATAAAAATCCGTGTAGCGACTAAATCATAAACCGCCAGATCTTGAGAAACGGAAGCATTCATATACCTATTGACGCAATTCTCAGAGATAAATAAATTTTTTTTTTAAATATTTAATTAACATTTGCAAAATTTTAAAGTTCAATTATTAGATGTTTAAAATTGTAATTGAATTACAGCTATCCTGTTCACGTCAGTGGAGAGAAAAGTTAGATTTCGTCTATATTTTTGGTGATTTATCAAGACTTATTGAAATTTATAACCTCTTTGAAATGTATGGACATATTTGACTTTAATTTCGCTAATCTGCGGCTAGAGAAAAGGGCATTAAAAGAGAAACTGTTATTGTATGATATTCTTTTCTATTTTATTTCTAGAAGTTTGTATGTCCGTAATTTGGGCAAAAAGCTTACGTTCATTTGCTAAATTATTTAGAAATTCGTAGGAAACGTATGGGATGAAGATTATAACAATATTTACAAAAACGTTTAAATTTATATAATAATATACATGTGTGTGTGTCTGATAAAAAAACTAACAAGTGAAAACATCCCCAGAGCTTTAAAAAATTCTCGAATGAAGGTAATCTTCATGCAAATTTGTATTAAGAAACACTTAAGAAAAAGCCAAGTCACGTATGACCTTCCATCATAATAGGGTACTCAGGTAATCATATTACTTAAAACTGTAACTAATAAACAATAAAACATGTAACGTTTGAAACTTTTAAATAATGGCATAACTATGTCCAGACAAAGCATAATATTTCAACGCGGAAGGAGGGGAAAAGGCATTGCAACTACAAAGGATCACATGGCGTGTAATTTCAAATAAAGGATTACATGGCGTGTTATTTTAAATAATATTTTAAAAGTACTCAAAGGGATATTGAAACTACAATGAATTGTCAGCAGTTATTTATTTGAACATAATATGAAAGTTACAATGTCTCGTTCGAAAGAATTTTTTTTTTATTTTTCGGGAGGGGGGGAGGGGTTGTTATTGTTTGATAGTTTGTTTTGTTTTGTTTTTAGTAGCTAATGACGAATTTATATCAAATTGAAATTGGTCTATCTGTTCTATGTACATTTTAAAAATCCTTTGACTGATGCGCACTCATTTTTACATAGTTACTCTCTAAAGCAGGGGTGGAGAACATTTTCTTGTACACACGCCCAAAAAATTTAAAAGTATAATCCTTTATTTGTTGACGTGTCAGCTCGCTTAGGAAAAAGAAAAATTTCTAGTAATCGATTGTTATTAATTAGAGCAAATCTATATTGTGGTATTAAAAGAACGGAATTAACGCGGAAATAATAATAAAGAATTTTGCATAAATTAAATAATTGCTAATTAATACGAATTTGGCTGAGAAACAGTGATATTTAGTCACTTAAATCAACGCATTTGTCAAACTAGATTCATCAGTTCCTTTGTTTCTGAAATCCTCTTTTATAAAACTCATATCTGATTATAAAGATCCACATGCGCGTGGGGGAAAGACTTCCGGAAAGCCATTAGTAGCTTTTTAGAAGCACATGAAATTTTCTGGTTTTGAATTTGTGTTATTAAAAATTTCGTTTCCGGCATTTGGTATGTCCGATCAGTGGCGCACCCAGGGGGTAGGCCAAGGGCCTTGCCCCCCTCCTAAAGAAATAGAAATTGCCGCCCCCCCCAAAGAAATAGAAATTGCCTTATGAATATTGAATTTGTTTTATAAATATTTTTATCCTTTCAACTCGCCCCTCCCCCCTCCAAGATTAAATCCTGGGTGCGCCACTGTGTCCGATAACTAATAGATTTCTTTAGTTTCCAGACTATTTATCTTGTTCAAGTTTTTGTTTTCATGTATAAACTGCATTGAAAACATATTAATTGAGTTTCAAGGTCATCGAAATACCACTTTGCTAAAAATCGGCCGTCTGAGTGCCAACAAAATCCTTTAGTGTGCCACTTCTCGCACACGTGCCATAGGTTCACCATCTGTGCTCTAATATAGGAAGCTGCGGAGAATATTCGTTATCTTAAAACTACTTCCAAACGCAGTTACCTCCCACCCCCACCCCTGATTTTAGTTCTTGAAATTTCGTGGTCTCCGTATTATGTTATCATCTAGAGTTTAAACTGTTTTCTCAGAATTACCTAATGTAACCAGACTGTTTGGTGTCTGAAGGTCAACTGCGTTGCTTGCTATGAATTAATTTTAGCTCGTTAGGAAGGTTCAAAAGATCAATCAAGCTTCTGGGTCGAATGTACCTGCGACACGATTTTATTTTATTTTCAGGGTTTTATACACTCTTTATTCCGAGATTCTTAATTGTATTTTTGTTTTACTTGGAAAAAAAAGCTTATTTTGGCTGCTCTCTAGCAACTGAACAATGTAAATACGAAATGCAGAACTTCAGTACGTACCAGTAAAATATCTAATAAGTACCCAGACAGAGTTGTTAAACTTAATATGCTAATAAAGCTCATCATATTATTTGAATATTTTCAGTTTTCTTTCAAAACAAAAACGATCCAAAAAGAGAAAGTAATTGAAGGTTTTTATTTACAGTGAAGTCCAAATTTCTCTTTAGCCTATCATAGGCAAATATAGACCCGAAAATGTTACTCGATTTCGAAAATCTTTAAGATCGTGAAAGCCGATCGCAACAGTTGACAAGTTGGCCTCGTTCGATTCTCACATTTCTATAAATATCAGCGTTCTAGATATTAGACGCTAGGACAACGCAGGGCGTTGTTAATAATTAAGGAGTGAAATTAAGTCTTTCATATTCTATTGTAAATGAAAAAAAAAAAGAATTGCTGTCGCGGTTCTTAATTTTGCCCGTCTTTATGAGGTCATATTTTACTCTTTCTAGTAACGGTTGACTCAATGCATTCAATTTGTGTCCGACTGTTCTCTTGATAGTCGTTAATGTGAAGCATATTAAATGCCATTTTAATCCACTGTTTATACGCAAAATATCATCCATTGGATCCAGTGCCTCTGTAACGAGTACTTTTATATTCCTTTAAAGTTTTTTGGTAAGCATAAAAAACTTTCTAATAAAACTTCCATTTATTTTTTTAATAATCCTTTTATCGTCAATATCGTATTGTTTTTCTTAGCGTCATTCGCACTGAAAACATTCTCTACTGTTAAATACTAAAGAGATCTATACTGTGAAGCATTTTATATTTCTTTAAAATTTCCCCATTTTGTTCCTAACCGAATGAAGTAAAAAGCTACTTTTGGTTTACTTTATTTTGTTTTGTTGACTACTTTATAAGTCATTTCATTCAAAAAATTTTTAGAATGAACTTTAAAAAAATTTGCATGAAATTTCTGGTCAGTTATTTAATAAATCTTATTTTGATTATACCCTTTGGTCGATTAAATTTAATTTTTAATCATATTCAACCGTTTTTTTCCTCTAATTTTGTTTTTTTTATGATTTACTAGCTGAAAACCCGCTCTTTGCTACGGAGTACATTCGAATTAAATACAAAGGTCAATGTATGCAATTAATGCAAAAAAAAAAAAAAAATATTTATACATACAGTGGCTCCCAAAAGTGTTCGTACACTTACGATTTTCAATGAAATAGAGGTCTATCCAGTAATTAAAGAGAATATTTCAGAATGGGTATTTAATATGATCTATAATCTATTCTTAACAAAACTACATGAAATATTTTGAAAGCATAGTAAAACTTTATTTTTAAGAAACTAGTAATCAAAAAGTAACAAAAACTTTATCTCACAAAAGTTATCGTACACTGAAATATTTTCGGATAAATTCATAATTAAAATTATCGTCTGGCGCTTTATTTTTATTTTTGAACTGTGATGACATTTAAAATATCGCTTGGCTTTGATTTTTGCTTGCCTACTCCGTAATATTCTATTTATTATTTAAAAATGGCTCGTAGTCGTAAAGAAACAACAAACAGCATTCGGAAATTGATTATTTTTCATCATAGTAGTGGTAAATCACTTCGGAATATTGCTAAATTACTTAATTCATCCCATTCTACTGTGCAGTATGTGATAAAACGCTTCAAAGAAGAAAATCGGATCGAAAACAAGATAAGAAAAGGTCGTCCTACAAAGTTAACAAAGCGTGATTAGGGATTTATAATTAGAAAATTTGTGAAAAATCCACGGGAACAGATGTAGTATAAGCAACGGGCCATCGCCAATTTGGCTCCAAAATCCCACTCGGAGACTTGTTAGGCTTAAACTGCGAAATGTAAACAATAAATTGGAAAACAAACTTACTGCTGGCTTTATGAAACTCGTAGGCGCACACGGGATCTTCGCTTCGCTCAGATACCCTTGCTTCACTCCGCTACGCTCCGTTGCGCATCCGCCCAAAAACATTACAGGAAATCCCCAGCCGCTGGCTTCGCTACATACCACTGGCTGTTGTACAGTAAAAAAAAAAGCTTCCGCTGGCTGTAGCGGTCAGTAAAACAAAGCTTATCGCAAAAAAATTCTAAAAAATACCATCCGATCTTAAAATCCTCCCTGCCAGAATATAAAAACCGCCCAACAACCATCAGATTTGGCGAAAAATCGCCCCTTGGCTGTCGTTGCGTATACTACATCTGTACCAATCCACGTTTGAGTGCTGTAAAAGTTTCTGCAGAATTTAATGAAACATTTTCTACTTCAATTTCCTCTGAAACTGTTCGACGAGTTCTCGGAGCAGCTGGATTACATGGGCGTTCTGCCCGTAGAAAATTTTTTGTGAGTGAGAAAAACAGAAAGCTTAGGCTTTCCTTCGCACTATCGATGATAAATAAGCCCTAAACGTATTGGATTAATGCCTTATTTGCCGATGCAAGCAAGTTTAACATTTTTGGTTCCAATGGGCGTATAATTGTATGGAGAAGAAAAAATGAGGAACTTAATCCCAAGAACTTAGTAGGAACAGTTAAGCATGGCGGTGGAGGTGTCCTTGTGTGGGGGTCCATGTCAGCATCAGGACTACGTAATTTGGTATTTATTGATGGCATAATGAATATGTTTATATAAATATTTTAAGACAATTTAAAATTATCAGCCCAAAATTTGGGTATTGGAAACAACTTTGTTTTTTATCAAGATAACGATCCTAAGCACACGTCTCTCAACGTTCGCCTCTGGTGTCTCTAATTGTCCACAAGTTTCAAAAATACGACCTTAATCACCAGATTTAAACCCAATAGAACATATTTGGAGCGAACTGGAGGTTCGAGTACGAAAACATGACATTCACACGAAAAGCGAACTAAAAACAATTAGGATGGAAGAATGGATGAACATTGATGCAGAAATTACAAAAGAACTAGTGAAATCTATTCCCAGACGTTTAAAAGTTGTTGGGGATGTTAAAGGATATCCTACTAAATATTAATTTAACGAAAAATTAGAATATTTACTAATAGAGAATTTTTACAAGTTACGATGACTTCTGTGAGATAAAGTTTTTGTTACGTTTTGATTATTGGTTTCTTAAAAATCAAGTTTTACTATGATTTTAAAATATTTAATGTAGATTTGTTAAGAAAGATTAAAGATCTTATTATTAAATACCCATTCTGAAATATACATTTTAATTAAGGGATAGACCCCTATTTCATTGAAAATCATAAGTGTGCGAACACTTTTGGGAGCCACTTTATATATATTTACTAGCTGAAAACCCGTACTTCGCTACGGAGTACATTCAAATTAAACACAACGGTCAATGTATACAATTAATGCCAAATATATGTACATATATATTTATAATAAATACAACGATCAATGTATGCAATTGATGTAAAAAATATATTTATAAAAAAATCGTAACTGATATTTTTATGGACAAAATAATGTAGAAGAAAATATTCAATCTAATAGAACATACTAAAGAATAAATATAGTACAGTTTGAGGAATATTTCTTTTACTGTATTTTAATATTTTTTTGGATAATGTCCAATCGTCTGCCGCATTAGCGAGAAAAAAAATATTTTTTTTGTCTATTTAGTTTTTATGAACGTGACGATAAAGTTATTTAAAGTACCAGAAAAAATATCACGTGATCAGCATTTAATAAATTGAATTCTAAAAATCAATCTTTAAAAATTCCCCAAAAATCAGAAAATGGAGGTAAAGATTCGAAAAAGATTTTATTTAAAGGAATTTTTATGATCTTTCTTGTGATATAAATTTTATGACCCTCAAATTATTATTTTAAATGCAAACTTAAAAAAAGTTACAAAAACAGCTTAAAAATTTAATTTTAAAAAATCTACGAAGAATTTTTCAAAAATCTTTCTTAGTGCACCCCTACACTGTAAGAAGAATCACCATGCAAGATTTCAGCCCTTTAGGTCCAGCGGTTTGGTCTTTGCGTTGTATGTCAGTCAGTTATGGAACTGTTTTATATATATAGATAATAAATACGACGATCAATGTATACAATTGATGTAAAATATATATATATATATATATATATATATATATATATATATATATATATATATATATATATATATATATATATATATATATATATATATTTATAAAAAATCGTAAGGGATATTTTTATAGACAAAATAATGTAGAAGAAAATATTCAAATTTAAATCTAATAGGACATACTAAAGAATATAGTGCAGTTAATATAGTACAAATTGAGGAACATATCTTTTAATGCATTTTAATATTTTTTTGGATAATATCAAATCGTCTGCCACATTAGCAAGAAAGAAAAAAAAAATTCTGTCTATTTCGTTGGTATGCACGTGACGATAAATTAATTTAAATTACCAGAAAAAGAAATCACGTGATCAGCATTTAATAAATTAAATTCTAAAAATTAATGTTTAAAAATTCTCCAAAAATCAGAAAATGGAGGTAAAGATTCGAAAAAGATTTCATTTTAAAGGAATTTTTTTATGATCTTTCTCGTGATATAAATTTTATAACCTTCAAATTATTATTTTAAATGAAAACTTAAAAAAAGTTACAAAAACAGCTTAATTTAATTTTAAAAAATCTACGAAGAATTTTTCAAAAATCTTTCTTAGTGCACTATAAGAAGAATCGTCATACAAATTTTCAGCCCTTTATGTCCAGCGGTTTGGCCTGTGCGTTGTATGTCAGTCAGTCAGTTACGGAACTTTTGTATAGTATATATAGATAAGGAGGAAAAAGAAAATGTTATTAAAATTCTCGAACAAAGTAACTTAAATATTTCTGATTTATTTTAGGGGGTGGAATAAATTTACCATAATTGCCATTTAGAGATTTTTAAACGTGATCATATCGATTCGTCAGCAATCGATAATATCAAAAATTTGTTAATAAATATTCATAAACCACGTTTTTAATGTTACATTGTGTCAAGTGTACGAACTCCTCTAGGCGATACTTTTTGTAGTAAAATTAGAGGTATATAGTTTATAGCAGATATTTTCAGTGTTCCCGGGTGATTTCTAGCCCATCAAAGGCATATTTTTTATAAATTTTGTAAGAAAGTATCCCACAAACAAATGAGCAAGATATGCCCCTGAAAATTCAGTAAAATTTTATTTATAATCTTCTATATTGATGCATTAATTTTTACAATCATATAAAAATAGATTTACCATAAATAATTATTCACCTTTTTTTTCAATATAAAGTTTTGCGGCCACATAACTTTCACTGCTGTACGAATATCGCTTTTTATAATGACACGTAGATCATATATAATTGCATTCCTCCTTCTGATTTCTCAGAGAACCAACGCCAGATTAACTCATGGTCTATAAACTTTTAAGCATCCATGATAAAACTTGGTAAAAATTTAAAGGTACCGATATCACTCATAGAATGGATATTGTAACCATATTATTATCTACTGAATCTAATATCTGCCTGGAGTAAATATTCTGTTTAAAAGTTAATCAGCTGTAAACAATTGCTTGCCAAAATAACAAATTCGAAATTTACGTACCGGTATCGGCTGTAAATACATAGAGTTTTAATGATAATTGTACAATGTGGATTTTCAAACGAGAAATGCACCTTGAATATGCAAACAAAGTAATTAATTAATACCACGGAAAATGTTTAAACTGTCATTTAAAAATCAGATACGGTTTCATACAATTCGGAGTTATTATTGTACGATTTTAAGATATTTGTTCTTTGATTCTTTCTTTTCTTTCACCCAATGGCGGCTCCAGGGAGGGGGGCAGTAGGGGCAATTGCCCCCCGAAAAAAGTCCGGCATATTTTTTTTTTTATAGTCTAAAATTCTATAATCGTAGACCTAATTCTAAATGAGTTTAAATTTAAAATGAGACGATGTTTATTTCTTATATATATATATATATATATATATATATATATATATATATATATATACACTGCTCAAAAAAATTAGGGGAGCAAGCAAAGAAGTTAAGAAAACCATGCGAGATAGCCACGTATTGGCATAAAATGGATAGTACACCCTGTAGCGTCACGGTGAAAGGTTAAGGCGATTCTCTGAGGCGTTGCTAAAAATTACTACTATGGGACCCATAACAAAGCAAAGACAGAGTCCTAATTAAAAAGCGAAGGCCAATTTTTTAAAACAAAAACTCAACAATTTATTAACAAAAAAAATTAAACAAAATTAAACATTAGACACTTTTGATATATTCACTTAAATTTACGTGCACATTCACATTGCGCACTCCAGGACCCATTCCCGGCCCCAAAACACAGGAGCCTAGAAAAAACACGTCTACACAGGGCGCATTCAACCAGCGTCTCTCCATTCAATGTCTGGATTTTCAGCCGGAAGGGGGGGGGGGTGGCAGATTATCGGCTGACAGCTCTTCTTACAGATTATCGGCTGACGACTCGAAACTTTATCGCCCGCCGAATGTCACTCGCATGAAGCTATCGCTAAGAGAAGACAGCTTTATTACGGGGGTGAAACCATTTTCTTTTTTCCAAACAGTTACCCGCACCACTGGTTAGGGAAACCGCCCGATAAACCACACAGCTGTGTTTCGTGCAATCTGTGAGGTCTTGGGAAAAAATAAACCCTTACTGTTTGTACGCTACAACTCCTCCACGCTCCAGGAAACTTTTTCTTCGCCTTGGGTGCTTTGATTTGCTTATAACTAGAGATGGAAATTTCTGAGATCCGTCCGAATTAGTGCACAGTAAAACAGTCAATCGTTCCTTACTGTGTTTTCCACCAAAGAACTTTTCGCCCGTGTACGTTAAAGTTTTATTAGGCACCGTATTGTAGAATTTCCGTGTCATATGCAAGGAATGTGTTCTTCTCATCATATCCATCTAATATCATCTTCAACACAATTTTCCATTCTTCCACTATTATTTAATCTATGGAGCCACTTTCGCCAGATATGCTTTTAAATGCAAGCCCATACCTTTGTTTGAACTTTGCTAGCCAACCATCCGAAGCCTGAAAATTTTGCATTCCCAACTTTTCTGCCAGAACAATAGCATTTTCTTTAAATATCATTCCGGAAATTGGAATGTGGATGATCTTGCTTCATGAAACCATTGCAGGACTGCTTTATCAAACTCTTCTGATCCGCCACATTGAATTTTCTGCTGTTTGGATTTGGATCCCAAACCAAATTTTTGTGCTGAATCAAAAAATTTTCTCTTTGCTTGTTAAAAGGCCTTTGAGAGTAGACTCGTATAGCTGGAATTGTCTTGCGAATTGGACTTCTGTTATTCCAACACTTTCTTCCAAGTCTTCAGAAATTTTCACCGTTTCGTGTAGCGTAAGGTGCTTTCGCGTTGATGCCATTTTGCTCTGCTCACCTGGTATTCAGACTGGAATGAGCTCCTACACACAACCATGAATTCTTTAAACATGAACACCTGCTTCCCGGAAGGAGTGAGAGAGGACTGCTATTGGACAGTTCGTAAGTCACATGACAACAGATGGTAGGGACAATAAAGTGATTCAGCTCCCGCACTCCAAGAGCTCCATGAAAGAATATTCGATCTTCCGAGAAACAGTAATTGCCCCCCCCCCTCGTTTTTCCCATTGCAACAAGTCTATGATTGCAACATTTCAAACATCAAGGAAATTCCGGGTCTGTTATTGACACCATACTTGTTTTCCTCCACTGAAGGTTCCCCTCCTGCAGATAAAATGTTGAAGAAAAAGTTTATCATGTAAAAAAAATTCGTCGTTAAACAGAAACAAAGTCTCCCTTAAATAGAATTTTTTTACGTCGGAGGGTCCGGGACTGGGAAATATAGTCCTTAAATAGAGATCGTCGTTAAGTAGAGCGAACTGTATATATATATTTATATATGTATGTATATATATATTATATAAAATAACCAGTACTTCGCTACGGGACTGAAAACCCGTACTTCGCTACGGAGTACATTCAAATTAAATACAACGGTCAATGTATGCAATTAATGCCATGCTAAATAAATAAATAAATAAATAAATAAATATAATATATATATATATATATATATATATATATATATATATATATATATATATATATATATATATATGTACAATGTATGCAATTGATGTGAAAAAAAGCAAAAAATATATTTACAAAAAATCGTAAGGGATTTTTTACAGACAAAATAATGCAAAAGAAAATATTCAAATTAAATCTAATAGAACATACTAAAGAATATAGTATAGTTAATATAGTACAGTTTGAGGAACATATCTTTTACTGTATTTTAATATTTTTTGGATAATATCCAATCGCTTGCCGTATTAGCAAGAAAAAAAAATCTTTCTTTTTCTGTCTATTTCGTTGTTATGCACGTGACGCAAAATTAATTTAAAGTATCACAAAAAGAAAAGAAGCCACGTGATCAGCTTTTAATAATTAAATTCTAAAAATTAATCTTTAAAAATTCCCCAAAAATCAGAAAATGGAGGTAAACATTCGAAAAAGATTACATTTTAAAGGAATTTTAATGATCTTTTTCGTGATATAAATTTTATAACCCTCAAATTGTTATTTTAAATGCAAACTTAAAAAAGTTACAAAAACAGCTTAAAAATTTAATTTAAAAAAATCTAAGAAGAATTTTTTAAAAATCTCTCTTGGTGCACCCCTGCACTATAAGAAGAATCGCCATGCAAAATTTCAGCCCTTTAGGTCCAGCGGTTTGGTCTGTGCGTTATATATCAGTCAGTCCGTCAGTTGCGGAACTGTTTTATGTATATAGATAAGGAAATATTTAATTTGTGAGACCTCTGAGTTACTTTTTAAACGAAATAATGACAGTTACTTGTATGTTAGTTTGTACTAGCTATTTGCCCAGCGTTGCCCGGGTTTTTATTTATCCCAATTTCTTTATTACACAGGAAAAGGAATGGATTCTACCTATAGTGTAAAATCTAAGTAATTTAATTCACAGATATTTCAAATTAAGTACAGTATGCAAATGACAAAAAATAAATAAAAATTCACTCTATTATTAATTTAACTCAAAACTTGATTATAAACAACATTTTTAATTTCCTATATTCCTCTGAGTGACTCCGAAAACTTTGGATTCGACAGTAATCTCGGTCATTTGGATTTTTTTTACCCCTTCTCCCCCTCCTCTCCTCCATCAATGGTGATGGGAGGTTGTATTTGCACTTAAATGGCATCGGGATGAACCTATTCATCTCAGCGACACAAAAACTATGTATTCGACCCTACTCTCGGTAATTTTTGACATTTTATTTCTACCCCTTCTCCCCTCCAATGGTGTTGGGCGGCTGAACTTGCATTTAAAAGGTATCGGGACTAACCCTATTCGTCGCAGCGAACCCGAAAACTATGGATTCGACACTATGCACGCTCATTTTGGACATTTTATATTCAAACTTTCTTAACCCCACCTCCCCAACAATGCTTAAGGGGGGCTGCACTCTCACTTAAATGGCATCGGTAGTGTCCCTATTCATTTCAGCGGCATCGAAAATTATGGATTCAACACTACTCTCGGTCATTATGGACATTTTATATTCCCCTTCTCCCCTCCCCCATGCTGATGGGGGATGAACTTGCACTTAAACAGCATCGGGAGTATCACTATTCATCTCTGTGACCTCGAAAGCTATTGATTCGACATTACTCTCGGTCAGTTTGGACATTTTATTTTTACCCTTCTCCCCCCTCCCCCTAATGGTGGTAGGAGACTGAACTTGCATTTAAACGTCATCGGAAGTGTCCCTATTCGTCGCAGAGAACCTGAAAACTACGGATTCGAAACTATTCCCGGTCATTTTGGATATTTATATTCACCCCCTCTTCCCTCCCCCTTCCCCTATGCTAATAGGGGGGGGGGCTGAACTTGCACTTAAACGGCATCAGAAATGTCACTATTCGTCTCAACGACCCCGAAGACTATGGTTTTGTCCCTACTCTCGGTATTAGGGACATTTTAAATTCATCTCTTCTTCCGTCCCCCCTCTCTCCCAATGCTAATGGGGGGGGGGCTGAACTTGCACTTAAACGGAATCAGAAATGTTACTATTCGTCTCAGCGACCCCGAAAACTATGGTTTTAACACTACTCTCGGTCATTTTGGACATTTTATATTCAACCCTTCTTCCCCCCCCCCAATGCTAATGGGGGGGGCTGAATTTGCACTTAAACGGCATCAGAAATGTCACTATTCGTCTCAGCTACCCCGAAAACTATGGTTTCGTCACTACTCTCAGTATTTTGGATATTTTATTTTAACTCCTTCTTTCCCCACCCCCCTCCCCCCAGTGATGATGGGGGGGGGGAGCTGAACTTGCACATAAACTGCATCGGAAGTGTCACCATTAATCTCAGAGACCCCGAAAACTATGGATTCCACACTAATATCAGTCATTTTCGATCATTTTTACATGTGCCCCCTGCCGCCCCTAAGGGTGCTAGGGATGTCTTACCCTCCCCCCAGTGTTTCTTTCCAGATTTTAAGTGATATGTGTACAAAGTTTGGTTGAAATTGATCCAGGCGCTCCAGAGTGATGCTGAAACATACCCACACACACACATACATACATACATACCCCCCCCCCCATGCTGATGGGGGGGCTGAACTTGCACATAGACTGCATCGGGAGTGTCACCATTAATCTCAAAGATCCCGAAAACTATGGATTCGACACTAATATCAGTCATTTTCGATTATTTTTACATGTGCCCCTTGCCCTCTGCCCCCCCCCCTATGGGTGCTAGGGGTGTCTTACCCCCACCTCCCCCAGTGTTTCTTTCCAGATTGTAAGTGATATGTGTACCAAGTTTGGTTGAAATTGCTCCAGGCGCTCCAGAATGATGCTGGAACGATACACACATGCATCCATTTATATATATAGATAGATTGGTGTGTTTTGCTTGATAATGCAAGAACATTAGCTCTGAATGTCAAAACGGTACATTTGAAATCAAATACTGATATTTTCTTTCATTATCAACGAGTCAAACACATTGCCTTTCGACATTCGGCCTCTACACCGCGAGATTTGTTGGTTTATTGTAATGGGGCCCGTACAGGAGAACCAACATTGCCCCCTGTTGCCACCTCAATTTACTCCAAGCATCTCCAGGGATAACATCTGGTGAGCTCGTACCCTCTTCCCACCCACATACCGCATGGAGGAACTTTCCGGGCTACGGATTTAACGTGTCCATACCCGGTGTAAACACAAAGGCATTCAGTGGCGCTTGTAGCGATTCGAACCGAAAACCCGAATTCCAACGTGGTAACCATGGGCCCAAATCTGAGATGTATAAATGAGTCAAACACAATATATAGTGCATTTGTAACTCCAATGTTAATTTTCGTCTAGAAGGATTAATTAGTAAATACCTCCTCTAAAGTGCAAGTTAATTATGGAATGTATGAAAGTCGATTGAAATTTAAATTCAGATTCTCATAGGCATTTCTTTTCATAGGAGAGACTATTACGATAAAGAAGAACATTTCACAAGTTATAATTAGCCCGGTATTCATAACACGACAGTGAATGCGCAGAGGCGTAACAGGATTTAAAAATTTCTTTTCATTGGTTCTTTCGTATGTTGTCATCACTCCTCCCTCTTTTTTTGTGTGTGATTAAAGCTAAAGAATTACGCTCTTTTCAGAAAAATTAACCTCGAAAGATTATTCTTTTCATAGCATTTCATATTATATTTCTCATTTTTCTTTTTTTATTCACAATGCAAAATAAAATTAAGAGATACCTTGAAAAGTAATCATATTGTTCTTGAGCTTCCAACCTGAGATTTTAAATCTTTAAAATTTAAATTTCCATCTTCCAATACCAATTCAAATTTTTCAGCTTTTCTTGTAAATGTCTTAAAAACTCTCTTGTTCAACAATAAGAAATAAGAAAAGCCGTAATAAGAAATCTCTTTGTACAGTCATCTTTAGATGTAAGACCGTTATTTCCGTATCTACGATTTTTGGTTTTAGGGGTCGGTCAGATAACAGCTCATGTTTAAAAAGGAAACAAAATCCATTGTTCTGGACTGAATTACTACTCATGAAACCTAAATTCTTCCGTTTATGCTCAATTACAGATGATGATACAAAAAATTTACAAATGTACTCAGAGATTCGAAATTACTCGGTGACAGTGAAAATCTTACCCTCTCGTGCCTTCGCTGTCGTTTTTCCTTCCTGTTTTTCTCTAAAGAGAAGGCCTTTTTTTTCCATTTTAAAGTGGACGTAGTGAGCTTTGCATTTCAATTTGTTTCTAAGTTTCTTTAGTTTTATATAGATAAGGAAATCTTTACTTACAGTTTATTTAAATTAAAGGCTTGGTAACTGCATTTTAACGGTTAAGTATTTTTTTGAACGATATGTTTTGAAATTGAGTTAACAGTTTTATTGGAGTTCACGAATTGCTTTGAATCAATGGCGAATCCAAGGGGAGATGGGAGGGGGGGAGGGGCAATTGTCCCCCTCCTAAAAAAAAGCCCCGGGTATAATTTTTTTCATAGCCTAAAATTATATAATCGTAGACCCAAGACTAAATGAGTTTAAATTTAAAATAGGACGATGTTTATTTCTTATATGTATATATATATATATATATACACACATACACTCTGTCACAAAAAAATATATGCATCCAGAAGGAAACGAGCTAATATCACGAAAGTTAAAATGTATGTAGTGTATGAGGAGATAAGCAAATGATTACAAATGCAGAAGAACAGGCCGTTTTATTAAGAAGATATGGCATGAAAAATGTTACAAATCAGTAAGTAGTAAATCCACCTCTGGCAGCCATACAAGCCGAAACACGGCGTGGCATCGAATCAATGAGGTTACCTATGACCTCCTGCGGAAGAGCATGCCATAATATTTGCTTTGCAGTTAATTCACTATTCCGGGACGGCTGCAGTTGCTTTCCAAGCACGTCCCAGACGTGCTCTATTAGCGAGAGGTCTGGTGACCTGGCAGGCCATGGGATTACGTTATATCCTTGAAGACATTGTTGAGAGAGTCGCGCCGTATGTGGACGAGCGTTGACTTGCTGATAAATGGCACCTGGACAACTTGATAGCATAGGCAGTACAACTGGCGTTAAAATCTCGTCCACGTAACTGCGTGCCGTCAAAGTGCGTTGAAGGACGACTAGAAGTGATCGTGTGTCCCAACAAATCTCTCCCCACACTGTCACACCTTTTTTAATCGCCGTATTCCTCTCGACAACAAATGCTGGATCGGACCGGTGGCCTGGCCGCCTCCACACGCGTATGCGCTGGTCATCAGCATTGAGACTGAATCGGGATTCATCGCTGAAGATCAGACGCCTCCAGTCGGTCACACTCCAGCTTGCCTGAGGTCGGCAAAAATCCAATCGACACTGCCTATGATGTGGGGTCAGTGGTAGGCGTCTTAATGGATGTCGGCTCCTTATACCTGCGTCGGCCAGTCGTCTCCGAATGGTTTCCATTGATACCACCGGATGTCTGGAAGGTGGTAAATGGCGTCGAACCGATTCTAGCGACGTTGTTGGTGCGGACGTGGCCGCTCTTATGATTGCGCGATGCTCGAGTGCATTTGTGTTCCTGGGACGCCCTGGCCCTCCGCGACGGTAGACTATCCCTTCCGTGGTCCACTGTTGCCAATACCAAGCAACTACCATATCGCTCCGACTGAGGTGGCGGTCGATACGCCTGTTCGACCAACCTGCTTCTCTGAGGCCCACTATACGCCCCCTCTCAAAGTCCGACAAGTGTTCGTACTGTCGCCGGTTACATCTCAGAGACATCTCTAGTCACAACACCGTCCATCCAAGTCGGCAGATTTATTTGAATAATCCTATGGCACGAGCAATCATGCTTTTAAACTCTCAGATGCGCATCTCATATGGACATAGCGCGCTTACCCTTGTCTCATTGGCGTCGAAATTATAATCATTTGCATATCTCTTACCAGACTACATTCCTGCAAAGTTTCGTGGTAGTCGCTCGATTTCTTCTGGGTGCATATATTTTTTTGTGACAGAGTGTATATATATATATATAACCCTAAAAGCCGACGTTGACCCCCCCCCCCCCAAAAAAAAAAAAAAAAAAAAAAAAATCCTGGACTGGAGCCGCTCCTGCTTTGAATGTCATTAAAAGCAGTGTACATATCCTATTAATTAAGGTATATTACTTCTGTCAGTCTTTTAGTGATTTCAACACTATATTTATGACAGTTTTTAACCCCCACTAAAAGATTAAAATTTGGTTCCCCCCTTCCCACCTCCCTTATGTCGCCTGTGGCAAATTTTGATTTGTGGGAGAATTTTTAGGAAAAAATATTTTGTAGTTTGTTGGATATATAAAGATATTTTCAATTTCTTACTTAATAAAGATAAAAAATATATATAATGAATATAATAAATAATGCATACAAAATATACATAATATAATATAAAATATTCATTTTATTTTAATGTTACCTTAGGACTATAAGACGCACCTTAATTAGAAGTTGATTTTTTTATGTAAAAAGGTGCTTCTTATCGTCCGAAAATACAGTAATTTGTTTCAGGATGGAGTTTTTATAATGACAATCTGCATTGTACAATAGAATTCAACACTCCTCGCATTCTGAGCTTTGTTACCTGTATAGGCCATAAAGAATATACATAAGGAAAACTGGCGGACTGGCGGCATTTCAGTCCGAGTACTTGAACCTTATTAAGAGCTTATTACTAATTAATATAAATAATCCATACCTTGGTCCTTAACACATGAAACTTAAAGATTAAACTGAAGAACGTTACTACAGAAAGAAACTTTACAAGTACGAGTTAGTTACATTCATCATTTGCTATTTAAATAGCATTTTTAACGTAGGATTACGTCCACCATAACGGTCCTCCGGAAAGCAAAATTTCAGATGTCCTGCGTCGCGAGGGGGCAGCTCTCCAAACCCAGTCTGCATCGTTTGGTCAAGCAGTAAACAGTTAAACAGAAAAGTTCCAAAATGCGTCAAAATTTTGACATATATATATATATATATATATATATATATATATATATATATATATATATATATACAGTGTGTAACAAAATTATAAGACCACTGTGGATTTTGTGATTTTTACTATAAATAGTATATTTTTTTAAAAATTAAATTAGGTTGATGTTAATAAATGAAATATAAAATATATGTATATTATTTTTAAGAGATATTTAAATATACTAATTATTTTATCAACAATTTCAAAATTTTCCAATCAAATATCTGTAACAAAATTATAAGACCACTAATTAAAACAAATTTTTTTAATAAAACTAATATGATGTTGATCCACCATTTTTCTGAATAACTTCAAATACTCGATTTTTCATTGAATTAATTAGGTTTTTTCGAGCAAATATTTGGGAATTTAGTCCCATTCATCCATGATAGCTAGTTCCAATTCATACACAGAATCATACTGACGGTTATTTGCATACATTTTACGAGCCAAATGGCCCCACAAGTTTTAGGTTAGATTCAGGTCTGGACTAAGGCTTGGCCAGTTTAAGACCTCGATTTTTTCTTATTGAAACCATATTTTAGTTGATTTAGACACATGGCATGGCGCATTGTCTTGCTGAAATTTCCAGTTTGATCTTCCTAAAAATGGGCCAAAAGGTATAAGGTGTTGGTAAAGCAGTTGTTAATAACAAATGGAGTCCATTTTTCCAAGAACTCGCTGCAGATCACAATTCCCATCATATGCAAAAGCTCCCCACACCATCACAGAGCCACCACCCATCTGTCTACTGAAGAAAACCCGAGGTTCCGTTCGTAAATCATGCCAGTAGGAAATATTATCGTCCGGGCTATCCAAATAAAATTTTTTTCGTTGGAAAAAATAATATTTTTCCAAGCAGCATCCCAGGTCATGACTTCCTTTGCCCACTTCAGCCTTCCTTTTTTATGATGCTTTAACAGTCTTCGTTTTCTTTTTAATTTCCGAAGAGCAACATTTGGATTTGATCTTAAAGTGCGCCAGACTGTCATATGTGAAATAGTTTTACTTGTCTGCTGTGTTATTTTACGAGTAAACAAGTTCTGTTTCATTGTAAGCTTGAAAATTCGTCTGTTATCGCCAGCTGATAATTTACTCTTTCTGCCAGATCTTTTATATTTTCCATAAAAATCTATTTTACTTAAATCATTATGAATAGCAGTTTTAGAACGTTTAAGTATCTTACTTATTTCACGTTCCGATTTTCCAGAGCCCTTATAAAACCAAATTTTTCGAACTTCTAATTCAGATAATTCTCTTCCACGCGGCATTGTGAATTTCTCATACAAACAAACAAATTAAATTCTATTTCTTTTACAATATTATCGTTTGCACTTTTTTGTGATGTAAAGTTACAGTTTATCTACAATTTTGAAAGAAAAAATAAAATAGTTTTAAAAATGCAAATGATTTTAAATAAAAAAATAAGTGGTCTTATATTTATGTTACACCGAGATTTTAAAAAATCTTTTGCTGTGTGAAATTAACTCAATTCTTTTTCCTTTAAGCGATTTATTTGAGAAAATATAACTTTTTTCATTTGCTTCAAATTTTAAAATTATTTATTTTATGCAGTGTAATATTAAAATGAGTGATATTTTGGGTGGTCTTATAATTTTGTTACACACTGTATATATATATACATAAATTCGTGCGTCATAAATTCGTGTAAACTTCAAAAAATCATAATAAAAGAAATAATGCTCGGAAAATTTTTCTGTTTGCGCCAATATGATCAGAGGGATTTTGGATTTTTTTCTATGTAAAAAAAAAACAAAAAGTTTCCGAAAGTAACCGAAAGAGGGCGCTCACACGTCATACTGAGACGTTTTATGCAAATCAGGCAAGCACAAACAGAAAATCAAACATATCACAATAACATGAGACTGTGCATTTATTTTAAAGTAATAGATGTTCGATATTACCACCAGCACAAGGTAATAGGCAAGTGAGGCGCGTCACTACGCCCATTACAGCGGAGTGTAGCATGTCGCCATCGATGGCAGCTACTGTCTGTCGAATGGCATTTTTCAGTTCCACCAAAGTGGTTGGGGAACCCCGGTACACACGAGACTTTAAGTATCCCCACAACCAAAAATCCGCCGGGTTCAAATCTGGTGATCGTGAGGGCCACTGAACCTTACAACCTCGACTTATCACTCGGTCTTCAGTGAAAGATTCCAACAGGAACGTCTTGACATCACGTAAAATGTGGGGCGGCGCACCATCTTGCATGAATATGACAACAGGTAACGCATGTCTTTCCTGCAATGCAGGCTTAACGTGGTCACGCAAAAGCTTATGCAGTGACTGTACAGGTTTTCCACCCGAATACAGGACAAGGCTCTTCAAAAAAGAAAGGGCCCAGAATAAAAGACGCGGTGAAACCGCACCAAACAGTCACACGAGGAGAATGTAGTGGCCGGTTCAAATACTCACGAGGGTTTGAAGTCGCCCAGATACGACTGTTTTGCGTATTAACGTCACCATGCAGTGAAAAGTGGGCTTCATCCGTCCACATGACATTCAGCGACCATTGTGGGTTACTTTCCATTTGTGCCAGAGTCCATGTAGCAAAGATTTGTCTTGCATCTGTATCTGCCGGTAATAACTGAAGTGCATGGATTTTGTACGGATACAGATTCAACATTCCGTGCAGAATACTTTGAATCGACGGTTCCGGAATCCCCGTTCTTCATCCAGCTTCACGAGCACTGCTACTTCCCGTTGATGTCTCGGCAGCCAAATTTTCGATGGAACTTTGCACAACATGGACGCGGTCCGCGCTCAAGGATGGTCTGCCAATTCGTGGACGATCCTCCAAACTCCCCGCTTCCTCAAAACGTCGTACTAAATTCAGTATCCCATTCAATGAAATAGGACTTTTTCGCGCCTTCAGTCCTTTCTCCGTGTGAAACTTTCGCAATGCAACAGTTGGGGATTCACCATTCTTGCAGAAAAGTTTAACAACCAACACTCGATCTGGTAAAGAAAGCATGCTGCCGGCTTCGAATGACGGATCCATTTCCAACCAGGTGTTTTATTGATAGCCCGATTTGCATAAAACGTCTCAGTAGGACGTGTGAGCGCCCTCTTTCGGTTACTGTTGGAAACTTTTTTTTTTTTTACATGAAAAAAAATCCAAAATCCCTCTGATCATATTGGCTCAAACGGAAAATTTTTCCGAGCATTATTTCTTTTATTATGATTTTTTGAAGTTTGTACGAATTTATGACGCACCCGGTATATATATATATATATATACGTACATATATATAGGTACATATATACGTAACACATACATACATATATACATACAAAACAGGTAAGCAACGATAAGTAATCCTACGTTAAAAACAGTCTGTAGTTTCGTTAGCAGAGACTACCTAAAATTTTTTTTCAGTATAAACTTATCTTTGTCCATGCATTTTACTATGTACACTTCCGTTGTTCTAGCCTACAATACTGAAATATGTTTAGCACGTTTGTTAACGTCGTTGTTACAGTATAAGAAATTTTTCTCTTTAGACAAAGTATCCAATTTAGTTTTTCTTAAATGATTTGTCGTGTCATGCGTTTTCCGTGCCCGAAAAAACTGAAAACTCAATTACATATATGTTAACGAGTTAGCTTCAGTTCAGGCAGCGGTGCGACCTTTCTATCGTATTTGAAATAGTGAAATAAAAATAAGGTAAACTATCATTTATCATTTTTAATTATTTCCTTATCTTCGATCACGATGCTTTTGGGAAGATAAAAATTTTGTTCAGATGTTGGATGCAAAATAACAGCCACAGCTTTGAAATTCTTTCTTAAAGCTGCTGTGTACTAACCCTATTGGATTCGCTCACCTCAATGTCAACCTATGGAAAGAATGTGTCCAAGGATTGCCGACTGGGATTTAGGGATATTTTTTAAATCATACTCCGTAATAGAGAAATAAACTTTACATATTTTTCGTTTTTTTAATGCAAATATTATTTTAAAATTTAAATTATTCAGGGAAAAATCTGGTGTCGTGTGTTTTAAACGCTCATCAATTCCTTTGGAGAACGAAATTTGTAAAAAGGAATCCTGTTGCAAGATGGAGAAAATTTCAGGCTGTCTGAAAATACTTTTTTTATTTGATTATCAACATTTATGTAGCTGTAAATAGTAGAAAAATTTTCTCCAAACGTTAATATTGAGGTGAGCGAATCCAATAGGGTTAGTACACAACAACCTTCAAAGCCGAATGCTAATCAATGCGCCAAATACGAAATTTTTAGGGTAAAATTGTTGGAGCAACGCAACGATTAATATGTATTTCGAAAGTGTAAAAAAGGGCTTCTTTTGTCAAGAGTTGAGAGCAACGAAGCAACAATAACTGAGAGTAATTTTGAAGCACATTCAGGAGCACTGAACTGAACAACATTTCCCTGATTAATGGTAGATCACATATTATTGAGGTTTTCCTTATTTTGTGAGGTTTTCTCATTGCGAACTGAAGCTAAATCTCAATAGAAGATTTAAACTGTAGTAATGATGTAATATTTATCCGAGAAGAGAAAAGTTGAAATGGTTTGCAAAAGAAATAAATTGCATTTACTGAGTACTGAAAAACAGGACATCCCCCCCCCCTCTTTTTTGCTTCTGAAATTAAGCGTAAACCTACCTGTAAGAACTTATTTTAGAATAAAACAGTTTTCTTCTTACAATGACATGCTACAATATTATATATTCCCCTCCCCCTGCCCCCTCTAATAACATTTTCCTTACGGGATGAGATAGCATTTATTCCAAGAATACGGGCCCAAGAATGAATATGAATATATATATATATATATATATATATATATATATATATATGTATGTATGTGTGTATGTATGTATGTATATACATATTATATACGTAGGTAGGCTGAAAAGTAATGCACACATGCTTGTAGAGCGCGAACGAAATGACCTTCAAAACAGCGCCAAGTGGCATTTGGAAGTTCCATCCCTCCTCAATACGCATGCGCAGGTTTGAAATCGTTGTGTTCATCCTGTGTATTTATAAAAGCGGTAGTATGGAGACGTGTTCTAGTGCTATGTCAACGGCGAGTTATACAGCGCGCTGTTATCGAATTTTTAACAGCTGAAAAAGTGAGTCCTACTGAGATTCATCGTCGTTTAAAGGCTGTTTAAGGTGACGATGCTGTTGTTAGGGGTACTGTAAATTGATGGGTAGTAAAATTTCGTGGTTTCGAGCCTGGAAAAGCCATAATTATTGATAAAATACGCAACGGACGTCCGATCACTGCCACAGACGATGTGCTGGGGCGTTTTATTGGGTTTTGTTTTTAAAAGATTTTTCAATATTTATGATTAAAATAAACAGGGTTTGGTTACTAATTAGTTATTACCCATTACTTAATTACCCAGGTTCGTTTTAACCCCAGCATGTAAACACTGTAGGAAAGATTAGACACAACTTAAATGTTGCTTGAAAAAAATGAGGACCAATATTTACAAATTAACAACGAATATTTATTACACAAATAAACAGTTAAATTACAGTATTAAAATGATTATTCAAATAACTACATGGATAATAAAAAATGTTCTAAAATGATTAATATTCTTTCAAATAACAAATTGGGTCCTCACCGGATAAAACAAGGTATGTATCATTTACGGGATTTTAATTTAAATTTAAATCTTAAAATAGTACTGTCAACAGGCAACAGAAATGTAGAGACTGACTTACCCCAAATCGGCGTTGCTACGGGAACATTAACATTGTTCCATCTTTTTCGCAGGGGGGTTCGAGAACCCTACCGCAGAGCGGGGCCCGAAGGCCCTTTCCTCACTGCGAAAGAATCTCGTCTGATCTCAACTCTCTCTCTAACTCCTGAAAACTTTCTCTCTATCTCTGTATCATTTCTACCCCTTAATATTTATCTCAACTTTTTGCATACATGTTTTCACCTTCCAATCACAATATTTTCTTTTCCACATAAACTCCACCTACGTCTTAAAACTCTTTTCTAGTGGCCCTAATATTTCTCTTTTATTAAAATCACACTTCTCATTGGACCTATACTTATTTCACATTTTCATATTCTTTCACATTTTCCCCCTTTTCCTTTCTACATTTTTCTTATATTTTATTTTCTAACACCTGGTCAGTTTTATAACATTTTTTCCTTATCATGGTCCGACAATACTGCTACTGTTGCGTAAATTCCACTATAATCCTTTCAATTCTTATTCCTTATTCTAAAGGGGCTTTTTCGACTGACCCTCGTCCAACGCAACTCTTTTATCATGGGGCTTTGACTAACCGCGATCTAATTTTACTACTGAGCCTTTTCTTATGCGGGTAATTCATCGGTTACTGAGTCAAAGGACACCGCGCTATTCTCCAACGTTTTCCCCTCTTTACCATAAATATATTTTTATTGCGTACGTTTCCCTTTTCTAACAATCTTTTAAACTTATGTAAAAGGCCTTTTCTTATGCTGACTCTTTTTTTTTCCTTTCACTACGTTTTACAATGCATAAAGAATCTTAAACATGACTTGCAGCTGTTAACAATCTCCGAAAAATCCTTTGCTGGCTTAAAGAGCCAGCAATACTCACAAAAGTCTCAGAAAAAGAAAAAAAAATTTAAAAAAAAAGAAAAAAAAGTTGTAAGTCCCGATTTGAGATTTAATACCTAATTGGTTGAGAGACCTACTACTAGATGGTGGAGGACCCAAATTTAAATGATAAACATACATATATAGCTCAAAAATACCAGGTTATATATATACAACACACAAAAAAAAAATTTATCAAATTCTAATCAATGTAAAAGTAGACTCGTTAGGATAATATTCTTAGTAAAATTTAACACTTTCAACCAAGATAAATGGCTTCTTTTCCAAAATTAATCCTGATTGTAACACTTGTGCTTAAATGTTTAAAAAAAATAGGTATTAATATAGGGGAAAATAATCCAGTAGTAATATAATATAAAGCATAAATAAGAATGAATAAATTAAAAGAGTACAATAAAATTATAAATAATGCCCACACACAAAATTTGAGTTGCTGAAAAAAAAAATTGATATAACCAATGTTAAAATAGGCTTACTAGAACAAATTCGTAGCATAAATGGATACTGGTAACCAACCTAAATAACATTTTGTAGCTAAAATATAAGTAAAAGTAACTCTTGGGCTTGAGAAAGACACAAAAAAAATTAGTTTAAAAATTAGCCTAATCATAATATATAGGAGTTGCTTGAAAAAATAAATGAAACAGATAATACTGAGTTATATATAATTTAAAAAAATATTTTCCAGTGTGTAAATGATTGGAAAATAATTGCCAATAGCATAGACGAAGTATGCAATGCCAACCATAATGAAACCAAATTCTTAGTAAATTCAATACTGATAACCTTCATAAATAACACTTCCTCATAAATAACATTTCATTCCTAAAAATAATTAATGCTAATTCTTGAGCTGAAGGTATACAAAAGAAATGGGTATAAGAATTAGAGCATCATAATATAAATATATAAAGTGCAAATAAAAATAACTGATTTAAAATAGAGAAATGGATTTAAAATAATTAATGTCCTAAGTATATTTTTAGTGAGATATACAACATCAGAAAGTGATTGTTGAGAAGACTTGTACGAAACGTCGGTTTCACTGGAAGGCTAAGTGTTCTAGGTAATATAGATAAAGTTCTTGAAATGACAGCAATCACAACTGAAAATTCTGAAATTATCTAACTGAAGTGTTAACGGGTTAAGAGCTAGGTTCTGGTGAACACATAAAGTTCTTGGACGAGAAAATTGTCCGTGGATCATGTTGAATTACTTCAGCAACGTCCACAGTGCAATCGTAAGACCTAAAGAGTTGGGTAACGCTCATACACGAATAATGTCTGATGCACAAGAGAGTGTCGACGAACTAAGAGCTGGCCTCTAGAACCAGTCAAAGACCGCTATTTCGTCTGGCTCACAGG
Organism: Dolomedes plantarius; assembly: GCA_907164885.2. NCBI lineage: Eukaryota > Metazoa > Arthropoda > Arachnida > Araneae > Dolomedidae > Dolomedes > Dolomedes plantarius. Next base: position 151,117,386 of record OU015493.1, read on the forward strand.
AAAGTTAATTTCGTGCACTATCTGCAAGCGCACTGCCGATGAAACGAGCGCCGCTGTCGATTACTACAGGCATGTATGAAGGTGAAGAAGATGCACGTCCCTCTGTAGATGAAAACAAACACTGTCGCACATTCAGCAAAATCTAGAAATCGTCGTAAAACGTAGGAGACTGCAATCAATCTCACTCTCCGTGGCATGAACCGCTCGCCCGATGAATCCACGAATAAGTCGTACACGACACTGCTGGCCTTAAAACTCGGCCACATTATGGAGATTTTACAAGTTCTCGCTACGAGAGCAACCTCACTCATGTGACTTAATGATGAGAGCTGTAAACAGCAACTAAATAGTCGAAGAAAATTTGTGGTGCATAGGAAAGCACCGAAGTAAGCAACATTGAGCTATAGGGTATAGTCTATCTTACAAATCATGTTGAATTGACAGTACAACAAAAAAATTCTTAGTCGTATAAAGGGTAAAATTAAAATAACTGTATATTTAATAATTGTTAGTCATTAAATTAAGACATTATTCTCTTATAATGTAAAATATAAAAATTTCCCCTTATATTTCTAAAGAATTAGGAAAAAAAATGATTAATTATCTAAATGAATATCTATTATGGCATACCTTTGTATAAAACAACCAAATATCTAATGATATTGTAACACATCATAATTATCATTATTAATAATACTACTATTATTATACACACATTATATATACACATTTCTGTAGAATGCCTGTTTATGCATTCATGTACTGTGTTAGAAAAAAAAATATTTATAATAATAAAAAATTGAACGCAAAACTACATGTACAACAACAATGACAGGTGATCAGTCCGCCAAAACAAGATACATTAGAAGTTACATCCAAAATTTTAAAATTTATTTAGTTTTTGATTTGTAACATATTTTAGAGTTAAACAAAAATGCAAACTAAATTTTTGAAATATGAGATGAATAATAAAAAAAAAGAAGGAGAAAAGAAAAAATTGTATATTTTCAATTTCTAAACAAAAAAAAAAAATAAAAGAAAACCCTAGTATAATGATAGGGAAAATTATGACGAGAGAGAAAAAAAAATTATGTGTTATAACTCTCTTATTGACATGACAATTGACATTCGATTAAAGTTAAGGCTAAGTTACGACAGATAATTGTCTAATTTAAAATGCATTAAGTATTTGCAAAAAGAAATTAATTAATAGCAAATTGAAATTAAACAATAATAATAAACATATACATAAATAATAAATAGCAAAAGAAAGAAACGTATGTAAGAACAAGGAAAAAAAATTGAAAAAAATAAAAGATAACGCTAAGAGGTGCGTTCGCATCTCCATTCACAAGAACGAATTTCAGAATATGGCGATTCTCGCGTGGGAAATTTCGAAAAAATTCCATTCTTCACTGATCTCCGTTGTCTGTCCGCAACGATCAAATATCGTCTTATAAATTTACGAACCAGAGAGTTAATTGTAAGTGAAGCGATTGTGAATTTCATCTGTTCTCCTCTTATAGGAGACAATTTTCAGAAAATCAAAATTCATTCAGTAATCCCCATTCCTATTCATTATTATGTCAAATTCACTCATTAATAACAAACATAGAAAATGAGTTTAAAAAAAAAAAACAGAAAACGCAATAAAAATAAATACATAAATAATGATAATAAAAAATAAATGACAAGCGAAAGAGATACGTTCGCTTCAATTTAGGAGCGTGTTCTGAGCGTTTTGGCGTTTGACCCCCTCGTCGGGGAACAACAAGTAAACATAGTACACAGCCATACGCTTCGAAACCCTGCTTCGCTCTATCACTATAGCTCTAATTCATAGCTACTGTGAAAAGAATTTCCCTCTTCTCTCCCGGCCAAAACGGAACGCAGGAGAAATTTGAAAAGGAAGAAAAACCGCAACTGCACTCCCCTCTCTTCGAAGGGCAATATTCTATTCTTCGCCCCCTCTTATGAGAGCACAATTCTTTAGAAAGTGACCAATTTTTGCCCACTAAACAGTTCAAATCGTGCACTATTTTTCGCCTTTCCCTAAATTGGGATGAAATTATTGCGCCAACGGGCGTCGGTATAATACACTAAATACATTAAAACAATAAAGGAAATTCAAACGTCTAAAAAATATATCTTTCTTAACCATTTTTCGTACCATAAGCACGCACAATTTAAATTTTAATCACAGAAGATAAATATCAACATACTCTAATTACATCCTAACTGCGAACACATAAATCCCAAAATCTTAATAGAAATTTTAGAGCAAACACATAGAAAGAAAAGAAATTATATACATGCATAAACCGTAATGAAATTTCTAAATCGGAAACCCATTAATGTTATATACATCAAAACACAAATATAACAGATTAAAACATGACTTTCTATCAAGAAAAAATAAATTCTCTTAACCATTAATATACTAATTATATCATTGCTCTTAAAAGTACGGCATAATATAAAAATAACAAAAAATTGTTAAAATCACACACATGTCAAATTGAAATAAAATTGCTAAAATAGTACTAATTTTCCCAATAAATTACCTAAAGAATCAGGCTTTAGACTGTAAGAGTCAGGCATGTTAATCAAAAAAAAATTGACATACATATATTCTACTGACAGAAATGTGCATATAATAATAAAATGTTTTTTCCTGATATATATATAATATATAAATTTGAAAGAAATATTAAAACACATACATTTTATAATAATAACGATATGCCAATACAGGTATTCACAATTTTAAACACATTAAGAAAATAATTTAAATTCTTGTATTTGATCAAGAATTAAAATAATTAAAAAAAATTGTATCATCTGAATATACCACATGTTAAAAAAAAAATCCTAATTTAAACTAATGAAAAAAAATAAATATTTACTGTGTCTATATTTCTTTTTTTTTTCTACAGTTATCCACTATAAAAATTAATATCCTTATAGGAAAAAATTTTCTTTTTAATACCCAAATGATTACAGAAATCATATGGAATGGTCACGGCAACCATTTGCTGGGTGGAAAAATCTCTTACCCAACATTTTAACTCTTGTAGAAAAGATTAGACACAACTTAAATGTTTATATATATGATGAGGACCAATATTTACAAATTAACAACGAATATTTATTACACAAATAAACAGTTAAATTACAGTATTAAAATGATTATTCAAATAACTACATGGATAATAAAAAATGTTCTAAAATGATTAATATTCTTTCAAATAACAAATTGGGTCCTCACCGGATAAAACAAGGTATGTATCATTTACGGGATTTTAATTTAAATTTAAATCTTAAAATAGTACTGTCAACAGGCAACAGAAATGTAGAGACTGACTTACCCCAAATCGGCGTTGCTACGGGAACATTAACATTGTTCCATCTTTTTCGCAGGGGGGTTCGAGAACCCTACCCCAGAGCGGGGCCCGAAGGCCCTTTCCTCACTGCGAAAGAATCTCGTCTGATCTCAACTCTCTCTCTAACTCCTGAAAACTTTCTCTCTATCTCTGTATCATTTCTACCCCTTAATATTTATCTCAACTTTTTGCATACATGTTTTCACCTTCCAATCACAATATTTTCTTTTCCGCATAAACTCCACCTACGTCTTAAAACCCTTTTCTAGTGGCCCTAATATTTCTCTTTTATTAAAATCACACTTCTCATTGGACCTATACTTATTTCACATTTTCATATTCTTTCACATTTTTCCCCTTTTCCTTTCTACGTTTTTCTTATATTTTATTTTCTAACACCTGGTCAGTTTTATAACATTTTTTCCTTACCATGGTCCGACAATACTGCTACTGTTGCGTAAATTCCACTATAATCCTTTCAATTCTTATTCCTTATTCTAAAGGGGCTTTTTCGACTGACCCTCGTCCAACGCAACTCTTTTATCATGGGGCTTTGACTAACCGCGATCTAATTTTACTACTGAGCCTTTTCTTATGGGGGTAATTCATCGGTTACTGAGTCAAAGGACACCGCGCTATTCTCCAACGTTTTCCCCTCTTTACCATAAATATATTTTTATTGCGTACGTTTCCCTTTTCTAACAATCTTTTAAACTTATGTAAAAGGCCTTTTCTTATGCTGACTCTTTTTTTTCCTTTCACTACGTTTTACAATGCATAAAGAATCTTAAACATGACTTGCAGCTGTTAACAATCTCCGAAAAATCCTTTGCTGGCTTAAAGAGCCAGCAGATGAACATCGCAAACTCGTCGACGATTTCATTCAAAATGACCGGCAAATCACTCAAAAGCGTATCGCAAACCGTAATGGAGTATCCAAGGAATGTGTCTGCTTCATTCTAGAACGATTGGGATACCGTAAAATCTGTGCTCGATGGGTACCACGCCGTCTCACAGGCGAGAACAGCGTCGGACTGGAGAGGCTCTGCGAAATCTGAAATTTGAACCGATTCCACACCCTCCTTATTCCCCCGATCTTGCGCCTTGCAATTTTTATTTTTTTTCCTCTACTTAAGAGAGACCTAAAGGGTAATCATTACACCTCCGACGATGTGGTGAAGGCAGCTGTCAAGTCGTGGATTCGAGAAAAGTCGGAAGAATTTTTCAGTGACGCAATGAGAAAACTTGTTACACGTTGGGAGAAATCTGTTAGCCTTAACGGTGACTATATTGAAAAATAAATATATGATTTTGAAGCTTAAGAATTGTACTTTAATGTTCTTTTTGCCCGATCTCTCTATTTCTTTTTGTTCGCGCTCTACAAGCATATGTGCATTACTTTTCAGCCTACCCTCGTATATATATATATATATATAACCCCCTTAATGGTCGTTCTTACAAAGGGGGTATGAAATTTCCCGTTCTAAAGAGGGAATCGGAAGAATGGTCCCTGTAAGCTAAAGTTTAAAATGACTTTTTATTAATCCCTCCGTATCAATGTTCTCATGCAGTAATAATAAAATCCTTTTACCTATGAACCGAATGATGTCTGGTTCACTAAGAACCGAGTAAATGAAAATAAATAAATAAAAAAGAAGCTAATTCCGGTGTCACGTAATCCCGCTTACACCATCAGAGAAATCGATTCAAAGTGACAAATACTACGTCTATTTTCGCCCCGAAAAACTGATTTCTTCCCCTTTGCTAGATACAGCTCTCACGCCAATCTGATTGTACGGGAAGGTACTGGGATCCCGGGGAACGGCGTGGGCGTCCGTATCAGTTTGGATTTCCCAGCAGGGAGAAGCTCCCCCGGCCATGTCCGGTATCTACGTTGGCTGGAGGCCCGGGAATAGTTCAAATTTATCGGAGCCTGGGAATGCGAGATGTTCGGGGCTTTATTTTTGTTTTCTGTCGTCTTTGGACACTAATTACGGAACATTAGTTAAGACAAAAATACACGACATTCAACAAAATTCCCATTTAAAGTAAGTAGCATCAGCGATTTGGGTTGCATTAATTTTAAATTCAGCAGTAAAACGCGATGTGCGAATATCAGCCTAGCCACCGTTATTTTGATCATTTCGTGGAGGAAACAGATCCTCTGTGTACTAACCCTATTGGATCCGCTCACCTCAATGTTAACCTATGGAGAAGTGTGTCTATTATTTACTGCTACATAAATGCTAATAATCCAATAAAAATGGTATTTTCAGATAGATTGAATTTTTTTGCACCTTGAAACTGGATTAATTTTATTAATTTCGTCCACCAAAGGAATTTCGGGGCGTTTAAAACATACTATACCAGATTCCCCCCCCCCCCTCCCCCAAATAATTTCAATTTTAAAATATTATTTGTATTTTATTTAACGAAAAAAGCCCCAAGGCGTAAAATTCCTTTCCCTATTATGGAGTACAAATTTTTTTATATAAAAAATCTGTCAATCCAAGACGGCAATCCTTGGACACATTTTCTCCATAGGTTAACATTGAAATGAGCTAATCCAACAGGGTACACGTACACAGCAGCCTTAAACAACGATAACGTGTCTCGAAAAGAATTGCAGACCTTTAGATTTAACAAAATGCACGAAGATCTATCTGCCTACTCTATAAAAATGAAGTACCGTTTTGGGCATATAGCAAAAATGGATATATAGCTGGAAGGGTAAGAAAATATTTTTAAGATACAAGTCGTATACTCTAAGCTGGTAAACCCGTTAAACGTTACACTCTGAAATAGGTAGTTTTTTTTTAACCTGAAGCAGTATTCCGTTTTTACAGCATATCCACCTTAATTTCGATCATTTCGGGGAGGCAGCAAATCCTCTAGAACCCATTCTATTCTTCCTCAAACAACGATAACATGTCTCGAGAGAAATTTCAGACTCGTAGATCTATCTGCCTAGCCACTGTAATTTTGATCGTTTCGTGAAGGAGAGCAGAATCTCTAGAACTCATTTTATCCTTTCTTAAACAACGATAACATGTCTCGACGCGAATTTTAGACCCACAGACCTAACGTGGCCGAACTTTGCGTAAGCACGGCGTGATTTCGCTGCCCGTTAGCAGGCGTGAATGTGAGCCGGAAAATTACCGATAGCTCGCATCCTTATTGGCAAAGGCAATAAAGATAACTGCACTGTTCGACCATGATTAGAATAGCAGCTGTCGAACTATGATATATTACAATCGTTTCGTAAAAACTATCGCCAATGTTCCTTTGACTATTTGAGTTGGGAAGCTCTTGCCTCATCTGACGATACTACCGCAACGCAGTGTTCGTGGTAAGCACGGCAAAAGGTTCTTTCAAATTATGAAAAAAAGAAAAAGAAAAAGGAATGCAACATAAATGCTTATGAAGCGTGTGTCTGAAACATGTATAACATCTGTCTGGTGTCAGAGCCGAGAGATTAGCCCGTGTCTCCAAGCCAAGAGGCAGATGTTCTACCAGCTCAGTTATTCCTTGGATATGAGGAAGTATTATACTCAGATTTTTATCTTCCAACCCCCCTTTCATTTTCGAGGTCAAAAACATATGGCGTTGGTCTGTTTTATATTTTTGTTTAAGGATTCGACGATGCCGATTTTTATTTTCATGAGTTTCTTTTTTTAATTATTAAATAATTTTCTAACTCTGCAAGCACCTTGCTTTTCTACATTCGCCCATACGCATCGCAAGATTGTTGATTTCTTGTATTGGGAGTACTATATAGGAGGACCAGTATTGTCCTCTGCTGCCACTTCAGCTTAGACCGAACACCCCCAAGAGCAACATTGGGGGGGAGGGGGGGTTCGTACTCTCCTCTTACTCCTAGAGACCACGCGGCGAAACTTCAGGCCTTCTACTACTATGGGCACTTTTAAAGATTTAAAATGTGCTCATACCGGGGGTTGGGGGTCGTTTTCTCCTCTCCCCCCTACAAAGCATATGGAGGGACTACAGATTTAATCATACCGAGCGTAAATAAAGGGGCAATCAGAGGTGCTTGTCAGAATTCGATTCGAGCACCCTCAGTACTGAATCTCGCCGCATTAACCTCTAATATGGTCGGGGCCCTCTTTGAAGTATGTTTGTCATATGCTTCTTATCCGGACACCTCCGAGGAACCACCTGCCAGAGGCTTAAAGTGATTGAAATGCTTCCTGCAGAAAGTTTTTCAAAACAGTCGTAATTTATAGGTAAACATATAGACTCGGATGCAAAAATCCTACAGCCTTCGTGTGTGTGAGAGTGAGTACGGTTGTGAGTGTAAGAAGAAAAATGAAAACATCTCTCGCCCTCCTGAAGCTATGTTTGTAACAAATTTACAAGTTATGGAAACGACACAGAGGAGTCCTCCAGCAAGGCTCCACCTTGCGAAGTGCCATCTTTAGTACTTAAAGCTGGGACCGTAGAATCCAGATTCGTACACTTGGGTAATATACATTAACATATCGCGTAAGAAGGAATCAGTTACTAATATTTCAATAACTCTATCCTTTATCTATCCGCTTATACAGATCACAGTGGTTGCAGGATTTATAGTCGGGGGGATTGTACAGGGCAAGATAAGGCACTTGACTTCTTTTTCCTGCTCTTCAAACCAATATTTGATAGATTTAGCAGCATGTATAGGGGGATTATCATACCGGAGAACGCCATCTCCTGCAAGAAACAATGTTTGCACCATAGGATGGACTAGTGAGCTAAAATTTCGACATAGTCCGTCTCATTCAATCTCCCTTTTGCGGTTACAATAGGGCCTGAAGAAAACCATGAGATGCCATCCCAAACCCTGATAGATCTACCTCCATGATTGACAGTTGAGATGAGACAGCCAGAATCTTACGTTTGTGTAGGTGTTATCCAGACATACGCACGTCCTGTCGCGAGAAACATTGTGAACAATGATTCGCCGGACCAAATGCCGTTTTTCGACATATTACTCGACCAGGATTTGCGCTCGTGGCACCATGCGCTTGTGGACGATATTTCTATTGGCATCTACTACAAGTGTCTTGGGAATAACTACTCTTCCGTAAATGCTTTGTTTGTAAAGTTCCCTTCTACCTCTAATGGTTGATACCAGAACATGCAGATGCGATTGAGCTCTTCGGTCATTTTGATTGCAGTTGTTTCTTCGTGTCACAATCCGTTTCAATACCTAGCCCGTCTCTTTCACTCAGCTCCCATTTCGTCCACTATTGTGTTTGGAAAAGGATGTTTATCAGTGCACTCTATATGCTATCATAACTTTCGATACCATAGCTCGAAAAACACCTATTAGCTTGGGGGTTGCAGTAACAGATACTCCAATTTAAACCTGCTCCAACAATTTGCTCTTTTCACAAGGTCTGCAAGGTTTGGCATTTTATGCTGTTCCCCCAAAAGCACAATGCCCTTAGCTTCATTACTATTACCTGACAGTAGAACATACACTATATTATATAAAAAATACCGGTGGCCAGACTTTTTTTTTAAGGAATACGAATCACATTCATAAACACTACTAATATTGATAGGTGTTTCCATTATTTTGATAACCACCTATATATATATATATATATATATATATATATATATATATATACTGCTGGCCACTGTAAATGCAACACCCTGAAGGAAACATGCAAATAACATGAAATTTACAACATGCATTAGCGGAGGTGATATATGCAAATGATTAGAATTTCAGCGCAGACGCACATCACGCGCGCCTGTGGCGCCACTTCAAAGCGCTATTTAAGGCTTGGAGATTTCGATGATTTCAAGTTCGGCAATTGTGTTTTTACTTGTGGTTTTTCAAAAAAAAAACGATCAATTATGCCTCGTCGAAAACAGCGATTATCTTTTGATCAAGTATCCGAGTTCGACAGAAGAAGGATAGTGGCCTACCGAGATTGTGGATTATCTTTCAGGGAAATCGGTAGTCGTGTTGGACGAAACCAAACAACTGTAATGCGGATATGTGATCGTTGGATGCAGGAGGGTACGACGGACCAGCGTGTTCGATCGCATCCACCTTAGCGCACCACTTCACGTGATGACAGGCAAATTGTGCGCATGGCAGTGACGGATCGCTCAGTCACATCACGAACCATAGCACAGCACATGCAGTCTGTAACGCATCATCCAGTGTCTGCGCGTACCATTCGACGCCGTTTACAGCAGAGTGGTCTGTCCGCAAGACGTCCATTGCTTTGTCTACCCTTGACGCAGAACCACAGACGTCTCCGCCGCCAATGGTGCGATGACAGAAGGATGTGGACGGCAGAATCGAATGAAATTGTCTTTACTGACGAGTCACGCTTCTGTCTGCAACACCATGATGGTCGCATTCGAGTCTGGAGACACCGTGAAGAGAGGATGCTGAACAGCTGCGTTATGCACCGCCCACACTGGTCCTGCAGCGGGTATTATGGTATGGGGGCGGTATTGGATATCACTCTCGCACACCTCTAGTACGCATTGCCGGTACTTTAAACAGCCAGCGCTACATCTCCGAGGTGTTGGAGCCAGTTGTCCTTCCTTACCTTCAGGGCTTGCCCACAGCCATATTTCAACAGGATAAAGCGCGACCACACGTGGCACGCATTGTCTAACGGTTCTTCGTCAATCGCCAGATTGAATTGCTTCCCTGGCTGCCTCGCTCTCCGGATCTTTCGCCGATAGAAAACATGTGGTCCATGGTTGCTCTACGATTGACCCAGATTCCATCCCCAGCTGCCACAGCAGATCAACTTTGGCAACGTGTGGAAGCTGCTTGGTCTGCTGTACCCCAAGAACTCATCCAAAGTCTCTTTGAATCAATGCCGAGGCGTATAGCAGCGATGATCTCCAACAATGGCGGCTACTCTGGCTACTGATTTTGGCAGGAACCACACTTCACAGAAGTCTATAAATTTAATCATTTGATACTTGGTCAACATGTTATCTACAAAATAAATTTTGTTATGATATCTCTTGTCTTTCTTGGTGTTGCAATTTGGGTGGCCAGCAGTGTATATATATATATATATATATAATATATATTATATATATATATATATGTATATATATATATATATATATATATATATATATATATATATGTGTGTGTGTGTGTGTGTGTGTGTGTGTGTGTATGTGTGATAATAACAGCCCACTATTATATATCTAATGCGTATTTAAAACTATCCTTGTTCCCTGTCTATAAAGTACAGTCGCTTTCTTCTAATTGCGACCTAAGAATTAACCAACTAACCATCCTTATTACCCCTTAGTTATTAAAGAATGAACGCGCGTGAACGCGCGTTAAAGACATTTTTAAACATGAATCAGCACCACGTGTTGTTTCCACCACGTTACGTTTTTCGGAACATCATGCGACCCTTATGTAATCAAGTCAGATGCCCAATTCTAGTCAATTAAAGAAATTTTAACACGTAGCGTCTTATTAGCTCCACCATGGTTTAAAAAAACGGGACAGAGGATTTTTGCGCTAGCTCTGCTTCCTCGCCTCTCTTATTAATCTTGTTCTGTTTTCGCGCTGCTCCGCTGCTGTTCGATATAACGATGTAAAATCTGCTTTCTGAATGCGCCCCGGCATGAACCGGTGGTGTTGCTATTGTGTGTGTCTAGATACCTGTGTTTTGCTGAATAATATTTGTCTTCAGAATAATCCGGAATAAAATAATATGCGTCGTATCTCTGTTCTATGCGTCCCTTCGATGCCTCTCCTCTCTGTGGGTTTTTCTTCCCTTATGTGCGGATTTCACTATGTCTGACTTAAGGTGCACTCACATTACGCTGGCGTGTCGTGTTGACACGTCAGCTGACGTGTTACGAAAAAAATTTAACCGCTATTTTAAAAAGGAGTGTGCATACTACGCTGTCGTGTCGTGACGTGGGAAAACACGCTCTGGCGTGGGAACTGACGCGTCAGCTCCAAATATAAATTCCCAGATCTCGTTAGCAGGCGTCAGGCCGTCAGCTATGAATACGGAAGAAGAGCTCATCGAGCATGTGAAGAAATACCCTATTTTATATGACAATTTCAACAAAGATTACAGAAATAAAGAAGCACGCAATGAAGCATGGGAAGAGATTGGAAGAATCCTGGAAATACCTGGCAATATTTGCATTTATTTACTAATTTATTGCAAACTTAGGCCGTTTGATTGATTTACCAATATTTCAAACACTTCAAAAACACGTTTATAAAATCAGCGTTTTCTTAACATTGTCATAGCATAAAATTTGGTTTCTTTAATAACTGGCGGTAAAGTTGATAACTGATCTTCTAAAATGTAAACAAAGAGGAAGGGGTGATTTAACAATATAAACAGGTGTTCGTCCCCTCGGTTTGTTTTCGATTTTCGTCTTTTAGATAGCAAAAATAATTTATATGTGCTTATATTATTTACATTTATAAAATAGTATTTTATTTAAAGTTTTCATAGCAAAAAATTTGTTTTTTTTATGAATTAGCGTCAACAGTTGGCTACTGATCTTGTCAAATGTAAACAAATGGAGTGTGCAACAATACAATATAAACAGGTGTTCGTCCCCTCTTGTTTTTAAACTTCCATCTTTTAAATATCAAAAATAATTTATATAAGCTTAGTTTATGTGTGTTTATAAATTTATATATATTTTTTGATTGATAGTTACTTTCAATTAAATATTATAGGCAGACAACGGTCTTCGACCAAAAATTACTTACTTAGTATTTGAATTATTTGAATACTAGGCAGAAAAAATTTCACTACAGGTTACTTATTTACATTCTTTAATAACTCAAAATTATAGCAACAAAAATGATAAATTTGTTTATAAAAACAGAAATAAAAAGTTTACAAAAAATATTAATGGGCCATTCTGCCTTTATGAATGCTCTCCCATTGCCATGAACAGCTTGCAGCCCCTTCAGGAGAAACGAAGTATTTTTTGAACTTCTCCCTCACTAGTCCAGTTTCACGAACATTATTTCCACGAATCTCTTCCACATTTCGAAAACTTCTTATTTCTTCCTGTCTTACTTGCACTTGCTGTTCAAAAGGTGTAATTGTTTTACAACTTCTGAGCATGTTCTGAAGACAGCAGGCTGCTAAAAATATATAATCACAAGTTTCCGGGTGAGTTTCTATGGGTTTCAGAAACACTCTCCATCTTCCTGATAATATGCAAAATGCATTTTCTACTGTGCGCCGTGCTCTTGAATACCTGTAGTTATAAATTTTTTCTTCATCGCTCTTTATTGAATTCTTGCTATAAAGATGCATCAAGTATGTTTTTAATGTGAAAGCCTCATCAGCGACAATAAATCGATCGGCCGGGTGCACCCATATTATTTATAGGGTCCACCCGCAACGATATGCACCTTGTGGGAACCAAACAACAACGGACGTGAATTCGTCACGACATGACACGTCAGGGTAGTGTGCACACACCGCCTGACGCTGACGTTTTCCCACGTCAGCTGACGTTGCGGTCAGCGCGTGTCAACACGTCACATCAGCGTAGTCTGAATGCAACTTTAGTGTTCCTCAAGTCTCTTCTCATCCCTCTGCCTTGACTACAAAAGTGTTGAATCGCGCCCGCGAATCTTGGGTGTTGTCGAATTTATGACGAACTACTACAAATGTACGACTACGCAGATTTGGCTTTTTGGTTTATTGTAACAATTAACAATTGTAAAACATATATAGAAAGAAAGGCTTCCCCAGATAGGGATTCCAACGGGGGGTTACATGGCCCTTTTTTACGAGGGCGGAGGAGCGAACTGAGAAGCGAAAACTTCTCCCTCTCTACGGGCGTCGCAGCGCCCCCTCGATAGAATTTTCTACAGGTGTATCATCTCCTCCACTACGTGATGTACAGCGCATTACTTACACACACACACACACACTATATATATATATATATATACACACACACCGTATTTTTCGGCGCATAACGCGCACTTTTAGTACAAAGAATAAGATCGAAATTTACGGCTGCGCGTTATACGCCGGATATAAAAATGATAATTTAAAAATAAGGAAAAGATGAACATAAAAAAATTAGATTTCTAATTGTACCTAAATGCTGTTTATTTAAAAGAAATGACGTACCTTATGAACTTAAAAATTTTAATTATCAAATAACATAAATAGTTCGCCATATTCGTCTTCCATTATATCTTCAGGCACATCATCGAATTCTTTTTCTGAAAGAGAAAACATCTGACTCCTAATTCCGCGAATTCATTCGGTTCAGAAGTGCGTTCTTACCCCCTGTTTGCAGAATCATTTACTCCCTCAAACATTTCCCCCACACACATATTGTTCCCCTTATCGCTTGTCAATTCATTATACGATTGTTCGAAAGCTTGGAAAAATCCTGCGAATGAATGCTTTCAAAAAATAAGAGCATCGCACATGTACATGTCAGATTTCTTCTTCAAGAAAAGGATGCGCGTTATACGGAGAATATACCTAAAAAATTTTTTAAATGTAGTTTAAAATTACAGGTGCGCGTTATGCGCCGGACAAACGGTATATATATATATGTGTGTGTGTGTGTGTATAAGTATATATATATATATATATATATATATATATATATATATATATATATATATATATAAGAGCTTGTCTGTTTGTTTGTCCGCTATGAATCATAGACTGTTTCACCCACCGGGACCAAATTCGGCACAGTTAATGTTTTAGACCCGAGAAACTTAAATCAGGAAAAACGAAATTTGGGGCTCAATTAGTTTTTTTTAAATTAATTTTTTAATGTTTTTTGTGCCCGATAGAGGTGCGTCTACCCCCTGTGGATTCCCCTCGACCAGCTGCTTTAAGAGGGGTGGTTTGAGGATGACGGAGGGGAGGGTTCAAATTCCAATGCGCGGGAGAAAGAGGATTGGGAATGACCTTAAAATCAGACGAAGGTCCGCAGGCTCAAAGTTTCTTTCTTTCTTATTGTTTGTATATCATTTCAGTAGAAACGTGCTAAGCGCATTCTGTCTGGCCAGATGAACATGAAGAGCGGGAGTGCAGCCCAGTATTTTTTTGATGGAATGCATGAAATATTTTATATCTATATATCTACCCGGGCAACGCCTGGCAATAATGCTAGTATATATATATATATATATATATATATATATATATATATATATATATATATATATATATATATATATATATATATTGGGTTTACACAAACGAAAACCTGATGATCCAGGTTTTTTGGGGTTTCTTTTTAAGCATAATGCAATAAACAGTGACATTATATATGGACACAAATTATACAATCTGCTGGAGGTAAACAAACAGATTGGCACCAACTCTGCTGTTCAAAGGGTTGATTGGTGGAGAGATTAAGGTCATTTTTGGCTGTACTAGAGCTAATTAGACCGGGACCTACTGCTTAAAGCCGATTCCGAACGGCTACAAACATCCATGCTAAAAGTGGGACTCGAACCCGCAGACTCTGGTACCGAATTCCAGCGCCCTACCCAATTCGACCATCGCCCAGCAATTCTTTTGTTCGAAGTTTTATTGATTGCAACGAAGAAGCATGCAGCAAATTTGTTTATTCAATGAAATTTCGTTATTGCGATGGTGATATGAATACCGAGTTTTCGTTTGAGGGCCCAGTTGGCAAAGGCAGCGGGCTAGTGATCTGAACATCACTGTTCGGTGTCCATCGCTGACAAATCCACCGCCTTGTTCACTAATGGTGTCCGGTGCAAGTAAAATCTGTCGTGACTGCAATGTCCTCCAACTTCGCAAATTTACCTCCGGAGGTGCGGGGTCAAATGTTCCGATCTCCTCACTTGACTCGGTTCTAAATTACGTCACTGTCATGTAGGGGGTAATGCTGGCCACCTATAAGGTGCCCACTTTAATGAATGACCAGCAGTATCGCCCTTTATCTGAGAACTAATGGCGTCATGGCCAATCTTCTGGGCATTTGAAATAAATAAATAAATAAATAAGTTTTCGTTTGAGAAGGAAGAGGGAACAGTAAACAATTGGCAACATTTCAGCTTCGTCCATGACAGCCGAATATATGCGCATTTGAAGGAGTAGGGGTAAGTTTTCTCTAGTTGGGACCATAGAAACAATACTATAAATTTATACACGAATCTACAAACTCAACTTAAGGGTAGCTTTTGTGTAACAGGTAGTTGCTCTGAGATAATCTAAAAATTAAGAATATAGCGTTCCGATGCCCTTTTACCATCGGGGATGTCTAAGTCCTCTTTACCTCCAATCCACAGCAGAGACTATATGATACAGTTCAGCAACTGATAATTTGTAAACATAGGAGCAGAAAAAAGGTAAAAAACCGCTCGTTGTAAAAAAGAGTCTCTGTTCTTTTTTACAACGAGCGGTTGAATATCTACCCCATGGGAGCATTTAGAAGATCCACACAAGCAAAGTTATTTGAGAATTTTATCTAGAAATAGTAATATTTAGAAATACATTTATCTAGAAATAGTAATAAGGCAAAATAGTCATATATAACAGTTTTGAATAAAAATAATTCATTTGGAAAAAAAGCTATTTTGAATGCGAATTTAATCTGATTTATTACTTGTTTGTAATATTATATTCAGATTTAACTGCACAATTTCATATCTTGGAATTTATTTTGGAAAAATCTACTTATCCTGAAAAAAAAAGGCAGAAATGAATAACGATATGTTACTTCGAAACACTTCTAACTCACGGCGACCAAATTTCATTACGCAAGCAAAATAAATACCTTAATGAGACATCATTGTGTATGTGTGCTTGTCATCTCATTATTTACCATATGCAGCAAGATTTTTATTTCGAAAGAACAGGTCATTAACCCGAAAATCTCGAAACATTTAATACATATGAGTGCAATGGAAAAAGCTTTACAGTCAGAAAACATTTGACGCATTTAATGGCTAAAATAAGCAGCTAAGCCTTTAAGAAAATAGAAGAAAAGCAGTGACGGGAGAAGATGCGTAAAACAAACGAACTCAAAAAAGTTTCAAAGAGATATCATTCAGTAAATTGACAATAGAGATTCTTCCCACATGTGTTGCGGTGGAACATTACGGTTACAAAGAAATAACCAATTGCACAGCACCCCCCTGACTCTACTTCTTTCGTAAGGTTCAATAACAGCTGATCGACTTGTTCCTCCAGGCTTGTTTATTTCCTTTTTTTATTGTTGTATACCTTCATACAAAAGGTTCATTCTGAAGGTCAAGTACACATACAATCAGAGCAATACAATCATTAAATAATATAAGGATGAGTATTTTTTTCAAAACCCATCTGCCATTAAGAGAGTAAAGTCTTTTTAACTTCAAAAGTAGCCGAGTAGAAAAAGATTTGACCAAAAAAAAAAAAAAAAAAGTGAAGAAAAACTAGGTGAGAGTAAATCATTTTTTTTTTTTAAATTGCTGAAATTCTCTTACTTAAATTCGCTTACTAATCAGATGTAATAAGAAATGTAGCTTAATTCAAAGTGGGGAAATTGCATTAGAACGGGATACCTTTAATTAATTAATTAATTTTTTTAACGGCTTAATGTGTCACATTTCTTTAAGGTGACAATTATAAATAGTAAAATGTAAATAATTCAACAGAGAAAGTTTTCATATAACAGGAAGAATGCAATGACGATCAAACAAAATAAACAGAAATCCTGCACTTAGAGCTAAACGCACTATAAATGCAAAATTCTGTAGCAGTATAAAAACTAAACCATATAACTAGTTATAATTGTCTGTTTTTCCAGTATGAGGATTTGTTGCAACTACGCAAATCTTTTATTGAAAAGTTTAAAATTATTCAACGCTAGTGCAGTTTTTCTGTTTATTTCTTTCGATTGTCTATGTCTTCTATATGTATTTTAATTTCTTATTAAGAGTTGTATTATTTAAATTGTATAAGTTCTTTAAGGTGATATTCTTAAACTCATTATGGAATACTAAACCTACAAATTTTTACAGCAATGCTGAGAATTACATCTCGAGACTAAAGAAACATTAATTAATTATCTCATTAAAAAACAAACTAAATCTCTTTTTCGATAAGACAAAATTAAGAGTTATAAAAGCCTAAAGAGTATTATGGTTTTTTTCTGAACGCATATGGTTTTTGAGAGTTCACCCATATCTGTACCCTCAGCTCCGTATAATTTAAATGGCTAAAAATGTAGATTAGACTAATTTAGCAATTTTTGATGAACACTAGTTATCAAAAATTAAGGAAAAATCACAAAAAGAGGGATAACACGTTCAAAACTAGGCCAATCTGTTTAAAATTTGAATATGTTGTTAAGTAAAAGGTGCTGAACAATACTACATTATGCAAAATAGTAGCGCTGCAGTCGGAATACGTCATTTGCGAGGAGCATAGAAGTGCATGTCTCAGAGCAAGGCGACAATTGTCGCTGCGAGGCTCAGATTAGACATCTGGCATAGCCAAATTGTAACAATGATCTCCAGGTATCATTTGACCGAAGATCTGCGATGGCGAGCTATTGGGAGACTAGAGGCAGGACAAAGTGAGACAGAAGTGACTAGATGGCTAAATATGAATCCGTCTGTGGTTCATAGAGTTTGGCAACAATTTCTAACCACGGATTCGGCATCCAGGAGGTTCATCAAAGGACGGCCATACGCTACGACGAGTGCCGAGGACCGATATTTGTCATTATGCGCACGAAGGAATAGAACCGCAACTCCGTCTGAACTCAATCCTCCCTCGCTGCAAGCTCCGGAAGGTTGGTATCAACGTCTACCATGCGTAGAAGGCTTCACGAAGGTGGTCTTTTTGGGTTCACGAAGGTGGAGACCAGCCATTTGCGTCCCGCTCACGTCACGCCATAGGCGGGAACATTTGCAGTGGGCACGTCAACATGTCCACTGAACGCGTGATCAATGAAGGGTTGTTCTCTTTACTGATGAGTCCAGGTTTAGCCTCCAAAGTGATAGTAGGCTATTTTGATTTGGAGAGAACCTGGAACTCGTTTTCATCCATCACACATCCGTGAAAGAGATGCATACGGATCAGGCAGTGTCTGTGTTTGGGGTGGTATCTCTTTGGGTGGACGCACAGACCTCCATGTCTTTCCCCGTGGAAATGTGAATGCTCACACCTATAGAGATGACATCCTTGATACTTATGTGCGCCCTTATGCCGGGGCAATAGATGATGCTTTCATGCTACAGGACGATAACGCGAGACCGCACAGGGCTCGTATCGTAGATGCTTATCTTGAGCAGGAAACAATTCAGCGCATGGTGTGGCCAGCTCGATCACCGGACCTGAATCCTATCGAGCATGTTTGGAACGCTTTAGGACGACGTATAGCTGCTCTCAATCCTCCTCCTAGGACCCTAGCCACGCTTTCAACTGCTTTGCAAGAGCAATGACTCTCACTTCCTATCCGAACTCATAGACTGCATAATTAACAGCATCACACATCGCTGTATGTGCTGTATTGCTTCTCGGGGGGGGGGGGATCATACGCCATATTAAAGGTACTTTTCCTATACCAAACTGACACATCCGATTTGTTCATTGTATACATATGCTAGTTTCTATAACACCATAATAGTCTGGCGATTTCTTTTTATGCTATTTTATACTTACCTATGTGTTGTAAAATGTTCATAAGTTTCATTAAATTCTACGCGTAACTTTTTGAGTAATCGCTATTTTTGTGACTTTTCCTTAATTTTTGATAACCAGTGTATTATCCTCCTTGCTGATGTCTCTGTGAACGCTGAACAAATTTTACCCACAAATTTTGTGTATATGTTAGCGTGCTTGACAGATAATTTGATTTTTTGTGTATTTCAAATAATTTGTTTTAGTAAAACCCATTTTAAAACAGAGAGATAAAATTTTCTTTATATATTAAACATTCTGATCGTGTTTCAAAATAAGTTTATTAATTTTCTATCTAGAGCAGTGATTATCAAACTTTTTATGTCTAGTCAACCCCCCCCCCCTTTCGATGACCTACAGAACCTACCCCACCCCCTCCTAAGCCAAAAAAAAGAAAAGTAGATAACACTAATAAAATACATCCTGCACGTATTTTTTGTTAACCATCCGTGTATTCCCCCACCCTCCACCCCACTTCGAATATCCCTCACGCCTTCCCAGGGAGGCGCGCCCCCAGGTTGAGAACCACTGATCTAGATTATTGTAAGCGTTAGCGTAAAAATTTTTAACCAATCATATACCAATCATTGACCGATTTAACCAATCAGCACCAACGGAATCTTTAACTCCTACGCTGACGGATTCTATGTGAACAGGCCCTAAGTGGCATCTCTTAATATGGGTTATACATGAAGGCCTTATTTGAATAGTGGTCCAACTCCATTCTTCTTCATTTTGAGATACAGAGCCTTAAAATCTAATGAGTGCTGTGAAATGACTGCTGAAGTCTGATTTGTAATGTCCTCTGTTGGCAGGAGAAATAAGCTGTAGGTGTACCAGTTTAAAAATAAGATAGAAATGACTTGTATGAACACGAAAATGAGGCTAACTCAATTTTTTTTAAAGTGGAGTTGGATCACTATTTAAATAAGGCCTTCATATGTATATAACGCTATCCTATTTTATTTCTCTAAGACGAATTTCTTATAAAGGTCCCGGTGTCGTGCAGATTTAATTTATATATATATATATATATATATATATATATATATATACACTCAAGAGCCAAAACATTATGACCAGACCTACATTTTGCAATGAATTCGCCTGGATGACGTGGAAGGCACGTGATCAGGTGGAAGTGGTATTTAACTGCTGCTGGAGAGTCTGAAGAATCATTCTTTCACTTACTTCTGTGTATGATGGGAAAGGCTGCGGATCTAAGCGACTTTGATAGAGGACAGATTGTAATGGTTCGAAGGCTCGGAACAAGTATTTCCGAAACTGCACGACTCGTGGGTTGTTCGCGACCTACAGTTGTTAGTACTTATGCAAAGTGGATGAATGGCGGTGAAACCAGCAGTAGACGACATGGTGTTGGACGTCCGCACGCTATCAAAGAAAACGGTCGTCGGAGACTGTCTCGCATGGTGAAGCAAAACCGGAGCCAGACAGTGGCTCAGCTGACAGCCCAATACAATGCAGGGCCAAGTAGAATAGTATCGCAGCACATTGTTCAGCGGACACTGTTGTATATGGGGCTACGCAGCAAACGTCCCACTCGTGTGCCTTTTTTGACCAAGCGTCATCGCCAACTGCGCCTGCGCTGGGCACGGGAACATCGCGACTGGTCCATGGATCAGTGGGAGAGAGTTGCCTGGTCAGATGAATCACGGTTTGTCATTCATCACGCCGATGGCCGCGTCAGGATACGCCGTCTTCCAGGCGAACTGTTGATCCCTCAATGTACAGTAGGTCATACACAGGCCGGTGGTGGCGGTATTATGCTTTGGGTGATGTTCTCTTGGGCGTCTCTGGGACCCGTGGTTGTGGTAGAGCAGACCATGAATGCTACAGGGTATCTGAACATAATTGCAGACCAGTTGCACCCTTACATGGCCTCTGTTTTTCCAGCTGGAAATGGAATGTTCCAACAGGACAACGCCCCGTCTCACAAGGCTAAAATTGTGTTGGAGTGGTTCCAGGAACATGATGCTGCATTCCAGTTAATGTCCTGGCCGCCTAACTCACCGGATCTCAATCCGATAGAACACATTTGGGATGTCATGGGACGGCAGCTCAGAGTTCAAAGACCACCAATTCGGAATATCTCGGATTTGCGTGACCGTTGCTTAAACATCTGGTACAATCTGTCTCCGGCCATCTACCAAGGACTTGGGCATCTATGCCAAGGCCGGTTGAAGCTGTGTTGCGCGCCAAAGGTGGGCCAACTCGTTATTGACAGGTGGTCATAATGTTTTGGCTCTTGAGTGTATATATATATATATATATATATATATATATATATATATATATATATATATATATATTAAATATTCGTTCTATTTCTCTCTTGAAATTAATTTTCCACAAAATCAAACCTCTAATGAATTAACTCACAGACATCTGTTTTTTTTTTTCTTAGCTGCTAGGAGTATAAACACTTCTAAGACTCAATGAAAGTTGTATTTAGTATGTGCGACATCTATTTTAAGTTATTTAAATATTCATTTATTTACGTGTAACAAAGTTTTTCATGATTATTTTTTTGTCAGTGCGACAGGTACTTCCCGAGGACATACGCACACCGAGTTCTGTTGACTACTTTTCTAGACTACTTGAGTTTTGCCCCTAAACAGGGAGAAGCACGGGAGCATCCAACATGTATAGTTGCTATTCGAGCCTAAGCCCACACGGCGGGTAGCTTGTCACGCTGATAACCATAAATGTAGCTCAAATAAGGTCAAATCAACACTCGAAATATTTATGTGCAAAGCATCCTTTCAGTTATATTAGGTTAACTAATGCACAGTTGGTGTAATAATGGCGACTAACCAGACAAATATTTGCAAATAGCTGATTTTCATGCTCGTAGAGTTTTTTCCCCTTTCCCAAGGAGATGAAGCTTAGCACTAAAACACAAAACTTATTCGTTTTCGTGTTGTCCATTCTGCAGCTTTTAAAATAATTAACTCTCTTTGGGAAAATACATTTCAGTTCATCAACTGACCACAAACGCATATTTAATAGCCATTAGTTGTTTTGATGTTTGAAGAATTTTGTTTAATATCTCATCTTGGATACTCTAATACATGGTGTCTTTTGGTAAAACGTCGTAGAGTTATTCCCTGAGGTATAACTACGAACTATAGAATACGGGCGTTTTAAAAAAACATCAAATTGCCAATCTGTTACAAGTGCGTTGCTCACTCGATTATTTGATTCCGTTGTGGGATTTTCATCTTCTATACAACAGCATCGCGATTAAACCCATTTTCAGTTTACTCGAACCGCATCACTGCCTTTTGGGCGCGGGTGGTAATTCACGGGACATCTCACGATGTGTAATAAGTTCCAAATAAAACTCAACTTATTCAGAAGTACGTAGAAAAAATATTTTATAACGCAAATATGTACTAAACTCGTTACACTTAAATAGACAATGGGAAAGAGATTTTATAAGAAAAATAATTCGTTACAGAAAGTGCAACAAGGAAGAAAATGATAGCAAAATAAATTAGAGGAACAGGTTTGCCAAAGTATGAGAAATGTTTTGACAATCATTTTGCTCCGTATATTTTACAAAGCTATTATTCTTCAAGATCAATATGGCCTTCACTATAAGCAACATGATCAAAGAAAGAGGACGGTATTCTCTACCTTAAAAAGGACGGAGAAAACGATGTTAAAAATAATGTTGTATTGAGCGCAAAAGTCTCTTAAATTTTCATTTTTTTACTGATTAACTGTACTTCTCAGATAATTCAAAACCAAAAATCATGGGGATTTAAACGGGAGAACTTTTTCCCCCAACGCCAAGGCACTTTGTCTGGAAACATTCGCCTTTATTAAACCACGATATTATTGACTTCTTCTACTACTGGGAGCACCATTTAGGTCAGCCGACATTACCCCCTGGTACTACCTCACTTTTGACCAAGAAATCTAAGAGGCGACATCCGGGAGGGGGGGGGGCTGGTACCCCCCCCCTCCCGGATGAGCTTAACTGGTACCCCCTCCCACCCCTTCGAAATTCACAGTGGAACAATCTGGAGAACCTGAGGGCCACCCTGGTGAAATGTTCCTCCTAAATATTTTATCATCCGTGAACAGACCCAAAAGACGGGGGTAAAGGGATGATTCGTATGGCCCATGAGCTTAACTGGTCCAGCATATGACTTTGGAGTGAAGTCAGAATTTTCTCCTTGGGCCAGATCTCAACACCACTATCCGGAAGTGCAGTCACCAGATCTCCTTGTTTCGCTTCTCGAGTAGAGACCCATTTTCCACGAACTCTGGGCGTTCACCGATTTGACGGTGATGCCCGAAGAATATTAGAAAATGTCGCAAAATCACTTCGTATTAATCGGCTATGACTGAGCCTGTTTCCAGCTGTTTCCCAGAAAAGAACGAACCAATAATAAAATGGGTTGTAAAACCTCCCCGCACGCTAATCTCCGCTGGATGCAGGGAAAATGCTTTGATCACATATCGGCTACTATTTGTCCAATGATATATGATCAGTTATGTCATGAAACTAAGAATGGGCCTTGTCGTTTCACAAAATTCTCCAAGGTCTCTCATTGTTAATGTAATAAAATCTAAATAAAAGAAATTTTGATGCTTATATGCATTAACTTTAGTACATATTTTTTGTGCGGCCAAAAGCAATTTCTTTTCGCTCAGTGCGTTCCAGGCAAGCCAAAATACTGGCCCCCCCCCCCTCCCGCCAAAAAAAAGAAAAAAAAGAAAAGAAAAATCGTAAAGCCGTAAAAATCAAAAACTGAACAGCCTGATCTCTCAACAGCGTCGCTCTCCCCTTGCTTCTATGATAAGTACGATAAATGCATTAAAAGATAAATTGTCGCTCCGGAAATCGCATATTGAGAAAGATAAGTTATCACATTTCCCAAATTTAAAATTAGAAAATTATTGCGATGGAAATGCTACCACCTATTAGTTTGTCAAACATTTTGATTACTTATTGGAGTAATTTAATACCAAGAATTTATGCTTGTGAATCTTTGTTTTCTAATATGAAATTCTTAAAATCAAGCCCCACTGACACTTACTTGGGCCAATGTCTGAGAACTGGGAATTCAACTTATGCGCCACATTACAACGAGTTGGCCGCAGATTTGCAATGTCAAATATTGCTTTATCAATTTTAAGATTATTTTGTTTAAATTAAAATTTGAATTTATGTCGCATTAATATTTTCATGTTTAAATATTAACCCCACCCCCTCCCTCCTCTCCAACCAGTGGTGACCGCCGAATTCCCGCATTTCTGAAATATGTCCTCCTAGTTAAAAAGTTTGCCGACCCCTGCTCTAAAGCCATGATGTAAGGGAAGATTCATTGAGTAAAAAAGCTGACTGTCTCAGTTTACAGGGGGCTAGTAATAAAGTTTGAAAGTTTTTATATGAGCTGTCACTTTTAGGGATTAAGAAACAAATTTGGAATGGGTGTCTTAAAAAACAGACCAGCGCAAGCGCACGCGAGCGAGCACCTCCCCCCCCCCCCCACCCACACACACACATACTATCACACACGCATATATAACGTATGAGTTGGTGATTGAGCGTAAATTTCAATTTACACAATTTCAGTATCTTAC
Source organism: Dolomedes plantarius (assembly GCA_907164885.2). Taxonomy (NCBI): domain Eukaryota; kingdom Metazoa; phylum Arthropoda; class Arachnida; order Araneae; family Dolomedidae; genus Dolomedes; species Dolomedes plantarius. The sequence continues at coordinate 151,142,068 of OU015493.1, forward strand.
TGCTGTTCTTGTTACTGTTAGTGTCCACGTTTTTAGGACTGGCGAAGTGAACCGTATGAATTTTGTGCCGATTATTTTTTCAAGTCTATGCCACGAAAGGGTTACACGAATTCCGAGAACAAACGCTCATCGAAATGTGCAAGGCAATCGATGAGCTACTCCACTTTTCTGCAGAAGTTGCGAGGCCGTTCTGCGAATTGCTTCCGCTTGAATTCGGCGCTCGTGAAAATCCGCTGAGTAAAAGATCCGCTGAGTAAAACAAAGGTCGCCATAGTAATGTGATAAGAAAAGTTTGCATGTTATAATATATTATTTACAGGAATGAGGTGCCATTGGACCGCTTTTTCAGTTTTTTTTTTACCACTTTCTGAAAATTATGTAATGAATTTAATTGTATAAGATTTTATCCGCGGAACATTTATTACTCGTTTTGCTGGTTCAACGCAATTTAGAGGGGAATTAAATTTCTAACTAGCATAATTTTGGTTCTGTAGTGTTATATGTGCAGGAATTACATATTAGTAAATCGTCGGTTGATTTTTTGTGAATCTGAGCGTCATGATTAGCTGCACAAGCGTCTCTACTGTAGAACAGTTGGAGCGAACTGCTCCAGGCGCACGAATCAGGGAGTTGCAAAATTAGAAAGGGTAAAATAAAAAATTGTGAAAACTTTTGGATAAAAAAATTTTGAATTGTCAGATTTTATATAAAATGTACAAAAAATAAATGACATATTTTTTAGGTAAATAAAACTATAAGAACCTAAATATATCAGTATGCACTTGACTTTTCATAATTTTGATTTTAAAAATATTCACTATAAATTTAACATTTTATATACCTCTAATAAACCTATTAAAACGTATGATTATTGCTAAGAATGTTTAAAAGCACTACTATAGGCACTTACTATACACATAAGTTGTATTTTACAGCAAAGAAGTTACATGAATCGCACGAGCACAAGTTAACATCAACGCAGAATAGAGGCAAATATTCGGGTATTTTTTTAAAGCAAGCGTAGTATTTAGAGCTTCATATTCCCTTTATTTACTTTGGGCAGTGTAAGAATTTCAAGTTGATACTTGAATGAATGTGTTATAGGATTTTTAAAACTTATTGAGTGCATTGTGGATTGTAATTTATTGTTCTGTTTGAGTAACTCTGTACAAGTTATGACTATAATTTTACTAAATTACGTATGTGCAGCGTGTTTTTGGATTCATCGACGTATAATTTTAAAAGTAAGTGGTTTGTTATAAAGTATTACGTTAGTTGAGGTTGCAACTAAAGAATAATATTATATTTAATTTAATTTAATTTTACAGCGAAAGATAATTTAAAAAATGGTTTTTAAAATTTATAACAGCAATAAATATTAAACTAGTTATTAACAATTAACAGAATATATATTTATATATATTCTGTTAATAAATATTATATTTTATATATGTAATGTTGGTAGTTAGAGATGTAAAAAAAAAAAACCTAATTCGTACTTGATTTAGAAAAAGAAGTTTTAATGAAAGTTAAGTTGCTAAAATATCAACATTTTTTTAAACGGTCGATTTAAATAATCTACCCAGTTGCAGTTTTTATGAAAACAAATCACAAGCTGAAGGCAATAATTCTCTAGACAAGACAGATATAGATATTACGAATATTTCTACGCCTGAAACCAATTCAAGCTGAAACTAAAGTTCTTTCCCAATGCATTGGTTTAGAATAGACTCATCTGACAAAGGAAATTTTTCAGATACGCTAACTACTGAACAAAAACGTAAAGCTATTCAATCTTGGTCCCTATCAACCAAGGGGGCCTTTCCCTAAAGATTCAGCTGGTCGCAATGTAAACAGAGGCTTCAACGAAAAGTGTTTCTATAAATATAATGGACATATAAAAATTAAAAGACAATACTTGTGTTATTCAACAACAACAAAAAAATATTTGTTTCTGTCAACCGCGCTGGCACTTTGATACGTCGAACTGCCATTTAGGTTTTGTAAGAGAAACATCTGACTAGGCGTATTCAACAAGAAATATTGAAAACCACGAAGAATCAAACCAACATGAAATTCCTTAAGAGGTTTACTATCGATGGAAAAGGGGTTCAACTATAGATATTGTTAGTCAGCAAGAAATTAACAATGCAGTAAATTATTGGCGCAAAGTGTTGCGACATATAGTAGATGTAACTATCACACTTGCTATAAATAATTTACCTCTCCGAGCCCATAGGATTACAGACCTTAAAAATGTAAGAACTTCGCAGGGAAATTTTCTATAATTAAAATACTTTCTCGCTATGGTGATGTTTTAGCAGATCTATTTAAAGAAACCCAAAGATAGTACCAATTATCTGAGTCTGGCTATACAAAATGAATGAATTAATGTGATTGCACAATAAATTAATATCCAAATTAAAAGTGAAATGGAAGAGGCCGCTTTCATAACAATAATAACAGACACAACGCAAGATTTATCAAAAATCGATCTGCTAAGTACTGTATTCCGTTATGTTATAATAAAAAAAGATGAAGATAAAAAACCAATAGAGCTGCAAATAAAGGAAATGTTTTGGGGATTTACTCGGGTTACTGATCAAATATCACAAGGATTAGAAACAACAGTTTTAAAAGTTATCGAAAATTATCAAAGTTGCGGGGTCAAGTTTACGATGGGGTTGCGAATATAATTGATTTATAATCAGGGTTACAAGCAAGAAATAGACAACGAAACCCCGCTGCCAGATTTGTGCACTGCTGTTTTCATAATTTGAATTTAGTGATCAACGACAGTGTCACCAGTGTACAGGAAGTCAGGCAATTTTATGAACAGCTGTAAAAAATGTACGTTGTTTTCAGTTCTGTTAGACGTTGGGCAATATTAATGAAAACGGATGAAACCAACATAGCAAAAACATTAAAAAGAGTTTGTCTAACACAATGGTCTTCCCGTGTTCAATCTCTTGATGTATACTACGTTCTCGATATTTTGATGTTATTAAAATATTGACGTATTTATCATTGAATGGCTAAAAGTTATGACGAGCAACGTGAAGCTAAAAATTTTATCAATTATTTTGATAATTGCACAAAGTGAAATACTCGAACCTATTAATACAATCTCGAAAATGCTGCAAGGTATTCATGAAGTTATAGAGAAATCCGTTGAGATGCGTTCTTCGCTCCTAACCCAACTCCAGAACTTACGGAATTATTGGCAGTTTGTTAAAAACGATGCCGTCGAGTTATCAGCTCTATCTATATAATAACAGCTGAAGGTAAACAAATGTATGTTAGTGAGCAGACACGGGGACAGGCTAATCTCGCTAACCGAGCATAGCAGGATATCGCGACTGGTACCGATGGACGCGGTCGGACGAGACGCGTGCACTGATACCATCCTCAACTTTCAAAACTTTAAACTTTTTTAATTATTAAATTAAAACCGCCGAACTCAAAAGACGCGGACAGCAGAAACAGCTGACATTCCGGGTGGGCCAGCTCCTTTCCTTTTCGCAAATTTCCACTATTTTCATGCATGCAAAATTAAACTTTTCCGCCCACCAATCGACAATTTTTTTATTTCCATGTGTTTTACAATTCTTCATGTTTAAGGATATACACATTTTTATAAGTTAAAAATGTTTTTCATTGCAAACGAAGCTATTTCCCCAAAGCAGTTTTCCGAATTTCACGAAATCGACAATTTTGATGGACAAATATTTCGGTTTTCTGCACCTATTAATATCAGTTTTACGATTTAACAGCATTTGCTGGATGTTCAGCTCAGTGACGTAGCGAGGCATAACTGGTGCCCGGGGCACGATTCCTTTTTGGCGCCCCCCGCGAAAAAACATATAGTAATATAATGTATAAAAATTAATTAAAAAGATAGACCATTTAGCGCCCCTCTGCAAGTGGCGCCCGGGGTATGATAGACGTCCTTGCCCCTCCCTCGCTACGCCACTGGTTCAGCTTCCAAAATATACCAAATATATTTAATAAAAAAAATGTTATCATTCTAAAAAAAAGTACTTATAAAACTCACTTTTGAAATTTCCCGTGCTGATCGCCATCGTATCTTAATGTATTGAATGCGAGTTCGTAATTTTGACTAATTATTTTACTCACTAATAATTCCAGCAAGTTCGTAAAATTTGTTTCTAATCAATGAGAAACTGATATTCTTCCTCCACAATTTTGAATCATCACAGTTGTCTTTCTATTTTTTTAAGCACTTTTTCCCCCATGAGATTAATATTTACATTCGGTCATGTTGCCAAAGAAAAAATATTAGTTGAGAACGAGTATGAGAGCGAGTCATTTAATAATTGAAATCCAGAAATATTTCAAAGTACCAGAAATAATTTAGTTTTAGGAAATGAGAAGTTAAAACCTTTAGAATTTTTCTAATTGAATGAACTTTTTTTTGTTTAAAAAACAAAATTTGGAAACGGAAATTTGAAAGAATTAATTTAAAAGCCAAAAACCAAAATTTGACTGAGAGAATTTTAAATAATTAGTTCGTTTTTAAACATTCTAATATGTTTAAAAGTGATTAAATAGTTTTCAATCTTTAAGATATAAAACCATTTCATTTTAAATCGGAAATGTAACACATCGGGTTGCCGCTCAGCTAATCTTACTATTAACAGCTGAAGGTTAACAAACGTATGTTTATTAGTGAGCAGATACGGGGATGGGCTAATCTCGCGAACCGAGCATAGCAGGATATCGCGACTGGTACCGATGGACGCGGACGGACGAGACGCGTGCACTGATATCATCTTCAACTTTCAAAACTTTAAACTTTTTTAATTATTAAATTAAAACTGCTGAACTCAAAAGAAGCGGACAACAGAAACAGCTGTCATTCCGGGTGGGCCAGCTCCTTTCCATTTCGCAAATTTCCACTATTTCATGCATGCAAATTCAACTTTTCCGTCTCCAATCGACAAATTTTTTATTTCCATGTGTTCTACAACCTTTCCTCTTTAAGGATATGCACATTTTTAAAAAGTTAAAATGTTTTTCACTGCAAACGAAGCTTTTTCCCCAAGCAGTTTTCCGAATTTCACGAAATCGACAATTTTGATGGACAAATATTCGGTTTTCTTCACCTATTAATGTAAATTTTACGATTTATCGGCATTTTCTAGATGTTCAGTTTCCAAATATACCAATACATTTTATAAAAAAATGTTATCATTCTAAAAAAGCGTACTTACAAAAACTCACTTTTGAAATTTCCCGCACTGATCGCCATTGTATCTTAATGTAACTTGAATGCTGAGTTCGTAATTTTTTCGACTTATTATTCACTCACTAATAATTCCAGCAAATTCGTGAAATTTGTTTCTAATTAATGAAGAAGTTATGAGGAATCTTCCGCACCAATTTTGAATTCATCAGAACTGTCTTTCTAAAGCACTTTTTCCCCTACGAGATTTAATATTTACATTCGGCCAAGTTGCAAAGGAAAAATAATTAGTTGATAACAAGTCATTTAATAATTGAAATCCAGAAATAATTTTAAGTACCAGAAATAATTTTTGTTTTAGGAATTAGAAGTTAAAACCTTCTAATTGAATGAACTTCTTTTTTGTTTAAAAAGCAAAATTTGAAAACGGGAAATTTGAAAAAATTATTTCAAAAGCTAAAAACCGAAATTTGAAAAAGAGAATTTTAATAATTATTCGTTTTTTGAAAATTCTAATATATTTTTAAAGTGATTAAACAGTTTTTAATCTTTAAGAAATGAAACCATTTCATTATAAATCGAAAAAGTATCACATCAGGTTGCCACTCAACTAGTGGATATTAAATCTTGTTTTCCCCCCAAAAAGAGTGCGCCGTGTAGAAACATTCTTTGATGAATTACAGGTAGATGAATGCATTGAAACAGTAACAATGTTTCAAAGTCGGGTGTTTTATAAATTAATGGATTTAATAATTAATCAATTAACTATTAGATTTGAATCCGTGCGACAATTATGTACAATTTTTAAATGTTTATCACCTCCATATCTCGTCACGTCACCCTGATAGAAGTATCTGAAAGGAGTTAGAAGTGTTACAATCGGGATATCTTTCCGATATTTCCCCTAGTTTTGGACCTCAAACTACTTCGATTTAAATATGCTTTTATATTCAATTAAAACAAGTACTTCTATACGCGAACTTGCTGAACTACTTTTAACTCACACCGCAGCCCCTAAGTAGCTTCTCTGACATTATTACATCGTGTCGATTTTTTTTATTTAACTTTACCCGTTGACGAAAGCGATAGCAGAACGAAATTTTTCAAAGCTAAAATAAATCAAAAAATATTACGAGTCAGCATGCCACAATACCGTCTTAGCTCTTTGACCACTATATCAATGGAAAAAACAATAGCTTGTCAACTTGATCTGGAGAAAGGATGATGGATTTGCAAACGAGAGAGTAGCCGAAAACAACAATTTTAAAGTTTTTTTTTTATGTGGACACTAAACATGCATAAGTATATTTTGTCAATGCAGTTTATAAAATATGTAGTAAATATTAGTAGGTACTCCTTACTTAAAGAATTATAATTTGTTTTATTATTATATTTATATTTATTAAATTGAATATCTCATTGCTGAAATGTCTTGAATTTCAAATATATTGTTATTAAGTAAGGTTTTAAATCGAATAAGAAGATTCGATAGAAAACTAATTCGCCAGAGCTCTTCGAGAAACATCTGGGCGCACGATTTTTCATGCTCTACGACGCTGAATATGTAGCTACGCTACTGACTAGCTGGGAGGCCGAATAATACAAAATTTGCGATGTATGTCATTTTGGTTAATATGTTAGTTTTTTAACAGATGATTTATAACTATGAAACGCGTTATCGATATGAAATCCATGCAAAAAACCCTTGTAATTAATTTTCTTTTGCTTTGCTGGGGTATGTGATATTCTCGTATACCTCACGTTGTTCTTTCAAGTTAGTCGTTTTTATTTTCTTCGAATGTATGTAAAAAAATTAAATTTAATACTTCATATTTTACTTTAACAAGAAATAAATAAATAAATATATATACATTAATATATATATATATATATATATATATATATATATAATATCATAATATATATATATATATATATATATATATATATACACACACACACACATATATATATATATATATATATATATATATATATATATATATATATATATTATATATATATAAATTTTGAACGGCAAACGTCATGTAATATATATCAATAGTTTTTATTATACAATTTTGTACGATAAATTATTATGATTAATTACAGCCATATTTACCAAAGTGTTTTTGCTGAAAAAATGAGTTGCACACACGCATATATACATATATATGCTTTTGGATGGTTTAATTTATCTTCATTGTAATTCTCTTTGGTTTGCGGGGCCGCCAGGTGAATTTTAGTCATCGGGCAGGTCTGATGCCGACGTTTAATAAAACGGCTGGGGTGAATGCGAAGATTCCGAGAATGGAAAAAAAACGAAGAAAAGAAAGAAAGAAATGTTCGTTAAGGGCCAGTCACACGTTAGGATGGTGTAGGACCTTGAAGTAGGGATTGAAAGGTAACGAGTTTCAAGGACACCAGTACGATGTGACTGCCTTATTCCTTCTCGCGAAAAGAGTGATTCTCAAAACCACATGCTGATTGACGTTTGCTTCTAAACCGAAGTAGTTAGGGGAAAAAATGCATGCCTGGAATATTTAAGTACCCGGAACTACGTAGGCATTGAAATAAGGGTTCAGTGACTGGAAAAGTTAAAAAATGATCAAGCCTTCTTTTCCCGCGGAGTTTTATACATTGTAACATTGTTAATAGACACTGTACAAGTACAGTATGATTATTAAGTTGGGCAGGAAAACTCTCAGATTTTTGACCTGTTACACTCGTGTTTCGGATATCAATTTACCCGAATTTATTGATATTTTGAGATCCAGCGATGTTTGTAATTTACTTGATTTTCCCACTCAGATAACTGATAGATTTCAACAGCGGTGATGGTCTCTTTTGTTTTTACAGCGTAGCTGCCTGAATGAGGAGAATTAGTTAACCGTATCAAGAATGGTATGGTAAGGCGAACCTGAATATTTACTGGCGTCTGAATTTATCCCCTTCATTTCTAAATCCATCGCGTAATGTTTTGAACATGCGATAGACGCATGCCTGTTGCATTTATCACCTGCCTCCCCACAAAACGGGCCTCTTTCATTTTTCCTCTTTGCTGATACAGTGGAATCTCGATCGATCGTTCCCCGAACGATCGTTTTCCCGTATGTAACGTTTATTTCACCCAGTCCCGAATAAATTCCATAGAACACAAGCAAAAAAGACCGCATGGATCGTTCCTCGATCCATCGTTTTCCCGCAATATTCGTTCAGAATATCGCAGCTTTACATTAATTTATCGGATCGATCGTTTTTTCATAATAACTGAACCTGAAATATAAATGTCTGGATTGAGATAGAATGACGCTCTAATTTAAACAATGAGCAGAACATTTGAGATGTACGGTCTCGTATTTTTTATCTCTCTTGTTTAGCCTGGTTTCGCTTTATTTACCACTCCCATTATTTGTTCATCGTTAGTGTTCCTTAATTCTTTAGCCCCTGGAGTACCCAATTTTCGGCAACTCATTCCAAATTCACCGACTGTTCAATATTTCTGTTCTTATCAGCAATGGCTCACAGTCAGCTTTTTGTTGGCCTTGGGATGGAGGCGCCCTGGTGTTTGGTCTGGGGTGTGAGAAGTTTTCTGATTACTGCAGTTCTACACTGGCCGATGAGTGTTTCACCCGGAAGCAGAACTTCCTGGTGGTCTTATGTCGGACCCCATCCAGTGCAATGGAATGGTTCTAGTTACAAACGATTCACGGCTGCCGCTTCTTTATACTCTCACACAATAACCGATACCGAAAAGAATGTAATTTGAAACACAAAAAAAATATTGTTTACTTGTGGAGAGACAACCGCCAAAAAACAAACGGCGATTAAGTACTTTTATTTGAATCAAAATTCCTGTGTATCTATGTGTATTTCTTTTTTTATTATTATTATGATGGATTTCAGTATAACTTTGTAATTTTATCTTCAGTTACACTACGGGTATCCATGCATTTATGTATGTGAGTAAATATATTTTAGGGATATCAAACTTTAAGGTATGTTAATACTTTTTTGTTTGTTCCCGCATCCATCGTTTAGTTCAGTCGGTCCCTTCGAAAAGGATAGATAGAGATTCCACTGTATTTGTATTTACGTTCATTTTGAAAAATTATTGGCAGCAAATGAAATTCGGCAGCAAAAGAATACCTGAAGGTAAGTCTGATGAGAAGTACATCGGACTTATAAATGATAAATCTAAAAAAATATAATATAATCCGTACCAATTAATCTACTAAAATTAGAAAAGATAATTCCTGAACTTTTGACCTGAATAGCTTCATCTTCTTATGCTCAGTTTGCATCGTCCCAACGATGGGCTTGCGTAGAAACTCTACTTTGTTATTCGGAAGAAGTCTGCCTGGATCGGGTCTCGAACCAGAGATCTTCTGATGCGCAGACCATTGAATGAGTTAACCAATTTATGCATCCCATGCGCTATCTGGTGGTCCCTTTTTGAATGCATTCTCAGATTCCCCTCCCTCCTCCTCCCACCAAACCACTACCACCACCAATTTTGCTAAACTGGTGGTTTTCTTTACACTGTAACACCCGACAGTCAGGTTTGATCTCGAACCTTGTCTTCGGATCTGTAGACCAGAGCATTATCTAGTTATACCACGCAGGCGATGTGAAAAGTCCGATTTTGAACGCCCTTCTTCAAAAGTCCTACTGGCTCGGTCACGGAGCACGAGGACTATACATTGTCTCGGAATTCATTGATCTCCTTCTTTACCTAGACTTACCGGAACATTGTATGAACCCACCCGAAAAATTATGCCAGTCAGAGGATGCGGTTTACAAATTCCGGCAGCAATCCCCATCTGATAGATGATCAAATTTGCACGGTAAATCAGATCATTTTGGTGCTTCGTTATCAAAATAAAAACTGAGCTTAAATGTAAGAAAAAAAACCTATATATAATTTGGTTAGATTAAGAAAAAGTAATCTCTATGACTGATAAAAGGAAGCTGATCTTCAGACCGTTAAATAGTTTAGATAAATCTTCAGAATTCTAGAAATTCGTTTTCAGTGGTACTATGTGACAGTTTAAAATTAACCCACCAAGCCCAATATATTGTTTGAATGATTTCACTCGCTTGTTTCTTGGATTTCAAAGTTCAAACAAGTGTCCTTTTTAATTTTTAACGTAAGATTACGTTCTCCATAACGGTCCTGCGGAAAGGAAAATTTCGGGCGCTTAAACTGTCCGTCCTTCCGTCCTCGCGAGTTATTATTTTGGCAGCGCGCCAACCCAGTCTATCGCTTGGACAAGTTAAACAGAAAAGTATCAAGATGCGTCAAAATGTTGACATACATATATATAGTTACATATATGTATACAAAAGAGGTAAGCAACGATAAGTAATCCTACGTTAATAACCCGCGGTAGTTTCGTTAGAAGAGACTACCTGAAAATTTTTTTAAATTTCCGTAAAGTAGCACTTGCTAAGAAATAAATATTTAGATGTAAGAAATTAGTATTTTAGGCCGAATATAAAATAGCAATAAGAGGTAATTCGCAAAATACCGAGAGTATTTTTATTGAATTGTTTCCATGTTTTCCGTATAACACGTAAAGACGCTTAAAATAATAGTAATAAAAAATCCATACCTTCCACATAAATGATTTTCTAGCGAGTTTACCTTCAACAAAGAATAAAATAATCATATAATACAATATAGAGCTCCTCTAATAAGCTGAACAATAGATGATTTATATCTGACATCTAATAAAGTATAGTTATAAAATTCTTAATCGACATTCTTCTAAAATTGCTAATTTCCGTTTCATATCCTTTGTGCTGCAATATTCTCTCGAGTGACGAGTTATATTACGTTTTAATTAGAACACAACCTTATTATTCGTTGATCCACTTAAAAAAAAATCCACTCAATATCAGTGACGTAATTTTTACGAATCGCATGTCAGACAGGAAACTCGTACTGCAACTGCATAAACATACTTTGCATGACGTCACATCCAGTGATTTTTAGTTTTTTTCCCCTCTCGGTCAACTTGCTGTAAGGTTCTTGCGTTATCAAGTAGTGGTCGTTACGTGCTAGCTCGTGTTCGAAACCTTATCCGAGATAAATATAGTGAAACGTCAAAATCGCCACTGTCAGTTTATGCATCGAATAAAAACGGATAGAGCATACTTAAATATCAAATAGTGATGTGAGCGAGTTATAATAGGCATGATTCATATGATGCTGCTTTTGAGCTCATTTCAAAATGTCTATCAAGTATTTTTTTGCTGTCATTTGCATGATATATCTACATGTAGATAACTTTTTAAATGAGTGGATCTAAAATCTTAGAAATATTTTGAAGCTTAACCTTTAGCTTACGGGGCCCATTTTTCCGATTCTCTAGAACAGGAAATTTCATACCCCTTTTTGTAAGAACGGCCATTAATGGGGGTTATATATATATATATATATATATATTTATTTATACATACAGGTGGTTATCAAAATAATGGAAACACAAAGAAATATCATGAAAACCTTTAATAATACGGGTCAGGATCTCCTTTGTCATGAAATACCACCTGATTCACATTGGATTGGATTATACAAGTCATAAATAGTGGTTTAAGAATATATTATACCATTCTTCAGGGAAAAATCGTGAAAGTTCCTGTAGAGATGCTGTGGTAGATTTCGATACGTTTATCTATCCGCTTATACAGATCAAAGTGGTTGGATGATTTATAGTCGGGAGGATTGTACAGGGCAAGATAAGATATTTGACTTCTTTTTCATGCTCTTCAAACAAATATTTGATAGATTGAGCTGTATGCATAGAGGTAGTATCATACCGGAGAACGCCATCTCCTGCAAGAAACAATGTTTGCACCATAGAATGGACTAGTGAGCTAAAATTTCGACATAGTTTTTCTCATTCAATCTCCCTTTTAGGGTTACAATAGGGCCTGAGAACACAATGAGATGCCATCCCAAACCCTTATAGATCTACCTCCATTATTGAAGTTCAGATGAGACAGCCAGAATCTTACGCTTGTGTAGGTGTTCTCCAGACATACGCACGTCCTGTTGCGAGGAACAATGTGAACAATGATTCGTCGGACCAAATGCCGTTTTTTCGACATATTACTCGACCAGGATTTGCGCTCGTGGCAACATTGTGGATGATATTTTGTATTGCCATCTATTACAAGTGGTTTGGGATAACTACTCTTCCGTAAATGCTTTGTTTGTGACGTTCCCTTCTACCACTAATGGTTGATACCAGAACATGCAGATGCCGATTGAACTTTTCGGTCATTTTGGTTGCAGTTGTTTTCTTTCTTCGTGTCACAATCCGCTTCAATACCTCGTCCGTCTCTTTAACTCAGCACCCCTTTCGTCCTCTATACTGTTTGGCAAAGGATGTTTTTCCGTGCACTCTGTATGCTACCATAACATTCGATACCATAGCTCGATAAACACCCTTTAGCCTGGGGGTTGCAATAACATACTCCAATTAACCGCGCTCCAACAATTCGCCCTTTTACAAGGTCTGCAAGGTTTGGCATTTTACGCTGTTCCCCCAAAAGCACGATGCCCTTATCTTACTGCTACCTGACAGTAGAATAATACATACACTATATTATATAAAAAATACCGGTGTCCAGTCTTGTTTTTTAAGGAATACGACGTACATTCATAACACCACTAATATTGATAGGTATTTCCATTATTTTGATAACCACCTGTATATATATATATATATATAATATATATATATTATATATATATATATATATATATATACTATATATATTCCTTCTTGGGCCCGTATTCTGGGATACATGCTATCCCACCATAAGGAAAGGTTAATATTTTTAAATTCAAAATATAGAAATTTCGTAAGACATTTTAACAATAAGCAACATTAAGTCTACAAAATACATCAATATAAATATTTCTATTATACTAGGTCAATGGATTACAAAATTTACATGCATATAGATATTTCAAAAGATGAATGGCAAATATTGAATAGAATTTCTAAAGTACTGCATGAAAGCAACATGTATTATGACTGCATATAGTGCATATAGTGCAATATGTGGATCTAAAATCTTACAAATATTGTGACGCATTTAATTTTTGTATTCAACATATAGAAATTCATACACATTTACTATTAGTATATATATATATAAGCAGTAATATATATATATATATATATATAGATATATATTAGATATATATATATATATATATATATATATATATATTATATATATATATTATACATAAGTAACAATAAGTAACATTAAAGTCCACACATATACATCAATATAACTATTTCTATTATACTAGGTTAATGGATTACAAAATTTACATACATATAGATATTTCAAAATATGAATGGAAAATATTGAATAGAATTTCTAAAGTACTGCACCTAAAGAACATTTGTTGGGATTGCAAATATTCTGTCCCGTATAAATATCCCTGTTATGAGCAAATATTTCATAAAATAGCAAAGTCATTTAAAATCAAATTTCAATTTGTACAGTCAAAAAATTTCATATCCTGCACATTAATACATGATGAAACGATTTGAAAAACGTATTTTGCGCTCGTTTTTTCAGTCTTTTGAGAGCTAAGCGCCCTCTTATTCCACAATGACGTGATGTCAGTGCTACGTTGTCCGTACGAGCAAGACTGCATAGATCAGGCCTCCACAACTCGAAACGTGATAAGAGCCGTATCAGTATATGGGAAGCTTCTGCGGGCCGCAAGGAAAAAGGATAGTTGGGAAAGCGAAAAATATTTTATTCAACGAAAAAATAATTACTGAGTATCTTAAAAATCAAATAAATATTAATATTCATTGCTTAAATATTCCCTTCGTAATATTATAAGGCTAAAAATAATATATACCATATTTTTAGATTTATACATCTTCACAAAAGACTTCGTAGGCCTCAGAGTGAGTGCTCCGCTGGTCGTACGTTGTGCAGGCCTGGTATCATAGGCATAGCGTTCTTCTAATTTTTTTTTTTTAATTTTTTTTTTTTGGGGGGGAGCACGAATTGAATTCAGTTATGGCCCTCCTCGGCGCATTAACTGCCGAATGGCCCTTAAAATATGAAATATTAGATTTTTTTTAAATTGAATATAATAGAATTGATGTTTGAGTAGTATTCAAAAGTTATACAATGAGAAAATAAATATAATATAAATAAAATGAGAAAAAACATAGAACTTTTGTTATGGATCATATCATTGTTAAAAACTATGTTAAGGCTAAAGACATAATCGGAATCTTCAGTTTACAGTTTGAAAAAGGGAAAAAAAACTAACTTTCTTAAAGTTTTCTACAATTTTCCGATTTTAACTTAACTTCTATTACCATTTAATTTTTTCAAGTTAAGTTCGGGAGCACGTGCCCCCCCCCCCCAACCCCACCCCCGACGCTACGCCTATGCCTGGCATAGATCATTCACTTGTCCTGTTGTTTTTCTTGTACTGCTTTCGAGCGATTAATGTCAGAGGACCTTCTGTGCAAAGAGAGAATTTAAGAAACTCATAGCCTCGTAAATTAATGAACTTTGCTTTAAAGATGATTTCTATGCCTTAAAGTACGATTTCCACACATTAAAACAGTTTCTTTAGAACGAAAGATAATTTAAGTGGACTTTAAAAACAATCTATAAATAGTTTCAAACGGCCGTATTATCCAGACACCGGTTAGACTAGTTATGCCTGAATGTTTTTTCAATTGCTCAGTAAGTGATACCATTTCACTTCATGAATCATTTTTTACATTCATTCACAATAATTAAGTTTAATAGGATGACAGATATATTCATTAAAGTTTACTTATTATAAAGATGCTAAAATTCATTAAGTTTACTTATGCTAAAAATGCTAAAATTCCTCAAGTTTACCCATGGTAAAGATTTTAAAACGAAAGTTAATTATTAATTTTCGGACTTTTCCTTGCTTTTTTCCTTAAATGGAAACAGATTTCGTTAACACAGCGAATTACGTAACATTTAATATTAAGAGCTACTAGTCAGTTCCTCATTAAACGATATGGTGCATATAATATTCAAACAAATATTTGGAGAACTTTGGCAGGTCACAAAGTAGTATCATAAATCACATACCTTATGTCAGACATTTAGACAATGATTGCGATGCTTAAATACTCCGATTCCGTGACCACAGCATATAAAGCCTTGCGTGGATGGCATTGTTTTAGCGTTTGCTTTACGATAGTCAGAGCGATTAGTCATGCATTATATGAAAATATATCAAACATCTGAAAAGTCGCTCTAAAAACAGAAAGTTCCGCATTTGCTAGTTCTTCATGTTGAGCACTGTACTGCAGCCACGCCTTCCTTTCTCTCTCTTTATATAAATTAAATATAAGATAGCACTGAAAATCAAAATATGGAGATAAATCATAAGTTGAGTTTTATGTCAATATTCTCTTTTTTTTCAACCGTGTCGACATTATTATCGAATGAAGGGTTGTTTATCAAAGATGTGATCTTTAAAAGGTGACAAACACGCCCTAGCAAGGATCAATCTTATTTTTAATAAAAAATAGTAATAACCACCAAGCAAGTGGAATCAAGCAGAATTTCATATTGTAATTATACTCCAAGCATTTCGAGCGCTAAGATTAGAAAAAGATGGAGTATAATTACCCACGCAAAAACAATTTTTAACTGATCATACACAAAATCATGCTTTGTCTGATATCATACAGTGAAAAAGGTTAACAGAACGTTAAAAATATTTGAAAGAATGTCAGATATTATCCGAAATCAACGTACATTTGATGGAAATTGAATATATTCCTACATCAAAAATGTTCAGATCAGACTTCTCAGAAACCCACCTTGTTGGCTATTAGTATTATTGGTTTTACCTTACAAAGAGCCACTAAGCTATCCACTTTTACTCCCGGCTCGAGTTAGCCTAGTGGTAGCGCTTCGACTTTCGGTGCTGAGGGTGCTCGGATCGAATCCCAACAAGCGCTATTAAATACCTCCACGTCTAGGCCGGATATGAGCACGTTAAATCTGTACACCGAAAGGTCCTTTTATGACGTCAGAGAAAGTGGGAGAGGGTATGATCCCCACAGATGTCACCCCTGGGGGGTGGGGGTGCTCGGTCAAATTGAGGTGACATTATAAATAGGAGCCGCACCCCTCTGCCTGCTAGCCTATATGGACCTGGTCTGGAATACTTCTGGCCAGGGGGTATTAGAAACAACAATCACTACAACTTTTACTGCCATATTTTACCGGATTTAAAGTTTGATATTCTTAAATATATGTGTGAGTTGTGCCAGTGTTTGAGTAGTGAAGAAATTTTAATACCTTTACCAGTTCAGTTGCATTTAGGACTATTTAACCTCTCGCTTAATACACAAATCTTTCATTACAATCTCTCTTTTTCATGTATAAATAGCATTCCATGAACGGGCAATCATTTTTTTCTCGAATTGTATTATGAAACTGTTCCCATGATGCTATTATATTTCCGCTGATAACGTCGTAGTATAATCTGTAAGATACACGATTGTATCTAATTATAATTAACAATAATAAGGTTAAAAATTTTGATAAGTTTTTCACGTACAAGCTACTCTCTTCACCCTCTTTTTGTAGTCGCTGATATATGAATACGGTCGTTAAAATACAACCGCAGCTGAAAATATTTCATCCAGTTTTTCCTTTTCGATCCTTAATGCTTTTCATTCATTGATTTAGGTTTAAATAATGAGAGAAATATTAAAGAATTTACATTAACATTTCAAATGGAAAAAAAAATAAATGACACTTTTAAAGTGAGTTCTCCTGCAACCTCACTTCACCTATTTATTTTTTTTCTACTTCATTTCAACCTTTATTTCTGACGTTACACCGGCGGATTCTGTGTCTTTCAATTAAACATTAAAACGAAAAAAGGGTTATTTCTGTATTTCCATTCATTTATTTTTATAATTATCCTTTATTCGCACTTATTCATTCAGAGTTGCTCAACAGATATTCAGATTTCAATGGCGTTTAATGGTATTTAAATTACATAAAATACTTCCTCGATCAACTTTAATGTTCAACTGTGTGAATTAAACTTAACGATCTCTGTACTAGATAAAAAAAATTCGAAAAGCTCTTCGACAACTCAATAGGTTTTATAGATGTAGATGTAATGTCTAAAATATTGAAATCTTTAAACGTAACCTCTAAACGTAACTACATAAATGGCACTTTTACACTCGATAGTTAGTCTCCGGGAAATGAGGCAGTCTGTTCTTTAATTACTATATTATGCCCGACGTTCATAGAATCGACGAATATAAGCAGTCAGATTACAGAACACATATACTTTCATTCACGGAAAGAGAAACACGCAAAGACGCCGATTTAACTTAGCACGAGAATACATAACGGACAGTGAAGAACAGCAGAGGTACAAATTTCGTTTTTTTCTTCCGTGTGTAGTGAGAGAAAAAGCGCGAAAAAGAAGGAAGGTGACCGCTTCTTGTTTTATTGGCATGTAAGTTTATGAATAAGTAGCAGAGCAGAAACAAGTCTCCTGGAAAGAAGCATTCTCAAATTCAGCGATTAAAAGGCGAGGTTTCGCGTGTTTCTTTTCGGGTGATGGAATGAATTTATTATTTTAAATAGCTTTAGGGTAATTTGAGTACAGCGTTATAATCCGTTAAGTCATTTCATGTACATGACATAAAGATCAAGTTTCCAGTTAGTAGGAATATAAAATAAATTTTAAAAAAGCCTGGTTTTAAACGACGGTTTAAACTCAAGAAAAGAATCAAATACAGTGGAATCTCGATCTATCGTTTTCAAGGGACCGATTGAAATGAACGATAAATGGGGGAAAACGATAGATGCGGTAACATAACAAGCAATATGATCGTTGTGGCCTCGATAAAAGAACGATACATACGGAAAAACGATGGGATTCGAAAACGATCGATCGAAAGTCCACTGTATGACAAACTGAACTCTCACATGGTAAAGTCTGAGCGTAATAACTTATAGTTCATCACGAGCCAGAGAGCCTGATAGCGAGTGACTAGCCGAGCAGCTCAAGTAGAGCAGTCGGGCTCCACCAGACTGTCGGTTTTTTCGTGAAACCCTTATATATAACCCTTTATATATGATCGACCTTTACGTATGCGAAACCCTTTACATATGATCGGTTACATTTTAAGTCAGTGTATACTGAAGTGGAACACCTTTTGAGACGAGCATTCGAAAGAGCATTCACGAAGATATCTATGGTGCCCGGTATAAAGAACTTAAGTCAAAACAGTGATTTAAATATACCAAGTTATTGGCTTTTAAACGTATCGCAGAATAATAATTTCGACTTCAGTCTTATGTACAAAGAAATATTACTTTTTGTATACAAATTTGATAGACTTAAGCCTTTTATACAAGTCAAAAGATTCTTTGTTTTATCAATACCAACTAATATCTAAAAATTACTCTTAAAATATCAATACTAACTAATATCTAAAAATGACTTAAGCCCTTTATACCGGGCACCATAGATATATGGGTGCAGTTGGGTGCATGGGGGGGGGGGCAACGTTGGCACTTAAGTTATATACAGAGGCTGTTCACACATTTTTTAGATGATGTATATTGTATTCGCAAAAACTAAATTACATAAAATTCTTGTGTTTTTAAATGTTCTATTTGACATCCCTTATTCTGAACTATCTTTCGACACCGCAATTTCCAGGATAATGCCTTTTGAAGTGTCAGAAGGAGGTATTCTATCCCATTCCTCCTGAACAGCTTTTCCAGAGTCCTGTAAGGGTTTTGGGACGACGTTTGGATAATGCAGATTTAAAAGTCCGAAAGCACAAAAAATCATAGCTGATACATCGGGAGATTTAGTAGGGATATAGTGAAGGGTATGGCCTTGATACCAGTTTTTGTTCCATTTCTTTTAGGAAATTTACAGGGGATTTTTGATGTGTGACTGCTAGCTTTGTCCTGATGGAGTCTCACAGATTGATGGCACTGTGGGTAAAGCGATGGTATTTCACTCAGAAAAATTGGCGATAAAATATGTTCCTGATACTATTTGAAGTTAATCTTGACATTTTTTGTCCACTCTCTTTATTTTTTAACTTGCCATTATAAGAAAAACCAGCAACAATCATGATCCCTTAGAAAAACTTTCTTTCGATTCTTTGAACGATGTACTTAAATTTTTTTTCTCCCCTTTTATGATAATAAATGGCTCTTTTTTGTTGCATCTTTTTGTTTAAATTCACCCATGATTCATCTATTGTGACAATTGTTTCCATTTTTCTTTGGATAAGCGTTTCTCATATAGAATTCTGCAGCGTGTCCTGCGTTCAGCGATATGATTTGGAAGAAGACGGTGCACATTGCGTTTTTTTCCGCTTTCTAAGATTTGAATTAACGTTTATCATTTTGTTTACAGTGGACACCGAGCATTTTAATGATTTTGCAAACTGTCCTTTGACTAGGGAGATTTTCTTTTAACATTAACAACGTACCTTTGCAATAGTCGAAGATGTCCGTTTTTTTCCTTGGATACTGTTTGGAATTTTTTGTCCCATTTGAGGCTCCAATTTGACGTTTTTTTCCTTTCTGTTGACGATATTACCTATCGACGCTTTAGATCTCACCAAAACCATGACTCTCACATCGTTTGTGGATAACGGAGTATGCATATTTCTCTTCGGAAAGAGCATAATGTAGCCTTCGAACCACTGCCTTTGTTAAAACCCGCCATTTTGAATAAAAACAAAATTTTCAAGCCGCAGACGATAATTTTGACTTTTAAAACATAGTACAATTGCCATTATTTCTTTTGCAGCAAACGATTGTTATTACCGCTTACCAAAATCGTCTAAAAAATGTGGGAACAGCCTCTTTATATATAGATATGAATAATAAATATATATATATATATATATATATATATATATATATATATGTATGTTTGATATATATATATACATACCTACATACATACAGTATATTATATTATTATATATATATATATATATATATATATATATATATAAACATATGTTACCCGCTAAAGTGCAGAAATCAGTTAATGTGCATTTTTACCTAGCTAATCTGCAGATTAACTGATTGCTCCATTAAAGTGCGGAAAAATGTATCATTTCTCAATTACCTAGGTAATCTGCACTTTACCTACTGGGCACTCGTTTAAAGTGAAAATAAGATCTTTGCTGGAACAACAGCAACGTTTCTGTACGCTTAAATTAACATAATGTTATTTATTTATTTTTCAATATCTAAAGAATCAAGTCAATACAATCAAACAATCAACAAATTAATTGATAGAATCAACCATCAATCAATTAAAAAACTATAATACAAAAAAATCAAACGGTTTAAAATATTATTACAATTAAGGAAATGAATTTGCAAAACATATGATAAAATTACTTGCATACTTTTTCGTGCAATCTAAAGATTGGTGACACTTTGAATTACATAGTAATTGGTTTTTGCGACAAGTACACCTATTTGTGGTACATTTAGATTTCCAGTCACATTTTCTGAAACCCTGCCCAGTACCAAGGGATTGTTTTATTGTTGTTTGACGTAAAGATATTTCTACAGCAAGGACATCTTCTTTCCGTAAAAATATCTCTTTGCAAACAATGAATTGAATCTTTCATACAATTGTTTAAAATACCCGTTTTAGTACCAAGTTTATAAAAGCCATCCTCTATTTTACTAAGAACCACAGTTAAAATCGAACGGGCATCAGTTTTTGCTCCGTCTACTTCGGGTATTTTTAATTCTCACAGTAACACCTTCATCGACATTTGGTTGCTTTGCATTAGAAACTGCTAACATTTTCTTTGCTTGCTTTCTGAACATTTTTGCTTCATCACGCTGTATTTTCTGATCCATATTCTTTTTACAGATGTTGCACAATGCATTTTATCGTACCCTTCCTCTTTAGGATCTATTCACCTCAAATTACGTAAACAAACATATCACACTAATAACCTAAAAGTGGAGGGAGAGAGAGAAGGAGTAGGGAAACGAAATGAATGACACAAACTTTTGAATTTTAACGATACGGAAGCCGTTAATGTGCACATTACCTAGGTAAAATGCGGAAAACTCTTCATTCCGCACTTTAACGGAGCAAATTAGTAATCTGCAGATTAGCTAGGTAATGTGCACATTAACAGCTTTCGAGCTTTAGCGGTAACATACATATATATATATATATATATATATATATATATATATATATATATATATATATATATATATATATAAAAGAAATAAACATCGTCTCATTTTAATTTAAACCCATTTAGTATTAGGTCTACGATTATATAATTTTAGGCTATGAAAAGAAAAATACGCTGAGCTTCTTTTTTTTTTTTTTGGGGGGGGGGGGGGTCAATTGCCCCTACTGCCCCCCCCCCCCTGTAGCCGCCATTGTTACAAAGCTACGTTACAAGTCCAGTCGCCATCTGAATGTTTGAGAAGAGCAAATCAATTATTATGATAGTTCTTAAGATATTTCATTCACCCATGCATCTTCAATAATAGTGATTTCATTGCTGGATGATATAACAACCACAATATCTTTACCCATACAGTTGGTACTAATGAATGAACATGAGTGAAAGAATGTTTTTCATACCATCTTTTAAACAGTAGTTTCTCCTGACAGGCATTAAAATTCTATGGCTTCATTTCTTTTGTAAAAATATGTGTGTGAGTATATTATTTGCTACTCGTGAAACTTAATGGAGGTATAAAATTAAACATTCCGAAATTATCTCGCCATTTATACCAATTAAAGAAGAACAATGAACTTAAATGGTTTAGAAACGACTCAAGGTCAGGTTCGCTAAACCTTTCTAAACTTGAAAAAGGCTGCGAGCTAAGAAACAGAATTGATTAAAAGGGAATTGGACAATCTTTACCAATTTCCGCTGTCATGCTCAAAAGAATGTTTTAAATCTGAATTGAATGAAAACAAGTCTCTCCCCTTTTAACTGAAGGGGAAAAGATCCACGAATAGATCGGGGTCGTTTGTTTTCCAAGGAGTGGATATTATTTCACTCGTGTTCAAACCGGGGGTATCAAAATTTCCGGTGACATCGGATGTCACTTTTGCGATCACTGATAGTCCGCAGGGAAATGAGTTATCTGGAGATACATCGCTTGGAAGTTTTACTATCTGCATAAACATCCAGTGTTTCAGATTCCCTCTTCGAAAAATGTAGATGAGTATAGATTATACGGTTAGCATTTTTGAGGATGTCGAAGGAGCACGGATTTCAGTACTGATAATTTAATACCGAAATAAATTTTTGGAAAGTTCCATTAAGAAACTCCTGTTTCTTACCATTCTAGGTATTTTCTTACTTTCTTTGAATGATGAAACATGACAAAATAGAGATGTAATGTTGTAGTTCATAGTTGGCACTAGTACTTTACTCTTGGGTGCTAAACTTGAGAGCTTTTTATCTCAGAGATATGACATTTTGCATATATATTCATTAAAGTATTACTATATCAGACACCTTATAAAGTTTACAAATATTTAATTCTTTTTTATATTTTAAAAATTGAAATTTTTATTATGTTTTTTAAAATGCTTCTTGCGATCCAATTTTAACTTTTCCCCTTAATTTTGCCTTTTTATTATTTATAAATACATTTTGAACAGAGTTATGTATTACTTAGTGCTTTCGTTGAATAGTTAATTTTTAGTAAATATTTTTATGCTTGTACTCTGAATTTTCGGGAAATTTTTGTACTTTTCTACACTCAAGTTAAACTTTGATAATCTGAATGATGTCGAAACCTGAAATGGATACATAACTTTATTTTTATGTATTTGAGAACTCATTACTCATCACTTATTATAAATTTTATAAGATTTTGTCAAAAATTATGACGCAAGGAGCATTTTAAAGACTTGCAAATCTGGAAATTACTCATCTGAGAAAAAGCCAAATAAAAAGATTTTTTTTCACCTTCCTTTAATATTTACTTTTCTAAAGCCACCAAGTTTTCATTTTAATTTTCATTACATATTTTAAATGCATTTTATTCCAATATTTACATATTTTTAAAAAATTAATTCAACCCAAAAAATTCCAATTTTTTTTCGTTTTTTGGTAATTTGAAAGTCCACCATCCCCTTAAAGGGCTGTTCACATTGCGTCTGTCAGCATCAGCGTTACTCGTATTGAAATATATTTAACCAATAACATGCCTCCAAACGATTAGCCATGAAGTTGTTAAGGTCTGTGATTGGTTTAAAATATGCCAATACGAGTAACGCTGACGGTGACGGACGCACTGTGAAACAAACCCTTAGGGGCTATTTCACATAGGAGTCCGTTGCGTTGCGTTAAGGAAAAGATGACGTTGAGACGAAAATAAACCAATCATATGCCTCCAAACGGTTAGCAATGAAATTTTTAACGCCTATGATTGGTTTATTTTCGTTTCAACGTCATCTTTTCCTTAACGCAACGCAACGGACTCCTATGTGAACAGGCCCTAACTCTTGAGCTGAAACACTAAAGCAAATTTTAGAGAGTATTTTTTCGGGGAATAAAAATTTGCAGAAAAGAAATGTATTCCGTAATTGGTTGGCTGATTTTAAACCATCGAGGGTGTTAAGTATTTCGAGAACAATTTTGTTTCAAAATAACCAGGGGCCGGGTCGATCTTTGTGGCGCCTGAGGCAAATTTCAAAAACGGCGCCTTTTCAGATTTCTAGAGGGAGTCTGAGAAGTGAATGTACAGTCCGACCACAGTACGAAGAGCCACGGTTGGCATAGTGCCAAGACGATTCTATTCACACTTTAGGTAAGGCTGCTTAGGAAGGAGGGGGAAAAGTCTTGTATTCTCTCGACATTCTTTAGAATCAGTTACTAACTGCGCTTGCTTGCTTTTTCCTCGTCTGTTATTTTGATTATTATATTAAAATTAATGCATCCTTTACCCAATACGACTGCTCGGAATAAGCCGTTCCGTAGTGATTGTAAACGTATAATTCACAATGTAATTAAATTGTGTGATAAAGAAGCACTAGAAGGAAATGTTATTGTTCCAGTTTCGCAATCCCCAAAGAGAGCTAGTAAAATGACCGGGATATCAATATCCAGTGTAAAAAGAATACGTAGAGAAGCAAAGGGTGAAGAAACTCCAAAATTTGAATCTCAGAGGAAACGTCAGAAAAAAAGAACCACCGAAAACGTAGCTTTAGATGATTTTGATTGTGATGTAATCCGAAAATATCCACTCCTATAAAACTCCTATTTTTTAAATAGATTTGCTTCTTTCTTTTTATTATTTTGAAATTATTATTCACATATTCGATCAAAAATAAAGTTTTAAAAAATAACTTTAAAATTGCGGACAAAAAGTAGTCTGAAATGCATTCCGTATTTCATAAACAAACACATCCGAAAATATGACGTTTTCCCCTATTTTCTAAGTAGACTAGCTTTTCTCGCGCATGCGCAACAGCTTCCAGGGACCTTGCTTCCGTGGTCGGACTATACCTCTATTAGAAAAAGTCTACTTAATAGAATAACGGACATTTCGAAAAAAATATGTATTTATTTTTTTATTTAAGTTTTATTTATTTAAAAAGTAACAAAATTTTTAAAAAATTACAGAATTTTAAAAAAGCAGAAAAAGTAAATAAATTTGAAAATAATTTGTTATGCAATAAAAATACGTTCTAAATTATTCTTCGAGCCTTTATGGCAGCAGACTGCTTGATTGCATCTCAATAATTTATTGGTTTTTCATACCGTCTTTTCTATAGAAATTATATCCAGGTTATTCAATCGTTCTTGAGTTGTTGTTCATAAATAATTCTTTAAAATTTTTCAGTTTAGAAAACCTTGCTCAGATGATGCTACAGTTATAGGTAGTGTCAGAAGAATTCTGAGAGCTACAACAACGTATGGAAATATGTACTCAAAATTTATTTTTCATAATCTGAAATTCGACAGTTTATAAAAAAAATAGTTTAAATATTAGTTTATATTTGGTTATTTTCAGGACTTTCGTCATGAACTAGTTTAAACTATTAATATTTTTCTTATTTGTTAAAATTTTCGTATTTTTACCATGTTTCATTTTGGCGCCTAATTCAATTCGGCGCCTGAGACGGTCGCCTCTCCGCCTTACATATGGGACCGGCCCTGAAAATAACAAAAACTAATGAATTTAAAGACAACATGTAGTAACTAAACAATAAGATCTAAACTGTTTCTGTCTGTAGTATAAAACCGTCGTTGCTATACAATAAGGCAAATGAAAAGAAGCTTTGGTTCGAATATTACGGTCGTGCTTTTTTTAAAAGAGAAATATTCGTATTTTGTAGTCCAAAAAGTTATAATGACCGTAGATGAAACATTTTGGGCCTGTTCACATAGGAGTCCGGTAACGGAAGCGTAAAAGGAAAGATGGCGCTGAGACGGAAATAAAACAATCAAAGGCGTTAAAAATTTCGTTGCTAATCGTTTGGAGGTTTATCATTGGTTAAATATATTTCAATACTTTAACGCTTCCGCTACCGGACTCCAATGTGAACAACAGGCCCTTACATCTGCTAAATATGCAAAACTGATTATAAATAAAATAAAATATGAAATGTTCTGTTTTCAGCTACGGACACCGGCCGGATATAAGAAAAGTGACGACTATTTCAAAGGTAAGTTCAAGACCTTAAAAGATAATATAACCGAAAGAATAATCAAAATTTCTTTAAATACTTGTGTGTTTACTGTAAACGAACGAGGTAATAGACGAAAATTTAAATGATAAAATAAGACATAATGGTCTCACCACCTAATTTTGGTCTATTGAACATGGTTAACACGGAGTAGAATTATTTTATGATTTTTTTCTTTGTGTGTGTGAGTGTGCGTCTGCAGAGATTAATACCAAGTGATTATCGCCATTATACAGGGTTATCAGGAAAGAATCATCCGATTACAAAATTTAATATCTTCCATAATTACAAACAGAAAATTATAATTAATACGTCATTGTAAAGGAAAATTGTTAATTTTTTTTTCACAGGTGTTCGATATGACTTCCTTTTAGTTACCCGTATAATATCATTGCGATATGCCATTTCTTGCCAAGCACGTTGTTTTACTATTAACTGTTTGTAAAGCATCACAAATGCGTTGTTTTAGTTCGGGCAAACTTGTAGGCAAAGGTGGTATGAACATATGATCTTTGACATATCCCCGAAGGAAGAAGTCGCATGGGGTAAGTCCGGTGACCTAGGAGGGTAGCTGTGTAGCACCAAATCATCGGCTGCACTGCGACTAATGTAATGGTGTGGTAGTTCTCTGTTTATAAGTTTATGAACCTCCAAATGCCAATGGGGCTAAAAATTTAACATTTTTACTTTACAATGACATATTAATTATAATTTTCTGTTTAAAATTATGGAAAATATTAAATTTTGAAATCGATGATTCCTTCCTGATAACCCTGTATTAAAGAGTGGAAACTCATTCAAATAATTACTTACTTTTATTCGTTTAGATGAAACAATTAGTTATGCAAAATTAAATGTTTACATTTTTATCTAAAAAGGATGAAACATATTTAAGTATTAATAAGTTTGGTGATATTAGAAATTTCAGTATGTCCCATAGAATAGGTTAGAGGTAATTACTACTTGTAGTGAAGAAATTTAATTTGTTCAAAATAAACCTCAGATTAATATGTCATGAGCAGTAGTCTGATAAGGGTGCTTAAATTCTATTTAAATTAATTTTTTAACACGTTGATTTAAATATTTTTTTTAATTGCGTGTTGAAAATTATTTCGTTATCTATAATTTTTTATAGAGTAAAATAATTTTGAATCGTTGAAAACTAATTCCTGACTGATTGCAATTTATTACTTAATGATTTAAATATTTCTTAAAAACGTAAAATATGCGATTGTTCAACTTATACAGTGAATTTATATTACTTTATTCTAATTTTATTATTTTTTTCTTTTGCTTACTTTATACTCACTAGCTAAGTGTATCCCATTGAAAAGGTTTCATTATCTAATAATATATGTGATTTATAAAGCTTTCAAATAAATATTAAATACTTAAATTTCTTACTACTTTAATATTTATAGCATTGGTATCGAACATATGAAATATTATAAATGATCTTTCGGTATTTTTTTACAATGGTTAAATTTATTTTGGTTAACATTCTTATTGTTGTAGTCTTTTGTATGGATATAATTTTTAATCTAGAATGTTAAGCCCTTGAATAATTAAAAACTTTACAAAAAAATTAAGAAAAATCAGTGATTTTTCTCTTATAACATACATAACGGAGCGAAACCCAGTCTCATGAAAGTCTGAAAACAAAAAGACTTGTTTTTTCAAATGAGGTTTAATTTGCGTCAGTTCCTGGATAATTTTTTTTTTCAATTAAAAATAACATTAGCTGTTTTCGCTTTTCCTAATTTGTTTCTTAGTTTAGAGTGAACATGTTCAAAGAGGATATACGCGCACTACATTAAACTAGTACGGGAGCAGATGTCCGGAATTATTCCGTAACGTTCGAAACATTTTCTCCTTAATGTCAAAGATTATGGCTGTATGATTCCCACAAATATGTAACTTCGCTTAAAACTTCTTCAGAAAACATTTTCTTTGAAATAAATTTAACAGAACGTGCAGTGGACGAAATCCGGCTCTGCGAAATTTTTTCTTTACAAATTGTAAAGCCATTTTTTTTCTCCCTATATCCACTGTAGGTTTCCATTTTGAGCGAGTTCTAAATTCGAAAAAACTGCATAGGAACATGGCCATGCCAATATTAATAGTCAAAAGTTTTAATTTTGCTTGCAATCCAAAGAAGTATCTCTGTTTTTTTAGTTCTTTTGATGTATAGTCAGCAATTGGAACATTACTATGGTTGCATTGCATTTTATCAAGAGTTATCTACATTGTCTTTAGTACAGGTAGTAATTCTTAAGCTGACATTTTTATACTGCTTCTGTACTTAAAAAAAAGAAAATTTCCGTGTCATAAATACCATAGAATCATATTTACTGGGTAAGCATGTAATGCACTTTTCCTAACACCGTCCAAAAGCTTATTGAACGGGTAATTTAGACAGCATTACAAACTCCTTACCATTCGTATTCTGCTACAGCAAAATTGTGTGACTGAAATTCTAGACAAAAGCAGAATATTTTTTTTTTATTCTTCTAATCTGCGAATCACCAGAGAATTATTTAAATACGACTAATGTTTCGAATATGCACTGTTCATAAATGTATTCTAATTCTGAAAATTTCCCCTTTAAGTTTTATCTTAATTTATTTTTATTTTTCACGAAGTAATCTGATTTAAACAAAATGACAACCTTTCAAACATTTTTTTAACCCAGGTAGGTGATAAAAAATTGCGTAATAATTAGTAACGAAATCATGACAGTGTTTTATAATAAGGTTACTAATATTCAACGAGATTTTATATTTATATATAATTTGTAACATGATTAAGTTACCCAGAAAAGGTCAGCAGCATCGTCAATCGATTGACTCTTTATACAGTATATATATATATATAATTTTTTTCCCATTTCATTTTGTTTACAATACTCAAAAGGATTTTGAACGTTCCTGTGCAGTTTCAGTTTAATTTCAGTTGAATTGCCCACCAGAGTCGTAGCTGACTAAAATCTAAAGGCTTTTAAACCCTGTCACATAAGACACATCTAGAAGGTCCATGCTCCGTAACAAAATTCTCTAAATGGGTGGAGTATCGTCTCTTTCCGTTTCCAATTATATCAAGTTAAACAACTATTAAATCTTCGACTTTCTCCGTAAGAAACCTGTTCCTGCAGGGTTACAGAAAAATGCAAAAATAAAAATTCAACAGTTCTCTTCTGCCCTCACAACACACAGATGTCTGTTTGAAAACGCACGAAAGGCATTTAAAGTCTGAGGATACCATAATGATCGAATGGTCAAGGTAGCGAGTTCTCTTTTGAAAATTCATGCTCGTATATTTCCTTTTCTTTCTCTGAGTGTCCATGTACTGCTTATGTTACTCAAATGTGTGTGTGCATGTGAAGCCACCAACAGCTCTAAGTTAGAATTTAAGACTTCGAAGTCGGTGTTCGTAGCTCTAGACCACCCCAACGGTTCGAAAAAATTTCATGTTTTTAATTTTATTTCTCCCTCTTTTCTCGGCGAAACTACATTCTCTTTTATTTAGACAAAATTCATTTCAGACCATTATGGTAGAATGCAAATTTATTCACTAGACAGAAGTTTAATATTTACCTTATATTAATGAAAATAGCTTATAAACATATGATGTAATTTAAACATGAATTAAAGGAAGTGAAAAGTATCCCACTATTTATTGGGTAGAGCAGAAGAGATTGGATTTCTAGTAATGCACAACTGATAAGCGATTTATATCAAAAGCTAAAACTATGCACTTTGCACCAACGAATCAAGGAAGTACATTTTCCTGGGCAACTTTAAATGGTGCAAATATATACGATAAGTTAAGACATGAAAGCAAATAATTGCTTCACTCTTTGCTCCTCCGCTCTCCTCTCAGAAGAGTGAAAGCAAAAAATGCAACAGCCAAAAAAAATTTTAAAGTCAACTAGTTATTTATTTATTTATTTTCCTTTTTTTACTTGCATTTTGAGCTGAGCAAAACAGCCGACCACACTGCGTGGCTAGCGCTCAAGCATCGGCGGCGTGGAATCGGTTTCGATTACTGGTTAAAGCACGGATATTCCTGTGCTGTCGATACATAAGGAGTAACGTTGGTTCACCTGAGTGCTCCCTTAATAAGATAAAAACCAAAATTCGTGGTGTGTAAGGGCAAATGTCCCTGGAATAATTAACTGCGCATCGGAAAAACATACTCACTAAGAAAGCTGATGAGTAACGGCTGAAACAATTGTTTGCTTTTTATCTTCCTTCCTAGACTCTATTTACACCGTTTTGCGATGTGTCCAGAGATTAAATGATTTTAAAAGCAATTTTTAAAAAAAGAATATTTTCAGAGTGTCTGGCAGCATATAAGCTTTGGATATATTTTGAAATTTCAAAGTACAAGAGTAAAAATAGACAAAGAAATCAGAGTTTTCCTACAGTTGTGATAGGTTTTGGAAAAAAACGAATAAACACACCGGAAAGTATTTTTATAGCTAAACTTCAGGATTATCAATTAATGAACTATCGTGTATTAATAGACTCGGAGAAATATTTTGCTGGCGGAAGCACGATTACTCATTACATGTAAACCGGAAAGATTAATCCATACAAAAACAATCAACTACGTGTTACTGGAAACTCTGTTGAGATCATGTTCCGTATATACTGCAGCTGGTAGAATATACCCTGTATAAATATAAGACTTATATTAATTGGCAAAGAGAAAAAAAATCGCGTTTCAACTTTGCGTGCACAATATAAGCTTCTTAGAGAAGTGAATATAAATGAAAAACAAGTGTAAAACTCAAAAAAGTCTGTTGTAAGCACACATTTTAACCACGTACAACAGTATTGTAAGAATTTCATGGCATTTCTTTTAGTTTGCAACTCTGTTCAAATGTATATGATGACGACAAAAACTATACATGAACAACTAGCTTAAACTCACATCATATACGTGCTAATATTTTAGTAGATCTGTATAAATTTTGTTCTATTATCTTAATGTTTCATTTAATCATTTAATCATTTAATGTTTCATTAAATCATTTAATTTATAAAGCATATTAATAGAACCACTCTGTCATACATTTCCATATTTTATTTTTCTTCGCTTAAAATACAGCCTCTCTAGAATGTAATTGGTATTTTATGCTTTTTGGACAAATGAGTGTACTGACGGTTTCATATCTAAACTTTACTGACTAGTGAGGTTTACAACTTTAAAAAAAAATCACGTCGCCTCTATATCGTCCTTTTTATGGAATAGTAATGCTTTTAATCTGAAAAAAAAAATAGCGTCCCTCTTATGTCGACCATATAGTTAGCGATTCAAATATCCTCAACCATTTTGATAGCCTGAGAATACAACTCTAATTTTCTAATGAGTAATTCAAATCAAAGCCAAAACATTCCCTTGGTATGCCTGTAGTATATTCTTTGCTTCTGCTAAACAGTTTTTTGCCTGGTGATATTTTAAGGAAACTTTTATCTGCCACATTAAAGAAAGTTGCATAACTCTTCTGACTCCATCTAACAAAACTGTCTTTCACGAGGTTGTAAGAATACGTACTTGTACAATTTCGGTGCATTTTGAAACGTTCAGCGTAAAACGCGCAGAATGTCAAAACAGTGCACCAGAGCTCACAAGCCGCTCTCTATAAAACGTGTCTTCCCCTTGGCAACGCGTCAAAATTTCGCAACAATCCTTATTTCATCCGCGAAACTGAATCCCTCCTTCTCCGTAGAGCGCAGCGATAAGCGATAAACACAGCTTTCCATTCACAAGCGCTCGCAGCGCCATCTAACAGCAGCCGATATTTCTATTTTCTCGTGTTTTTCTGAAGTTTACCGGGTCTCTCCTAACAACATAAACGTACGATTTAACTACGATTTTTTTTTCTATCTTTTTTTAAGGTTAAGGTCAAAGCGAGGAAATCGTGTAACAATAAAAAAAACTTAAGTTACTGCTTTGAATTTTTTTTCAATTTTTGCTGTTAAGTAATATGTCTATGAAATAGTTCGATTTTCGTAAGTATAAAAAAATGAAGTACAATTTCTTAGTACAGTAGAGTCCCGATAATCCGAAATGATTGGGACCAGACCCTTTTCAGATTAACGAATTTTTCGGATTAAGCGAAATCTTCCTTAAAATAAAATAAAATACATAATAACGTGTGCTTACATAGATATTACATACTACGTGCACAGTTTATTTTATAAAGTCTGTCTAAACATAACCAAATCTCGGTACCAAATGGGTGATAAAAGAGCGGACCGCTGCCTAGAACAGCACAGTAGAGTTTAAGTTGCAGTGCTTGACAGTTGGATTTTAGACGATCATCAGATTGTTGAAATGGTTTTGAGAGTACCCGTCAACGTCTCAGACGAGAGTGAAAGTGAATCAGACGGTGACAGCAAGCAAAGAGTATCTCTCGCGGACGCCGCGGCTGCATCTGATGTAGAGCTACGCTACATAGAGCAACACTCCACCTCGACCCACCGGACACCATTTTTCTGACGCGTTAGCGTAATTTGGCTTCAAGGGGGTATTATTCTCTTCGAAAAAAAATTAACAGATTTTTCAAACCAATGAAGCTCAGTAATAATTAGTTCAGTGCATTGTCTAACTTTGAATTTTCTTGTAATTTTCAGAAATATACTTCATATTTACTTAGTATCACTGTGGTTTTATTGAAAACTTAGTTCTTTTTGACTTTTCGTTTCGGATTACCGAAGTTCGGATTATCGGGACTCTACTGTATTTGAATAAACGACCGTTTTTATAGCTGCATGACGTCTTTTAGATTTTTTAACTCCGTTTTACCAAAATTGCTCGAACTTGCAATTGAGTGAAACTATCCCTTTGTTCTGACTTCCTTGACACATTTTTTATTTGAATGTCCGATTCCAATACAATTATAAAAATTTGATAATTTTTAAAAATATTATTTTTATTTTTTATTTTTCGAAATTTTATGTGTTTAAGCTCAATGACTTTTAAATGCACTATTAAACCTGTTTCAGCACTAAACCCATTATGGCAAAGTTTACGTGTCACCATCTATCTTCTTGGGCTTAAAAATTAGCAGAGACAAATCTTCCAATGAGATTCTCCCTCTTGATTAGAAGTTTATGAAGCCCAGATCCCAATCCATCAAATGGCTGAGAAAGTTTAGCGAACACATAACTGAGGTTCGCTGGAAAATATATCCATATGATATAATTTATTACTACATTTTTAGTTACCTTTGACTGACCATTCATTTTTTTTTTATACTGCAGTTTCTGAGAAAGGGATTTTCATACTTATGGAACAGGGGAGGGGAACATTTTTATAGTCTTTTCCCCCTGGAGGTGTGAATGTGATCGGGAAAACGCATGGGAGGGGAGAGGGGATAGGCACTTTGGTACATTTCTCCTGGCTAGGGGGGGGGGATGTCTAAACCCCATTAAAAGATCTAAAGCCCCTCTGAGGCGATCCAAAACAGGAAATTCATAAATCAAGTACATAAAAACTTCATTTATTCTTACCTGCTTAATATTCTTATTCGTCTTTGTTTACTCTTTTGCTGTATAGTGTACTTAGTAAGTAATTAAGTGTTTTCTAAAAAATTTCAGGTAGTCTCTTCTAACGAAACTACCGCTGGTTTTTAACGGAGGATTACTTATCGTTGCTCACCTCTTTAGTATGTATAGATGCATCTATATATATGTACGTATGTATATATATATACATTTATGTATATCAAAATTTTGACGCATCTTGGTAGTTTTCTGTTTAACTTGTCCAAGCGATAGACTGGGTTTGGCGCGCGACCAAAATTATAACTCACGAGGAAGGATGGATGGCCAGTTTTAGCGTCTGAAATTTTCTTTTTCGCAGGACCGTCATGGAGGAACGTAATCCTACGTTAAAAAAATTCCTTTACACGTTTGCAACAGTAAATTAAAGCTTGTTAGCTATCAGATAAAAAAAAAATCTCTTTAAGAAAACTGAAACATTTTAAAACTGGAAACGTACTCTTATTTAGTTTCTTGTTATTGAACAGCGATTTATGGCAGAAAACAAATGCAAATGCATCTTTTCTAGAGTTCATCATTTTATCTCTAGATGACTTGCTTTATTGAGAAGCGATGTTGTATCCAAAATCAACGAAGTACGATTAGAAAATAGAAACGTAGAAAGAAAGTAACTACAGAAAATTGCATATTATTCCGTTGATAAAAATCTTTAGTGGAATTTTATGAATGCTTTAAATTTAATTTAAGCCCCGAAGATGCAGTGAATACGAAAAGCCTGGCCAACGATTTTCGATGTTTAGAGAAGTGATTAATATTTTTAATGCATTTAATTTTTTGCCGAGAAAATGGAAAAAATTACTCCACTTGGCAAACGAATATATTAAATAAAATTAAAAAAGCTCACATATAAAAAACTTGCTCTGAACACAGAAATAGCCCGTTTACCGCATAATGTTCCTCGCATATTTTAGCGCAGAATTTTTTATTTGTTTGTTTGTTTGTTATTGTT
The DNA here is from genome assembly GCA_907164885.2 of Dolomedes plantarius. Taxonomy (NCBI): domain Eukaryota; kingdom Metazoa; phylum Arthropoda; class Arachnida; order Araneae; family Dolomedidae; genus Dolomedes; species Dolomedes plantarius. The sequence goes on from OU015493.1 coordinate 151,176,564, forward strand.
TCAATTGCACTCATGGACAAAAAAATTGGCGCACCAAGAAGGAGTCGTCAAAATGAAACGAAATTTTACATACGTAATGACTACTTTGATATAAGTAAATGATAAGAAAATCAAAGAAAAAGGATAATTTATTTCAGAGAAAAAGGCAAAAGAACGGAGGAGTTAATAACTCCGTTGGACCCCCTCTAGCGCGAATGCACGATGCGATACGATCGGGCATTGAGTCATACAAGTTCTGTATGATGTCTTGAGACATTTCGTTCCATATTTGCTGTAACCTTGCCTCTAGTTCGTTCAAACTCGTGGGATGCCCAACTCGTCGTCCCAAATAATCCCAGATATGCTCGATTGGAGACAAATCTGGGGATCGGGCAGGCCAAGGAAGGGTAGTAACAGTGCGGAGACAGTCTTGTGACTGTCTCCGCACTGTTATATCTGTCACTGTTACATCTGTCTGTTATATCTGTCTATATATCTGTTATTACTGTCTCCCTTGCCGTATGAGGCCAAGCATTGTTTTGTTGAAAAATGGCTCCTGGGAGCCGTTGCATGAGTGGCAACACATGTGGTTGCAGGATTTCATGAACATACCGCTGGGCTGTCATGGTGCCACGGAACAATACTAGGGGTGACCGTGTATTGTAGGCAATGGCACCCCATACCATCACACCAGCTGTGGGAGCGATGTGTCGCTGTACAGCAAAGGCAGGATTGAAGCGTTCACCACGGGCTCTCCACACACGAACACGATTGTCATCACTGCCGAGATTGAATCTGGATTCGTCGCTAAAGACGACCTGGTTCCATTCCGCTGCAGTCCAGTTTCCTCGTGCGCGGCAAAACTTCAAACGGAGGCGTCGATGGGTGGGCTTCAAGGGCAGCACACGTAATGGGCGCCGCGATACCAACTGTCCTTCAGCCAGGCGCCTTCGTATGTTTCAAGAAGACACAGAGGCCCCTAGTGAAGGTGCTACCTGTGCCTGGATGGCGGCCAATGAAGCAGTTGGCTGTACGCGTGCATTTCTTACGATGTGGCGGTCTTCTCGACGACTGGTCTGTCGAGGGCGTCCCGAGCCTGGTCTTCGTGTACATGACATCTCTCGGGTCCACTGGTCCCAACACCTCCTCACAACACAATCAGAGCGGCCTAATTGACGAGCTACTCGCCTAGCTGACCACCCAGCTTCCATCATCCCGACGATTCTCCCCGTCTCAAACTGCGACAACTGCTTATATTGTCTTCGAACACGGCGTAATGGCATGTCTATCTCAGCTCTTCCTTTGTAAATGATTCAGCACACTCAAACAAGCTTTGGTTACCTGTTTTATACTCCACAGAGTACGATGTTCAACGCCCTCTACCGGCTATACGTAATGCGCAATCACGCTGCATTTCTAATCATTTGCATATCTCCCTGACATGTACCTTCATTGCAAGTTTCGTTACGATCCCGCAATTATTTCTTGGTGCGCTAATTTTTTTGTCCATGAGTGTATTTTCTCGGTAGTATATATATGACATCGTTTCCTGAGTTAACTATTTAGCTTCTTTTGCAGTGGCTCTTAGTGATCAGTGAAACAATAATCTGTTAATTTTCGTGTAGTGCAGGATCTGTGATAAACCGACCTCATTAACTACCACTTGTCGAAGTTCAAAAAACCTTTTTTCATGCATTTTTTCAAGATATTATGTTCAGTTTTCGTCAAGGCTTTCCTTAGTGCCATTTTGTAGCATGATTGGTCATTACTAAATTGTCCAGTCATTTCCTCAGCGTCTTTCATTACAGAATCCACATCTATTAAGTTTCTCTAGCAGCAAAGGCAAGTCCGGCCTGATGGGGAAACCAGAGGATAAGATTCCCTGAGTACGGTATGTCACAACAGAGGTCCCGGCATATGGATTTACTTACGGCTGCTGTGTACTAACCCTGTTGGATTCGCTCACCTCAATGTTAACCTATGGAGAAAATGTGTCCAAGGATTGCCGACTTCGATTGAAAACAAAAATTTTTTTTGACGTAGGATTACGTTCCTCCATAACGGTCCAGCGGAAAGGAAAATTTCAGACGCTAAAACCATCCGTCCATCCTTCCTCGCGAGTTATGATTTTGGCAGCGCGCCAAACCCAGTCTATCGCTTGAACGAGTTAAAGAGAAAAGTACCAAGATGCGTCAAAATTTTGACATACATGTATGTATATATATACATACGTACATATATACAGATACATATATACATACAAAAGAGGTAAGCAACGATATGTAATCCTATGTTAGTATTAACCCGCGGTGGTTTCGTTAGAAGAGAATACCTGAATTTTTTTTAATTGTCCTCCGTAATAGAAATGTTACACCTTGGGGCATTTTTCATTTTTTTAAATGCAAACTAGGGGCTTTGCCCCTAGGCTCGCTACGCTCGTTCCTCTGTTATGGCTAATAGCGAGATACATAGGGGTGATTCTCGGGCAATGTAACAGCCATTTACTGTTGTCAGTCACCCTTATGCGAAGGGGAATCACTGCTGAATCACTGTTTCAGCTTTAAAACTCAATTAAAAATCGAAATTTTAAGATAGAGACTTGAAATGAGGTTTATATGAATGAGAAAGCTTTCATCTTCCAGATGATGTAAATATTTTCTTTGTAAGATAAAAACTCGAGGAGCATCGATATTACATCCACATATGTGACGATATTCCTCGAAAAAGTGGGTTTAATATTTTGATGAAAATATTAGTCTGTTTTAAATTATTTTTAAACAAATGAGGTCTTGTTTAAAGGAGAAATGTCTGTAGTCTTAGATTGTAAAAAGATCAAAATTCTACGATTAATTTTTGGCGAGTTATCGTAATCTGAACATGAAAAAGTCAATATTTTTCCACAAAACATAAAATTAAAAAAAAACTCCGACGAAGATGAGACGTCTTACTTTCTTACCCGCATTTTTCTTCATCTATTGGTATCGGTCTCGACCCCATACCCCCAGCGGTTTCGGAGGCGATAGCGTGACAAGCTTTTGACAGCGGCGGCGGCGGCGCCAGTTACTTTTTTTTTTAATAGAGAGAATAATATTTCAAAATTTAAATTTTAAGGGGAAAATATGGTATAGTGTGTTTTAAACGCTCATCAATTCCTTTGGTGGACGAAATTTATAAAAATTAATCCTGTTGCAAGGTTCAGAAAAGTTCAGGCTATCTGAAAATACCATTTTTATTGAATCATCCGAATTTACGTAGCTGTAAATAGTAGACACATTTTCTCCATGGGTTAACATTAAGGTGAGCGAATCCAATACGGTTTGTACACATCAGCCTTAAGAGTTCGTTTTTATAAAAACCGTTTCCTCGTGCAAGACTTAACTTTCAGTCAAAGAATGGAAATATACGTCAGTGAGTCTTGAAGGAAAACGCGCAGGCTTGAATAACGACTTTTCACGCTGAAGTCTGATTTCGAATGCTAGAAATGTCAGGATGTGGATGACTTCGAATACAGCTACCGTGGAACTGAACTCCTTTCATTTTTCCGCTGTATGTGGCACGGGCCGAGAAAGAGTCCGCGTGTGGCGTCTTTGCTAGTGAAAGCAGTTTTAATTTTCTCGGTCACAAATGAAATCATATCAACACAAGACTCTGCTTGTCTTTAATGGTTTTCTTTTTCTCTCTCTCTCTCTTTTTTCCCCTAAAGAATGTCCCTTTCAAAGCGGGGATGGTACAATGCACAATACAAGCTGTTTGTTAAATTAAGATTATTTTATTTTATTATTATTATTTTTTTAGTGGTAAGGAAATTTTTAGTCTATATTTTACGGACATAGCGTACTCAGAAATCGCATATTAACGATGATAGCATTTTATTTAGTTATATCTTTTTAAATGCTTTTTAAAATTTTCAAGAAGTTCTTTGATATTTGCATATTGATAAAAATAGTGCCTTTATAATTTTGCACATTTATTATCATCATCACCAGTGTTTATACTTCCTATTATTTCTCTAGTGGTCCAGAAACTTTGTTAATAAAGCAATTCTTTTTAATCCTTCCCTAAAAATTACCTCCAACCCCTAGGTGTCTACAGTTAAGGCCTTTTGTTGTTGTAAAAAATTATTTTAGAGAAAGGGAGGATAGGAGGCATAAAAGAAACTAACAACATTCACGCGCACACACACACACACATACATATATATATATATATATGTGTGTGTGTGTGTAAGTATATATATATATCTGTGTGTGTGTGTGTGTGTGTATGTATGTATGTATGTATATGCAGTGGACGCTCCTTAATTCGAACTCGGTTAAATCGAACTCTCGGTTAATTCGAACTAATCCAAAGGCCTCAAAAAACTTGTATTGGGATTAATGTTAAAAATATCTCATTAATTCGAACTAAATTTTTATCACTTCGGTTAATTCGAACTAAAAATTCGAGAAAAAAAATTATTTTTCCTAGTTTAATTGAGAAAATACACACTGAATTTATTATTTTGTGTGTCCAAATCATCTGTATTTCTTCTCTGTGTAAAGACGCACATGCCTGCATTCCTAGACTATTGCATATCCGCTAAACGTTTTTAGCTATTGTCCTTCTTATTAGTGATAAACGGAAAAAAGCAATTTTCTTTTATTTATATCGATTTTCTTAGAATTTCATAAAAAGCAGTTTTTACTACAGATTCTAGGGAGTTGCGTCAGTTATACCTATAGTGCAGACAAGTTAATGTGGTCTAGTTTTTCTTCCTCATTGTGTGGTGGGAACGTGGAAAATCTCAAGATGTCTACACGTAGAAAGTACAAAACCCTAACTTTGGAGACAAAGGTAGAAATTTTAAAGAAAGTAGAGAATGGCGAATGTAAAACACAGTTAGCAGCTGACCATGGAATTTAAAAAAATGCCTTGTCAACTAATTTGAAAAACAAGGAGTCAATTTTAGATTCATGGGAAAAATCAAAATTTGCTAGAGGAAGGAAACGCATAAGAAATGCGTCCCAAGAAGATCCAGAAAAAGCTCTACTGCTATGGTTCCAGGATGTTAGATCTCGAAATTTTCCGATAAATGGACCCCTAGTGCTGACGAAGGCTGATGGATTGGCAAGTCGAATGGGTATTGAAGATTTTAAATGCAGTGATGGATGACTTTCTCGATTTAAGTCAAGGCACAATATTTCTTATCAAACTGTATGTGGCCAAAGCTCTGATGTAATCGAAGACGTATGCACTAATTTCGGTAGGAAACTGCCAGGGCTTTTCTCTACTTACTTGCCAAAAGATATTTTTAATGCGGCCATAATGGACAAAGCCATAGTGGACTTTATTAAAACTCTGAAAGCATTTATTCAGATGGAACCTTCCTCTGAAAATGAATTGAAATGTTTACTTCAAATCGAGAAGTTGGCTGAACAATGTAGGCATTATAAACAAAAACAAACATCCACTTTTCAGTTTTTCCCCAAAGTGCAATTCGTATTTTTAATTAAAGTTTACTTTCTACTGCATTCCTTCTGATTCATTTTATCATTAAGGCAAGTCTATATTGCTTTTTAATATGTTAATTTTAGATAACATAGTATAATATATTTTCTGGGGTTATACATACTAAGAGATTTTTCTTCTTCAGTGATACACTTTTATAGTTATATATTTTCTCTTAACATCGGAAAATTCGAACTTAGGATAATTCGAACTTTTTTCCGAGAACCTTTGAGTTCGAATTAACAAGCGTCCACTGTATATACATATATATGTATATACATATATTTATATATATATATATATATTTATTTATACACACACACACACATATATATATATATATATATATATATATATATATATATATATATATATATATATATATAAACAATATAAAGTTCCTTTACTGTATAATATGCAAATTGAGCCACGAAGTGTATTCCCCCTTAATTCACTGTAGTTCCCCTTGAGTTAATCATGAAAACAAAGAGAAGGCTGTAAGTTTAAATTTTTGCGTAACTTTTGGATCAAATTTTTCATTGTAAGTTTTCATTTGTTATTTAAAATGACAGCCGCTAATATTTCTTGGCATTTTGTGTAAGCAAGCAAATTTGATAAATTAAAATCAAACAGGCAACATCTGTGTGAATACCTAACACTTTTGCAGATGTTTCATGTTTTCTCAACTCGAAAGCAAGATATTTTTACGCAATCATGTACTCACCGGCGGCTTCAATGAAGCACGTGCGGGTGGAGATATATCTCTTGCCTGTCTCACGCGCATCAATCTACTATTGCTTATCCGTTATTTAGCACGGCGCTGAAAATAACCGAGATAGTTGACTTGTTATTTAAATGATTTTATGTCGTTGCTGTTCACGGAAAGTTCTACACCAGGCCTTCACAACACGAGGCACGCACAGCCTTTTATATAAAGTCGCATAATATTATGAATCTAAAATCTAAAATATTAATGGAATGACGGTCATTTGGCAGATATTTTGATAACAGCTACTTCAAAACATGTCCCCGACTATGATAAACTATGATAAACTATGATAAACTTATTGATGAAAAAAGATGCAAGATATTTCATTAAATAAATTTCATAATAAGGAATTAATTTTTGTTCGTTGTTTCCTGTATTTGTTGTCCCATCAATAATATTTCCTTGTGGCCTGCAGCAGCCTTCTATAAAGTAATATGGCCCTCATCACATTTCTAGTTGATCAGGCCTGTTCTACACTTCAAATTCAGAAGTTAATTGATTGAGTATGCATACTAATGACTGAAGGATCATGGTCTAGTGCACATGTAAATCATAATTTACATGTTCATCAGATTATTATAATTCTTCACTTTCATATATTTCGAGCTATTTCTTCGGAGACTTCACATTTATTTTGGCTTTATAGAGTAACTAGCCGGTCTTCACCTGGCTGTGCTCGGGCCATCCGTCCACCAGACAGATGGCTTTGAATTGATTGATTGAGAGGGAGAATTTTCATAAGAGGCACTATTAATTTGCAGTCCTCCCCCCCCCCCACAAAACCACAAAAAGAAAAATTTGTTATTCGTATTAACACCCACCACCACCAGGTATGATATGAGCATACCTGCATTACAAAAAGATAAATTTTTATGTGAAAATAAATCGGCTGGCTACTTTAGTCTATATTCCTGCAATACAAAAATTCAAATTTCCTGAAATTTTTGTTATTGGTGACATAATAATGCATTGCACGTTGAAATTATATGAGTGCATGTATTATGCAGAATTGCACATGTCTAAGTTGCGAGATATTCTGTATTCGGTTTAGTCAAAAGATGAGCAGAACTGAAATATTAAACAGGCTTCCGGAGCATATAGTATTGTGGAAAGACAAATAAACCTCTCAATTAACACCAAAAGTTTCTAAATATAAATATATATATAAAAAAAATCCGAATATGCACTTTTTAAATATTTTAGCGTGTAATCAACAAAATAAAGAAATGGTGAACTTCATATAAAAATATCTTAGTAGAATATTTATCTAAAACCAAAAACTAAACTAATCAGCAAAGAAAGAAATACATGAAATATGAACAGTTTTGGAAAAAAATCAGTAAAATGAAAATAAAAATTAAAGAATTATTTGTTGTTTGGACAGTTCAAACATGATTCTATATCTATATATATATATATAAATGAATGTTTGTTCGTTCGTATTTTATGCGCTGCCGTACCGTTCATCCGATTGCGATGAAACTTGGTCAACTTATTGTTTGAACACTTGCGCAAAGGTTATAGACTATTTTCATCCCGCTACGGCGTTCCATTCCCGAATTATGTTAGAAGAAGTTTGCGCGGCATCAACGGATATTTTTGTTCAAAGACATTCTAACATTTCATTGTTGCCAATTAAATTATAACATTTCCGTAAAAATAAATAGACATGAATTAAAAACGTGATTTATTTATATATTGGCGCATGCAAGAATGAATTTGATATATTATTTTCATATACGTGGCGACGCCGGAAATATTTATTTTTAAAAATGAAAATATAAGGATGGAAAGTCATTCATTTTCAATGAATGTGTTATCTATCCATTTCATGAATTGAAACTATCCCAAGCTACCTGTTCAAACTCAAATATACTGAAGGACACGTTCACTTTGCTAGAAACACGTGCGTTTAGCCTTGACGCGATGATTTATATAACTGAAGTGGCATTGAAACATATCTGATGATTTAGTCTTGAGAAAGAATTACAATCATGAAATAAGTTTATATTATAATTAAGAAAGTCTGAAAATGTCATCGAAACGTAGCAGACGATTTAGTTTTGAGAAAGAATTCCGAGCATTAAATACGTGTATATACTTTTTCTATAATAATTATCAGATTTGCTGTGTTTTAATACTGAATGTGATCTCAATCCATTTAAACATTATTGATTCTTTTTCGATAATAATAAATCCATTCAAACGTTATTGACTAGCTGTAAATTAATGCTTTAAAATGCCCAAAAAGAGGAGAGCAACTTTTAATTCTGCAGAAGTAAGGGCAAAGTGTCAAAGATTGTTGAGAAATGAGCAATGTGATGAAAAAAAACAGAAGAGCGCGAAGCCAACAGAATTCGAAAGGCAATTAGACGAACACAAGAATCTGAAGAAAAACATTCCCAAGCGCGCGAAGCCAACAGAATTCAAAATGCAGCTAGACGCACACAAGAATCTAAAGAAAAAACATTCCCAAGAACTCGAAGGTAACAGAATTCGAATTGTAGTGATCCGAAGCAGTGAGACTGATGAAGAAACTTTTAACGCTTCGAACATACGATCGTCTTCGAGCTTCAACATCGAAAGGAGAGGAAAGCGATGAACAACGACAGCACGAACAACAAACTAATGCTATTTGCTACCGCAAAAGAATTTTAGCGAAAACTTTAGAACATCATAACATGAGGCTAATCATTGAAATAATAACAGAAACTGAATCTCGAGCGAAGCCGGGTAATACATCTAGTGATATCTAAAATCAAAACTGAAATCCACGTATAAACAAAACTGAAAATAGATATAGAACTATGAAATGAGAACAAAATGAATCTTATGTCACATGTTCACGTTTAATAATTCAACAACCTCTCAAGAAAGGATATACGAGCCTAGGGGGCCTAGTCTCAGGCCTTCCGAAAAGAATTCGCTATCGAGAAACGTCAGAAATGACGTCACGATGAGGGCGTTATCGCAAGCTAGAAGAAAATCGGTAGTCTCAAGCCATTTCTCGGGAGCTAAACTCATTTCGTATTTTTCACTTAAGGGGTAAAACTTTCCACCAAACATGAATCGATGAGAATGTACTTCGCTTTCGAGTTTAAAATGGCCGCCGATCTCGTGTTGATTGTGTTCAAATGAAAGCACGTTCAGCACTTTAGGTCCAGCGGTTTGGTCTGTGAGTTATCTGTCAGTTAGTCACGGAACTGTTTTATATCTACACAGAGAAAAAAAAGTCGTTCGGTGAACCCACTTCTCCGAGTTCAAATCCACTGCACAGGGGAACTCGCTTTTGGTGAGTCGTATAACCCATGTGGGAAAGTGGGTTCTAGAACCCAGATCCCAAGCGGGTTGATTTACCCACCACCAACTCATTAAAATGGGTTATACAACTCACTTTAAAGTGTGTCACACCAACATCACACCAACATGAGCAGACGAACTCTTATTTCGAGTTCAATATCTCACTTTATTTCGGGTTATAAAACCCATGTCTAATGAGTTCTTTTAAGTAAAGGAGTTTAAGCTATATTATTCGAAAGGTTGCCTATTTTCTCCGTAATTCATTATTCATTGTTTATGTATTTATTATCCCAATTCCCTCATATTCTTTCTAATGGAAAGAAAAATAACCCTGCGCTATACACCTATATTTGGAATTTAATTGATGTTAAATTTAAGGATATTTTTTCAAAGTCTCATAAAAACAAAGCTAAATATCTGTTATAAAATCTTGCAAACTTATATCATAAGTGATGAAAGGCTGTCTAAAAATTGTAAGGATATCAGAAATTTAAAATGTTAATCAAGCATCCATTATTTTTTTTAAATCAGTTTCCGTCACGGGGTAACAGAGAGGAACAAAAAAAAAACCCAAATTAAAAGAAAACAACTTTTAACTGAATTTTATGATGAGATTTAGTGGTGGTGCTTCTATATACCAGTGAAATAAAATTTACAGGAAACTTATGAATATTATAATGTATAAAACCTTAAAATTTCGTTGGGCAAAAAGCTTTCTTTACAACTTTTAGTTTGATTAAACTGGGGTACAAATATTTGATCAAAGAATTTTCAGATCTTACCTTTAACATAGGAGAGATATTAACATTTTATTAAATGAAGCAGAAAATTAATTACTTTGAGTTCAGTAATATATATTTCTAATTGGTAGAGATACCATGATCCCAAACAACTAGTTCAGAGACAATTACAATATCTCAAACTGCAACAACAAACATTTCAGGAAATATAGATAATTATTTTCTAAGACAAGTTTTTCACAAGTATAAACTAGCTCTATTCGATAAATCACCCATTTATACTTACATGCTTTATAAACTTCATAATGTGTTAATATACTTACCTAGTTGCTCTAAACAAAAATAGCTCCAGGAAAAATAGCTCCCTGAAAATTTTATAATGTGCTAATAGATATTTACTATAAATACTAGATGGTACCCGTCAAAACTTGACGGTTATTAAGTAAACATTCCAATAAAAAAAGGGTTCATAACCTTATTAAAATATTAGAAATTCATATAAAAGCCACGTGTGCTGGTAATTTAGAAATATTCAATAAAACACTTCAAAAAAATGTAAGAATATTTTGCGGTTATATTAGGTATTCGCTTTGAAAAGCACGCTACCGTACAGACACTTTTGAACATATCACTATCCATACGCCGAGTTTGCAACTTTCCGAAAATACAAAATTTGATATTATTGTAATATCTGGTTAAAATAATCCCTATATATAAAACGCGTAGGTATGCGGCACAAAAATCTACGATATTTCTACTCTTCGAATGGCAACGGCTGCAACTACCGGATGTAAACAGCGGCTGTCCGCAATTTAAAACCGCGTGTGTGTAGTGGCCGCATAAGTTACAACCGCTGATCTTTTGACAATACATGTTTAGACCTATCAAATCCAGTGTTTAACCATGGACAGTTGTATGTAGGTTTATCTAGAATCCATTCTTTTGATTCTGTCGCTTTAGTATCTCCTACTTTTGAAATACTCAAATCTGTATATCAAGAAGTTTTATGAATATCATAGTTGAAATCCACACTATATTTTAAGTACTTGCTGAATTTTTGCTCCATTTTATAAGTGAGGAAATTTTCCCAAGAATTTATTATTTAATATGATAAGTGTAGATATCTGAATTGTGAACAGTAATACATACAGAGAGTGATGTAATCAACACTGTATTTAAAATTTCCCCCCAACAATTTCTTATTTCTTGTAATGGTAAAGTGTAGATAACTTAATTTTGAAAAATTGCTGAATTTTTGCTCCATTTTATAAATGAAGAAATTTTTCCAGCAATTTATTATTTAATATGATTAAGTGTAGATATCTGAATTGTTAACAGTAATTCATACAGAGAGTGATGTAATCAACACTATATTTAAAATTTTCCCCCTGCAATTTCTTATTTGTTGTAATCAGGGCCTGATTATGAACGCTGGGGGTCCCTGGGCAGATGCTATTTGGGGGCCCCACCTTACGAACATTTATAAAAATAAGTACTATCTATGGGCTATACATACTATTAGAAGTACTCTGTGCATACACCAAGGGGGTTTTGGGGCCCCCTAGCATCAGGGGGCCCTGGGCAAAGTCCCGATTTGCCCCTGCGATAAAAAGGCCCTGGTTGTAATGATAAAGTATAGATATCTTAATTTTGAAAAATAGTACATACAAAGAGGGATGTAATTTTTAAAATCATTGATGTGGGCTTTCTCAGTCTTATCTTTAACTCTGTTCTAAGGTAATGGAAATTCACATTTTTTGATCACGATGTTTTAGAATCAGCTTAATAGAGAATACCCCTTAACAACATATATTTATGATGACAGGTAATTGTAACATTCCTTACATATGTCACTTTCAGTTGCGTTGTTTTGCAAAAGGAAATTTAAAACTAAAAGTGACCATGCTGGTCACGCAGTGGCTAGTATGGTTAAAATATAAATATATATATATATATAAAAAAAAAAAAAAAGATGAATGAATGACTAACTTCATGTTTACATTTTCATGTCCCGAATATAAAATGAATACTTGTTATTAATTTAATTGAAACGCTATGAAAACGTGAAAGGTATCGGAAAATTACAGACTTTTAAAAATTTAAGAAAATTTTGCCGTTATGTTAGGTATTCGCTCTGAAAAGCACACTACTATACAGTACATACCGTAGATGGTACATGTAAAAACGTGATGAATGAATGACTAACTTCATGTTTACATTTTCAAGTCCCGAATATATAAAATGAATACTTGTTATTAATTTAATTGAAACGCTATGAAAACGTGAAAGGTATTGGAAAATTTACAGACTTTTAAAAATTTAAGAAAATTTTGCCGTTATGTTAAGTATTCGCTCTGAAAAGCATACTACTATACAGTACATACCGTAGACAGTACCTGTCAAAACTTGATGGTAAGTAATTGAACAGTTCCAATAAAAAAAAGATTCATAACCTTGTTAAAATATAAGAAATTTTTACAGAATATTAGAAAATAATATTCTGTAAAAATGTAAACATGAATTAATGTAAACATGAAGTTAGTCATTCATTCATCTTATAAAAAAAGAAAGATGAATGAATGACTAACTTCATGTTTACATTTTCATGTCCCGAATATATAAAATGAATACTTGTTATTAATTTAATTGAAACGCTATAAAAACGTGAAAGGTATCGGAAAATTACAGACTTTTAAAAATTTAAGAAAATTTTGCCGTTATGTTAGGTATTCGCTCTGAAAAGCACACTACTATACAGTACATGCCGTAGATAGTACATGTAAAAACGTGAATATTAGAAAATAATATACTGTTTTGCAACCTGATGTGTTGCAATTTAGAACATTGAAATTTACTTGAATGTTTGCTGTCTGATTTGTTAATTTTAAATTGTTTTCTAATTTGAAGGTGAAATTTTTTAATACTTTTTTTTATTAGATCTGAAAAATAAAGTAATATAATTCGAGAAAGTGGCACAAAACAAAATAATAAAATGTCCCCTTATAATCACCTGAAATATTGTTTTAAGGTGACTGCCTACATTTGGAGCCAATTTTTTAAAAAAAATCATTTTTTAAAGATTTTTTTGTTTTTTATGGTAAAATAGCACTTGAAAATTAAAAAATAAACAAAAACTTGCCAGTAAATACCATACTTTTTTATAAATTGGTCAATTTGAAGTAATTTTCAATGAAAATTAGCTAAAATGCGACACATCTGACAGTTATCTTAAATGACCCACAATCTAAGAGAAATTTTAAAATGCAAAAATGTTGCAATATGAAAATTTCCCCCAATTCATCATTCCTCTCCTTATAAAAACAGCCCCAAACACAGTGGCGTATGCAGGGGAGGGATTGATGGGGGTTAACCCCCCCCCCATTTTTTCTGATTACATATATTACTTAAATAGGTTCAAGCTCTGCACTGATTGCTGAAAACTACTTTTTTATAGTAACCCCCCCCCCCCACTTTTGAAAATTTCGGCGTATGCTGCTGCCCAAACAAAAACTATTTATTATTATGCATCAATTATTGAGCGTCATTTCATTAACAATAGCATCTAAAACATTTCCCGAAAATTTTATCAAATTATATGTATTATTGTGTGAAATATCATGATAACGGTAAAGATTTGTGCTAAAAACATAATTCTGAGAAAAACTCAGTTCAAGTTGTTTGCCACTTCAATTTTGTAGCAGACATTTTTTAAAATAGCTATAACTCTGCTTCTAATTGATGTAGAATGAAAATCAAAACGGTTTTGAAAAGAGAAAAGATTGAATTGCACGATTCCTGGAAAAAATAAAATTGACCAAAATAGTCAAAAAATGAAATTTTCAACGTAGGCAGTCACCTTAAAAGATACACTATCATCGCAATAGAATGCTTTACTAAAAATTATTACAGTGAGGTTTTTTTAAAAAAATATTGAAGTTTATAATTAAAAAACGTTCTTGGAAAAAAAAACCATGCTTGCAGCTGATTTTAAAATCCGACTTGTACAGTCTAACTAATGCAGCCAGATATTTAGAAACAATACTGCTAATTCAATCTATTTCAATGTAATATAAATATTTTATATAATCATGTATTATGCTATATATATGTATAAATAGGCTATGTATAAATATATTAAACAAAAATAAAATATATAAATAAAATCAGATTAAAATATCATGCAAATTATTCACGTGCAAATAATTTTTGCATGTGTATTTCAATTTAATGTACATATATTATATCTTATGCTATATATATGTATAAATAGGCTAAGTATAAATATATTAAGCAAAAATGCAATATATAAAGAAAATCAGATTAAAATATCATGCAAATTATTCACGTGCAAAAAATTTTTGCACGTGTATTTCAATTTAATGTACATATATTATATATTATGCTATACATATGTATAAATAGGCTATGTATAAATATATTAAGCGAAAATAAAATATATAAAGAAAATCAGATTAAAATATCATGCAAATTATTCACGTGCAAAAAATTTTTGCATGTGTATTTCAATTTAATGTACATATATTATATCTTATGCTATATATATGTATAAATAGGCTATGTATAAATATATTAAGCAAAAATAAAATATATAAAGAAAATCAGATTAAAATATCATGCCAATTATTCACGTGCAAAAAATTTTTGCACGTGTGTTTCAATTTAATATACATATATTATATCTTATGCTATATATATGTATAAATAGGCTATGTATAAATATATTAAGCAAAAATAAAATATATAAAGAAAATCAGATTAAAATATCATGCAAATTATTCACGTGCAAAAAATTTTTGCACGTGTATTTCAATTTAATGTACATATATTATATATTATGCTATATATATGTATAAATATATTAAGCAAAAATAAAATATATAAAGAAAATCAGATTAAAATATCATGCAAATTATTCACATGCAAAAAATTTTTGCATGTGTATTTCAATTTAATGTACATATATTATATATTATGCTATATATATGTATAAATAGGCTATGTATAAATATATTAAGCAAAAATAAAATATATAAAGAAAATCAGATTAAAATATCATACAAATTATTCACATGCAAAAAATTTTTGCATGTGTATTTCAATTTAATGTACATATATTATATATTGTTAAATATATATATATATGTATAAATATATAAATATATGTATAAATATATATTAAGCAAAAATAATATATATAAACTAAAGAAATTCTAATTAAAAATCATACAAAGTTATTGAATCGTTACTAAACACGTATTAGATGTGGAATATATAGAATTCCATGTGTTGTAAATGCAAAAAATCTGTATACTGAAGATTTGGCCTTTTGAACCGGCTAGCTTTTGTGACGTACAGTTTGGAACATATCACTGCGCATGCGTCAAGTTTGCAACTAAATTCGACATTATTGTAATATTAAATTGTAATACTGTATTGTAATATATATTATATATTATGTATTAAAAAATATATAGTATATATTAAAATATATATATTATATATGGTTAAAATAATGAAAACCTGTTTTACTGTGAAAAAAATTCTGATTCAATTTTTCTTAAATTAACGAATCACGGTGAATGAATGACTCACTTGTGTTTACATTTTCAAGTTCTGAGAAACACTATGATAACGCGAAAGGTGGCGGAAAAGAGATAATTCTCTAATGAAGAGATAATTTTGAAATAAAATTGATCGAAATAAAGTTGATTTGTGTCGATATTACGCTGTTTTAATTACAATTATTTGGGTTTAGTTGGCAAATAATCTTTTTGAACTTTACTTTTAACTTGTTAAGCCTAACTCATAAAACAAAATGGATGCCAAATGGATGGATATGAGGTGGTCGCTCCGGACGCGTTACGGACAGAGTCGACTACAGAACACGGCAACTATTATAAGGATACTTTTCTACATAGAAATGAAATAACTCATGTAAATTGCATTCATCCTTCCTGCTAAATCTTATGGTTTCAAATTCACACTTTAATGAGAAAGAAAATAAACTCACATTTAAATAAAACAAATCCCAGCAAACAAAATTACAAATACAGATAAACTTTATTTACATATATATGTACATATTTTTGTATTTAAATAACCAAAAATTTATCATTTTCAATCAAAATCTTCAGTTCAGATAGTCAAGCTTTTTTTCGGCTGCAGTATTCATCTGAAATATAAAATAAACTTCATAAATGTTATGCATTTCAGTATCAAAGTTGATTTTAATTTTCACGTAGTTAAACTTTTAAAGTGCCCAGTGACAGCTTCTACATTAATGGACACTTTTTGCTCAATTTTTATTGCAATGTTTGTCAGATCTTGACATTAGGATTTTAAATTTTAAAATTTTAAATTTTGAAAACAGCTAGCAAGAAATGACACACAGCGAAGAAATTTTTCCATATTAAGCTAAAAAGGTTCGTGAGAATGAGTGGATATATCTGTCATTACCAGTCCATAACAAAATTTTAACTGCATCTGCAGCATAGAGAACTGATCCTCCATGTTTCAGTAAAGTACCTGCTAGATTAAGAGACTAGTCCCTCCAAAGTATAAATCCTAATGTGTTCGTTATTACTATTATCAATATTTCAAGGATGAATCTCATACAAGTACTACTAATACATTAATTTCAAAATGCGCATAATCAAAATTTTTTAATTCATGATGTTGAAGATAAATTTATTTTAATGCATGAATTAGATACAGGTGCAAAATTCATATAGTGTAACGTATGTTTCAAATACAGCAAAGTACAATTTTGTAATAAATCCATATTGTTACCATTTCAAGTTCCTCTTGAGTTGATAGTTTTGGGATCTGGTGGAATATGAAAAGCCAGGCAGGTCTTAAAGAGCTCCTAATATCTAAAAATAGAGAACAAACCTTAATGAAGTGCAGATGTTATGAAGAAATTGTTTTCCTACACTAATTGATTCTAGACTAAATAGCTAAATAGAAAAAAAATTAATTAATCATAAAAATAAGAACTGTGTAGCAACATTTTATACATATTCACATCTATACAACTCTTATATAAAGTTTTTTTAAATTGTTTAAAAAAGGATGTTAAAAAGCATAATACATTTACATATACAAACTTGCTTGGGAAAAGTTAAAAGTAATTTTTCTTCAAGATTTTAACAAATATTCAACTGTCTGCAGTAAAAATTATATAGACATGTTATTCTTAACCTGTATTGATATTTTTTTCAAAAAGGAAAAAAAGGACTTTGTCTTAACACATTAATTCCAATGGTCAATAATCCTAAATAACTTATGGCAAGATTTATATTTTTAGATTCTTTTGAGAATGCAGATACATACTTTTTCAGACCATTAATAAACTCATCTATATTTCTCCCCACTTTCTTTAAAATACAGCCAAACTTACAAAAATACAAAAGGTGTGCCATATATATTTCGAAATTAAAATTCATAAATTGCTTAACCTCTTAAACAGACATTTATATTAAAACCAGAATACTTATTTCCCTCAAAATTAAGAAGAAATACATTTAAGCTAAAATATTATTTTGGTTTTCAATAATTTTAATTACTTTATTTTTAAAAGAACACAATTAACTTTTGTTTTGATTGAAAGTAAAAAAAAAAACCTAAGAATTCACTCTAATAAATAAATCCTCAACATGCTCATCAATAGACATAAAATTTTTCAACAGAATTAAAAACAATATTTTTTTGTAATAAAAAAATAACTTTTCAAAATTTATTACTTACAATGTCTTTACCAATCCATATAGACAACCGTACTTTGGTTTATTAGGGGTAAAACTAGCCACAGAGTAGAGATAGGGGTTACTTTTTAATAATATGAATAAATAAGTCCTGCATGAGAGGTGAACAAAATATGCCATATACAAAGATTTTAAATATGAAGGTAGAATAATGGTAAGACATCAAGTGCATAATAGACATTAGGCAGTATTTGTGCAAACATAAAACTGAACTATACTTTCAGTTTTTACCACAGAGAAAATTATTAAGGGACTTTTAATTATTAAAATACTTAAGGAAAGTTATATAAACAGCAAAAATTAACAAATGGAAACAAAATATCAGGTTTTAACACATGAAATTCAGTTTGGTTTTTAACAAAAACTATGTATGTAACTAATTACAGCACTTGAAATTTTTTTAAAAAAGAAAAAAATATATGCTTCCTTTTTATATTTCATCTAAAATAAAAAGAACTGAAGAGAGGGAGAACCTCTCATTTTGTATTTAAAAATTAAAACTTTATGTATGCCTGAAACACTGTATCCTGTATTGTTTTATTTTCAGCATTCCAAGATTAATGATAAAATTACTGATAAATCCTTTTGAAATAGTTACATCAGAAGAAAATTTTAACTATAATTTTTACATACTTATAATATAAAATTTAGATCAGAATATGAATGTTTCATCAGTTGAATACAAAAACTGTGCATTAATTCATTATTATATATTGCCAAATTCCCTTCCTATATATATGTATCTATATATGTGATAGAGAGAGATAGATGGATAGAAGGATATATATGTATGTATATATAAATAATGATAAATAGAAAGACAAAAATTACTGGAAATTACATTTTTAAACTTATTTGAATAAAAATGTTAGCATAAAAAATTAAATACGCTGTCACTTTTTTAATAATAGTTTAAGTTCAATAATAAAGTAAATCCCAAGATCCTATTTCATAGCATGCTTAGTAAATTTAATAACTAAATTAACAATATAGAAACAGAATATATAAAATCAGACAACAGAAATATATATTTCAGCCCAATAAAAATAAATGTAAATCTATATCAGAGAAAGCACTGACCTTTTAAATTTTTAGGTCTTAGGGGCATTGGTCTTTAATACTTGGAACCTTATGATCAGCTACAATATATTTTTTAAACAGACAAAACAGACTAATTTTATAAATTTACACATACAGTATGTATGAAAACAATAGTTTTTTTCCTCCTCACTATTGCATATTACTGATAAATTTTAAAAAGTAAAATAGATAAGGTTTACATTCATTGACATAGAATAAGATTCAATAATAAAAGTAATAAATAAATCGCACTCACCTTAGCTCAGAAAAGGGATGATTTTCAAGCCGTAATCCACTGCCAACTATTTTCAATGTGAAGCAGTCGGGTACTGTAGTACGATGAGCTGACACTTCCCTCAAAACTTTAGCACCATTCCCACCCATAAATATACATATGTAGTCGGTGGTCGGGCACATCTTACTACCATCTTACTAATCGTTCTAAGATGTACTGAATAGTACCTGGGACACCTTATTTGAGATGTCTTTCCTTAAAAGATTCCCGCCATGCTTACGGGAACGTACTAGACAATATATGGCGGAGACACACCGTTTCGTTTGAAGAACGAGGGAATAAATAAATAGCGGTCGGACAAAGACTATTTCCTGTCTCTGGCGAACACATGTGAAAACACGTTTTCCTCGGGAAACTCGGACAATGGAATTCAAACTGAAAAGATTACCTCTATTTGCTAATTGCAATTCTTTATACCTGTTAAAATAGTCGTTTTCAGAATTACAAATTTCATATTTTAAAAGTTATGAATCGAGATATACATTTTAAACTATTGTTAATCATAAACGTCAATGCTCTGTGAATGTAAGATGCTATTAGTGGCTAGATTTTGGCCCGGTAAATTATAATAAAATAAGGTTTAAAAAAAAACATATTGGAGAAGAATATAGTTTACAGTTACAATTGTAAATTTTTTTTTCCATAAGCAGCTTCAGTGTCGCAAAGTCTGTAAAATGAAAATAATCATAATCTTTGTTTGTATTATATATACGTATATAATGTATCCGATATATGTGTGTGTAAGGGTGTATAAAACATAACTTTTTGGTAGCTGTGCGATGGAGGTTTATTCTATACCGATCAATTTTACGCGATTTTTTATTAGCGATGTTCCATAATTAGGACTTCTTTCTTTTATTTATTAATTTTTTAAAAATATTGTCACAAGTATTCCTTATGAAGCGTGCGAATTATTAGTAAGCTATTAAGCTAATCCTTCGAAAATTAAGGAGAAAAGTATGAAAACGCAAACCTGCGAATCCCAGCCTTTTATTATCGAACTATAAGCGTCTGCCTTACAGATAAAGGCGTAAAATATTAACAACATAAGCATAAGAACTTCAGCTTCTTTTCGTAAAAGAATGTTAATTTTGTTAAAAAATTTATCTGAAACTGATAGTTGCTTTGTACATTTATTACTTTATGAAAAAAATTCTACAAAATTTTTCAATAACTTGGATTTAAAAGATACTCTTTTAAAGGAAAGCATTTCTACATAAAGGAAATAATTTCTAAGTTGAGAACAATAGTCAATATGTAAAATATACATATAAACAAAAAATTGATTTGGAATAATAGAAAAGAATTTTTGTTAATCTCGTCTAAAAAAGTAGACATTGTATTCCAAAAATTAAATTCCTTATAAAAAATAATGGATAAAAATTTAAGTACATTCGAAAATTTTCATCCCGAATACATCATTTCAGCTTTTGTGACATTTACGGTCTAATACTTAAAGTTGGTTTTTCCGCTCAGTAAACACACATAACATAAGTTATTTGACACACTTGCTTCGATAACACAGTTGCGATAACTCGGTAGTATTTTAACTCACTTTGATCCGAGTTCAAAATCATGGGTAGTGGTTTGTTTAACTCACCTCTCACAATAACCTACGCGAAGTGGGTTGCAGAACCCACTTATTCCGGCGACTGACCGACTTTTTTTTCTCTGTGTATGTATATAAAAGAGCTCGTCTGTTTGCTTGTCCGCTATAGAATCGTAGACTATTTCACCGTCCGAAACCAAATTCGGCTCAGTTAATGTTTAGGACATGTTGCCTCCTACTTGAGACAACGTAAGAAGAACTTACTCATTTAACGGTATTTAGCTAAAGAAAAACTAATTGAACAACTTATCAACACCAAACCATTTTATTTTTCAACTCAACTGCATTCTAAAGAGAAACTATGTATCTAACTGTTACCACACAATTATTTTTAACAATAATTACAAAAGTAACATTTAAAAATTATAAAAATATTTGAGAGTCAATTTTAAATCAATTATTTACATTTTATGCCGTTACAGACCCGAGAAAGGCAACGTCGCAAAAACGAAATTGGGGCTCAATTAGTTTTTTTTTAAATTAATTTTTTAATGATTTTTGTCAATTTATTGGCCAACAATGTGCGAAAGCAAAATAAAATTGCCGTAGCAGTTGCTTAGTACTTCATTATACATAAACGTCAATTCCAGTGTCACGCAGTGTCAACGTAATATTTCAAGAGATAAATGAAAATTATGCCCATGCGGTGACGTCAAACTTTATCTCTTTTGAAGTTTGACGTCACCGCATGGTTATATTTTTCATTTCTCAGTGATTCATTTTTTAGTGAGAATCACGCTTGTTTACATAGTATGATCGGATGATCTCAAGATTAGAATCCAAATAACTCTAAAACTATTGAAGTAACAGATTAAGTGTACGCAGAAAAAAATTATCAGTTTTAAAGCTCTTTCCAAATATGTAATATTTATGTACTTTCATGCAAAGAAAAATACATCGATTTCGACATTTTCAAATATGGCCGAATTTGAGCGGGTACACCCGGAGGTGTGACCGACAGAATCCAACTTTGCTT
This sequence comes from Dolomedes plantarius, assembly GCA_907164885.2. Taxonomy (NCBI): domain Eukaryota; kingdom Metazoa; phylum Arthropoda; class Arachnida; order Araneae; family Dolomedidae; genus Dolomedes; species Dolomedes plantarius. Next base: position 151,198,583 of record OU015493.1, read on the forward strand.
TATTAATATAATAAGATGAATAAAACTTTCAAGTACTTCCGTTTTTCTAAAATAATCTACTCAAATATTATTCCTTACTGTTACATAACTCTACACACTCTTTCGCATCTCATAAAAAGGACCTTATAATTATGTAAAATAGCACCTATAGGTCCATATAAAGCCTCGTGTTGAAACTATTGCTGACGGTATCCTCTCTAAGAATACAAGGAGAAATGCTTGCTTCTCTTAGGTTCATGGTCTAATGCACACGTAAATAAGAATTTACATGTTCATCAGATTGTCATAATTCTTCACTTTCATAGATTCGAACTATGAAAGTGGAGAACGGAACACTTTCAAGTACTTCCGTTTTTCTAAAATAATTTACTCAATTATTATCCCTTACTGTTACATAAGTCTACATGCTCTTTCTCATCTCATAAAAAGGGCCTTATAATTATGTAAAATAGCACCTATAGGTCCATATAAAGCCTCGTGTTGAAACTATTGCTGACGGTATCCTCTCTAAGAATACAAGGAGAAATGCTTGCTTCTCTTAGGTTCATGGTCTAATGCACACGTAAATAAGAATTTACATGTTCATCAGATTGTCATAATTCTTCACTTTCATAGATTCGAACTATGAAAGTGGAGAACGGAACACTTTCAAGTACTTCCGTTTTTCTAAAATAATTTACTCAATTATTATCCCTTACTGTTACATAAGTCTACATGCTCTTTCTCATCTCATAAAAAGGGCCTTATAATTATGTAAAATAGCACCTATAGGTCTTTATAAAGCCTCGTCTTAAAACAATTGCCAACTGTATCCCCTGTAATAATGCAAGATGAAATGCTTGCTTCTCTTTTATATTTCCTCAGACTTACTGAATGTAGGAATGATTAAGATTCTCTGTAAAGGGAAATGCATGGTAAAGGTTTTCATTATCACAATCAAATTTTAAAAAAGCTCAAATTTATCTTAAAATACCAATTTTTTTTATTGTCAATACATTTTTTTTCTTGGCACTGATTTAAGGAGCAATGGGTACTTTTTTCCCCACAAAATATATTTGGTTTGTGAGTACATTTAATGTATGATGTAAAACAATTATAGCTAGACTAACTGTAAAGCACTCAGGTATAACTCAAATTTTATACTTTTTTCTTTCTTTGAGAGAGGGGAAGGGGGGGGGGGATGTCAAAGACTGAACCTTCGAGGTAATCTTAGAAAGCATTAAATACGAGGTGCGTGAACGGGGATCTAGCACATTATACATTCATATGCCATCATATCCGTACTAAAGAAGCTGGATTACTCGAGGATTGTATTGATTACTTACTTACACTTACTTACACGCACCCACACACACACACACACACACACACACACACACACACACACACACACACATATATATATATATATATATATATATATATATATATATATATATATATATACAGTAACCACCGCTTATAGTGATCAGTGGTTATGAGAATCAACCGTTTATAAGAATCAATATTGTGAAAACAAAAACAAGTGTATTATTTCCATGTTAAAATTTTCGCTTTAAAGAATCAGTCCACCGGTTTTAAGAATCAGTTTACACTCTTCGCTTTCCTTTCATTTTTTCCAAAAAAGCCACTTAAACCCTCAAAAGGCACGAAGTTCTTTCTTATTTTTTTTAAAAGAAAGATTGATAAGATGGGATGGAATATATTCATTAAATTCATCCCTTTCTTTGTTAGACATAACATAATAGTTTCCCCTTAAACGCTTTAGCACAACACTGTCCTATTAGCTTGACCCGGGGCATCTTTACCCGTCCGGGTCCGATTTCTCTTTTCTCCACTGACAAACAAAAATAGGAACTCTTTTTTTCCACCTCCCACATCCTGGTTGCGACTTCCTGGATCCTGAAACACATAAATCTTCGGCGAAGCGTCTACTATCACTTAGGCAAACGTGACATTAGTAGATTCAGCACGTTATCAAACCACGAAATGTAAGCTAGAGGGTGAATCTTCGTCTGAGACTATTAGTATTGAAAGAGGTATAAACAGCCTCCTGAAAACTTCATTACGTCAAACTACCATAGAAAACTTTATCTTGCTCCTTTCCTGTAGTTGAAATGTTAAAACTCTTAAGCAGGTATGTTGTAACAAATATTGGATTTTTTCTTCTCTTACTATAATCACGTGTATCTACTTATAGGTCTAAAAATTAAGTTGTATTTTTAAAATTATAAAAAAATAATTTTAATAAAAGATAATTAACGTAAATTAAAGAGTATTTTATGGTAAATTATCTTATATATGTATATATAGGTGTGTGTGTGCCTGTCCAAAAACCTAAATTTCGGCTATAAGAATCAATCGCTTATAAGAATCAAAAACAGTAATAACAAACGTGATTCTTATAAACTGAAATCACTGTATATATATATATATATATATATATATATATATATATATATATATATATGCACACACACACACACACACACACACATATATATATATATATATATATATCTGTGTTTGTGTTGGATTAATAATGAAAAAATACATTCGGCTAGACAAGTTTGAATCCTGGAAAAAGTGGGCTTTTAAGTAAATTTAGTCGTGAAGAAAATTGTGCTTAATCCTTAAAATGGTATTGTTTGCAATAACATTTACCTTATCGAACCTTCACGATAGCAGTACAAATACCTAGACTTATTTGGGTGTTTTTATCCCAAATAAGTTCACGTATTTGCATGGTTATCTATCGGCGAACGTGCTGCTTTTACTTCTAGCTGATAAAATAGGAGGTAAAGAGTTGATATAACAAGAAAAGAAAAAAAATCTCCATTTTATTTCGATATGAAATAAAAATTTTAAACATCTTTGAAATATCTTTTACAAGAATTGTTCTCGTATGGTTAACGAGGAATATACTAGACTTTCATGTCCTGGGGATATTTATGAGCACTGATTAAACTTTCATATACTTGTATATTAAGAGCGATTGTTACTATGTCTGGTCGAGTACTTTCAAAAGGAATAAAATTAGCTACAAAGAGTTGTTTTGGGAATAAATATTATATTTAAGATAAAAATTTAAATTCAGATTTTTAATTTGTCAAAAAAAATTGTGTCGCCAGTTTTTCGAAAATTTTGAATGTTCATGAAATTTTCCCTGAAAGCTATACAGGTTTTCCCATTTAAACCGTAATAAATATCAAAGAAAGCCAAAAACATTTACATTTTTAATCCGCAAAGGATAAGAGTTTATTTCGCACAACATTGGCGATGTGAGTTATTGAACTGTAAAATAAGAGCTAGATGTAGCATCTATCTATATATATAAAACGCGCGGGTATGCGGCACAAAAATCGACGATATTTCTACACTCCGAATGGCAACGGCTGCCACTATCAGATGTAAACATTAGCGGACGTCCGCAATTTGCAACCGCGTGTCAACATGTATTTACGCACTGAAATCAGGAATGTTCGAAAGCGAGCTGCACGATCAAGTGACAATTGGGAACAGTCTCAAGAATGAAAGATTTGAAGAAATAATTCATTAAGAGAGAGGCGTGAAAGAGAGAACATAAATAATCGCGAGGTTAGGCTTAACCGTCGCCGGCATAGCAATAAACAACCAGTATTATTTAATTTTCTACACTTTTTTCAGTACTTGCTGAATTTTTACTCCATTTTATAAGAGAGGAAATTTTCTCAACAATTTATTATTTGATATGATTAAGTGTAGATATCTGAATTGTGAACAGTAATACATACAGAGAATGATGTAATCAACACTATATTTTAAAATTTCCCCCAACAATTTCTTATTTGTTGCAATGATAAAGTGTAGATATCTTAATTTTGAAAAATAGTACATACAAAGAGGGATGTAATTTTTAAAATCATTGATGTTGGGCTTCTCAGTCTTATCTTTAACTCTTTTCTGAGGTAATGGAAATTCACATTTTTTGATCACGATGTTCTAGAATCAGCCTTATAGAGAATACCCCTTACAACATATATTTGTGATGACAGGTAATGGTAACATTCCATACATATGTTACTTTCAGTTGCGTTGTTTTGCAAAAGAAAATATAAAACTAAAAGCGAACCATGCTGGTCGCGCAGCGGCTAGTATATATATATATATATATATATATATATATAAAACGCGTAGGTATGCGGCACAAATAATCGACGATATTTCTATTCTCCGAATGGCAACGGCTGTAACTACCGGATGTAAACATTAGCGGCCGTCCGCAATTGAAAAATGCGTGTGTGTAGTTGCGACATTTATTACAACCGCTGATCTTTTGACATAATATGTTTAGACCTATCAATTCCAGTATTTAGTAATGGATAATTGTATGTAGGTTTATCTAGAGTCCGTTCTTTTGATTCTGTCACTGTAGTATCTCCTACTTCTGAAATACTCAACTCTGTATATCAAGAAGTTTTATGAATATCATAGTTGTAATCCACACTATGTTTTAGTACCTGCTGAATTTTTACTCCATTTTATAAGAGAAGAAATTTTACCCAATTTATTAATTGATGTGATTAAGAGGAGATATCTGAAATGTGAACAGTACATACAGAATCAATAGTACATACAGAGAGTGATGTAATCGTACATACAGAGAGGGATGTAATTTTTAAAATCATTGGTGTTGGATTTCTCAGTCTTATCTTTAACTCTGTTCTGAAGTAATGGAAATTCACATTTTTAATCCCGATGTTTTAGAATCAGCCTTATAGTGAATTTATTCATGATTATAAATTTTTTGGCTGTACTCCCACTACCCTTTAACAACGTATATTTATGATGAGAGGTAATGGTACATTCCTTACATATGTTAATTTCAGTTGAGTTGTTTTGCAAAAGAAAATGTATAAAACTAAAAGCGACCATGCTGGTCGCACAGCAGCTAGTTAAATAAACAGCTGGTTAATGAAATGTTCGAATTATTAAGATTTTTTATTTAGTATCCTTAAATATTTTCTTTCTTTTCTTTTCCCTTTTTAGATCAACCCAAATTGATGACAAAATAATATTTATTACTTGCAATAATATTTCAATGCATTTGTAAATAATTAAATCGTAACTCTCGCACAAATCTGAAGGGGAATTATTTGAGATATCGTACATCCTGATAGTATTTATATCAGCTTAATATCTAAATTTGAAATCGTAGACTCACACAAAATCTAAAAGAATATTCAAGTCGTTACAAATAATGTGCTCAGTTTCGTACACGACAAAATATTTAAAGAGTACAATGCAAAAACAACTGTTTTAAAATATGACTGAAAAACTGTCGGCCATAAAGTGAAATATTTATCTAAGATAAATCAAAATAAGCTGTCTCATAAAAAAATCCGAAACTCATATACGTATCTTCAGTAAGTAAGCATTACTAATGTCTCTCTATTCTAAACAAAAGTAACTCCCGCTGCAGCAGCCGCTGCCGCCGCTGACAAAAGCTTGTCACGCTATCTCCTCCGAAACCGCTGGGGGTATGGGGTCGAGAGCGATACCAATGGACGCAGAAAAATGGGGGGACCAAAGTAAGACATGTCTCATCTTCGACGTACTTTAAGTTTTTTTTAAAATTTTATGTTTTGTGGCAAAATATTTACTTTTTCATCTTCAGATTACAATAACTCGCCAAAAAAAGATCGTAGAATTTTGATCTTTTTACAATCTAAGACTACACACATTTCTCTTTCAAACTAGACCTCATTTGTTTAAAAATATTTTAAAACAGACTAATATTTTCATCAAAAAATGATACAGTTTTTCAAGAAATTGACTTTAGAAAATATTTACATCATCTGGAAGCTGAAAGCTTTCTTATTCATATAAACCTCATTTCAAGTCTATATCTTATTTTCGATTCTTAATTGAATTTTAAATCTTATAATTCAACATGGATGAAACGTCCTTCACATTAAGGGTGACAACAGTAAATGGATGGAAGCTGTTACATTGCCCGAGAATCACCCCTTTGTATCTTGCTATTAGCCATAACAGAGGAGCGAGCGTAGCGAGCCTAGGGGCGAAGCCCCTAGTCATGTAAAAAGAATTTTTAAATAATGCCTCTAAGAGATGCCACACGTCTTTTTGAAACGTCTGGAATTATAAATTTAAATCTGCGTAGATATTGCGAAATATTAATTATGGTTTTATTTTGCACTTTTACAGTGGTATTAATTTGTAGGCCTCTGTCATCGGCTGAATTGAATTTAAGTTTGATTGAATATGGTTTAAAAAAAATTGCTTCAATAATATACTGAAAAATAATGAGAAGAGGAAGGAGTTTTTAACGTGAAAAAAATATCTGCTGGACACATTAGTTATTAATATGATATTCTTTTCATCTTTCAGTTGCAATTAAAGAGGATGCAATACCCGTTACACTTATTGCTTCGTATAAATATTTTTTTATTTTAAACTTAATAATAACTCTCTAATTGTCTTCCCATTGTTCTGGCGACATTCCCCGTTACAATTAGCTACTAAATAGATGCAGAATATTTAATACTCTAGTTATTTCTGGTATATATCGTTATGGCATGCCATAACGATTCCATGTAATCATAAAACCAAAGATAGAAAAAAAATTCACGACTAATAGGCTATTTGTGTTTCTTCGGCTTTCAGTCAGCGGGACTATCATGTATCACCCTACGTTTGAGGTCTTGCAATGTATTGTGTTGGCAAAATTAGTATTTGCAGTGAATCTCTCTGTCAGTAGATGTGTAGTAATTATAGCTTCAGTGTACATAATAAAATTTCTTTTCATACACATACATTTACATAACAGGTTCCCGCATATTCATTTTCAATTGGGTTTCAAAATAAGTATGCATAATATTCGTCGTTGATTCGGAGAACGGGGAAATGCCTGCAAGACAATGGAAGAGGTGCCATCGATTCTCCTTTCATGTCCCGGAGTCAAAGAATAATCTCGGTAAAAGTTACGCAATTTATCTAAATAAAGAATATTTTTAAGAACTTGTTAGAGAGTCGGAAGAGCTGTTTTATTCTCTTATGAAACTTGTAAGCAAGGTTCTATTTCATCACGACTCTTCCACACGCAGTTTCATCTCTTTGTAAGCCGTTGAACCTGTCCGAAATCCAGGCAATAATTTGTAAAATCCCAGTACAGTTGAAAAAATTTGAATTCTTAAAAATCAGCCGTGGGATCTTGCATATTAAAAAGGTTATACCTCCCCTCTGTATATCAATAAATATAATTTAATGTAAGGACAAATGTTTTAAGGTTATACAGTTCAATGTGAGGTAAATATACGAAGGATTGAAGTGTTTGTATAATTATATTGTTTATATATTTTGTATATATATATATATATATATATATATATATATATATATATATATATATATAATATAGTCGAACCCCGTTATAGCGAACCCGGTATATAACGAACTCACGGCTATAACGAACGAAAATTTTGGTCCCGCCGTTTTCCTATTGTACGTAATTTAATTAGTATTGTGTCAGTTTAATGTAATCGATTTTAGTCGATTTAATTAATTAATGATAATTTTTAATAGATTTTATCATTTTTTAAATACATCTTTATTGAATACACATTGTAACTAATGAGTTAATATTTTGTGAACTCTAGCATTTTTCTTAATGGTTCGGATATAGCGAACCTCCGGATAAACCGAACAAAACCTTTGGTCCCTTGAAGTTCGTTATAACGAGGTTCGACTTTATATATATATATATAGGGTAAGTATGCCTAATAGGAGACCCCAGCTTATAGGATAAAGTGCTGCCGCCTGGCGACTGGAGCGTAAAACAGTAGTTTATTGCATCATTCGTGAACGGTGAGTCAGTCGAGTGTTTGCAAGCGCACACAAAGGTGCAGTATACTTTTTCCTGAATGTGTTCTCGTCAACTTTTTTGCATCACCATTTCCATTGGCTGTTTTCACCTTTAAGGTAAGACTCTTATTAAAACTGTTAGTATTGGATAGGTAGCTAAAAATGTGGAGTGTAAACACGCCTGTTTGTTTTTTAGTTAACGCCAATCCTAACCTAAAAAATTCGTTGGAGTGTTCAACAACATGGTCGTACCCAATATGAGACCCCAAATCATGCCTAATATGAGATAGGGTCTCATATTAGGCATTTTAGTTTTCACTCTCACAGCCTTGTTTCCTCTGAAGCTGCAGATGCAATGACGCCCAGGCGAAATCCACATTCATGTAGCAGTAGTGACAATGTGGAAGGTATTGATCAAACAAGTTCAAACCAGTTCTTAGTGACTCCTGAAGAAATAAATCCCTTGCCTATGTTACATGAAAAAAAAACACTTCGAAACCAAGTGGGGCCCGTAAAGCCGATATTATCACATCATCGCCCTATTAAAAAAAATAGATTGATAGCATTAATAAAAGAACTGCAGCATATTCGAAAAAAAATTTATTTCCTACAAGAAAACAAAGGAATAGACCGAAAAAATAAGAAATCAAAGGATAAACAAGGAAAAGGAGATTAAGATAAAAATAGAAAAGGATAAGGAGACAATAAAGGGAAAAGGAAAAGGCAAAGGGGTCCATATAGGAAGGGGAAATTTAAGGATGGATGAAAAAGCAACACTAGTTAAAAAACAGAGAACGAATAAGCCTAATTATAGCTATGATGATCTCAGCTCAATTGAAGATGATGAAAAACTTTCTCTCCATGACAGCAGTGATGATAGCATTGATCAAAACGCCGCTGAATGCCTTTTATGTGGTTGTTTATTTTCAGAAGACAAACGGGGAGAGCAGTGGCGTCAATGTAAAAGGTGTTTCAGGTGGGCCCATGAAGATTGTGGAGCTGACAAACTTTTTATTTGTAAACAATGTGAAAAGTTTGAATCTAAAAACAAAAAGTAAACAAAACCTGTAGTGTAAACCAACTAATTTTTTTAAAATGTCACTTTTCTTTTTTCCCTATTAGTTTATATAGGTAACTGTTATCTAATTATTGTGTACAGTTTTGTTTTTACGAACTTTTCAGTAATTCTAGTTCATATTTAGAGTTGTAGAATGGGGGTCTCATATTAGGACTACTTTTTTTCAAACCCGAAAAATGGAACACTTGTGTTTATAATTTCATAGAAGAAAACTGTACGGTTATTTTCAATTTTCTGTCATTGTTATATGTAGTAAAATATATGTATTAAAAGGATATCAAGTTGGTACTATAATCCCTCACTTACTTTTCTAGTTATATATGAAAATAAAAAGGGGTGTCATATTCGGCATACTTACTATATATATATATATATATATATGTGTGTGTGTGTGTGTGTGTGTGTGTGTGTGTTTGTGTTTGTTTGTTTGTTTGTTTTTGTTTGTGTTTGCTTGTTTGATTGTGTTTCTGTATGTAAACAATGCAATCCTCGTATAATCCAGCATCTTTAGTACGGATATGATGGCTTATGAATGTAATATTGTGCTGAATCCCCGTTCACACAGAGCGTAGTTAATGCTTTCTAAGATTACCCTGAAGGTTCTGTCTTTACCCCACCCCTTCCCTTCTCTCATAGAAAGAAAAAGAAGTGTAAAATTTGAGTTATAGCTGAGTGCTTTACAGTTGGTCTAGCTATAAATTTTTTACATCATGCATTAAATATATTCGTAAACAAAATATATATTGTGGAAAAAAAGTACCCATTGCTCCTTAAATCAGTGCCAAGTAGGGAAAAAATGTATCGACTATGAAAAAATTGGTATTTTAAGATAAATTAGAGCTTTGTAAGATTTTCTTGTGATAACGAAAACCTTTACCATGCATTTCACCATACAGAGAATATTAATCATTCCCACTTTCAGTAAGTCTCAGAAAATATAAAAGAGAAGCAAGCATTTCATCTTGCATTATTACAGGGGATACAGTTGGCAATTGTTTTAAGACGAGGCTTTATAAAGACCTATAGGTGCTATTTTACATAATTATAAGGCCCTTTTTATGAGATGAGAAAGAGCATGTAGACTTATGTAACAGTAAGGGATAATAATTGAGTAAATTATTTTAGAAAAACGGAAGTACTTGAAAGTGTTCCGTTCTCCACTTTCATAGTTCGAATCTATGAAAGTGAAGAATTATGACAATCTGATGAACATGTAAATTCTTATTTACGTGTGCATTAGACCATGAACCTTCAGTCATTAGTATGCTTACTCAATCAATTAACTTCTTAATTTGACGTGTAGAACAGACCTGTGCAACTCGACATGTGCTGATGGCCATATTACTTTTTAGAAACCTGCTGCGGGCCGCAAGCAAATAGGATACATGGAAAAACAAATACTGTAAATACCGGAAAAAAGTAACTCATCATTATGAAATTAATTAATCTTCTTATTATGAAATTAATCTAATGAAAAATATTGCATATTTTTCATCAACAAGTTTATCATAGTCGGGGGACACGTTTTGAAGTAGCTGTTATCAAAATATCTGCCAAATGATCTTCACTTTATTAATATTTATATTTTATAGATTCATAATATTATGCGTCTTAAATAAAAGGCTCTGGTTGCCTCGTGTTGTGCAGGCCTGGTGTAGAACTTTCCGTCAACAGCAACGAAATAAAATCATTTACATAACAAGTGAACAATCTCGATTATTTTCAGCGACGTTCTAAATAACGGATAAGCAATAGTAGATTGACGCACGCGAGACAGGCAAGAGGTCTATCTCTACCCGCACGTGCTTCATTGCAGCCGCCGGTGAGTAGATGACTGCGTAAAAATATCTTGCTTTCGAGTTGAGAAAACATGAAACATCTGCAAAAGTATTAGGTATTCAAAATAATGTTGCCTGACTTTATTTTAATTTATCAAATTTGCTTGCCTATACAAAATACAAAGAAATAAAAGCGACTTCCATTTTAAATAACAAATAAAATATTTGATCCAAAAGTTCCGCAAAAATTTAAAACTTAGGTTTTTTTTCTTTGTTTTATGATTAGTGCAACGGGAACTACCGGGAATTATGGGAATACTCTCCGTGGCTCTCTCTATAATAAATATTTGGGTGGCCAGTAATGATTTCGAAAAGAAAAAAAGTGGTCGTTTAGAAGAGGTTCCCTTCCATATCGTTTCCCCTATGGAGACTTGAATCAGTTCTGAACAAAATATGGCCTTTTAGAGGGGTGGCCAGCTAGGGAAATACGGGGTCAAATATATGCATATATATAAATGTGTGTGTGTGTATATATATATATATATATATATATATGTGTGTGTGTGTGTGTGTGTGTGTGTGTGTGTGTGTGTGTGTGTGTGTGTGTGTATGTAATGTCCTAACTGCGCTCTTCTACGTGTCATTCACCGTAGTTATTATGTTAATAATGCATTATTTAATGTTTGCCAGAGAAAGCCAATTTACTGAAAAAGCAAGATATGCAAAGAGGTTGTTTTATATTTTTACGGCCTATCTGTGAAATTTGGCGGGTTCAACACTTTAAAAAAAAGGTGGAAAAAAATATAAAAATTATTTACGTGTGTAACACGCACTTCTTACCATTAGATACGAACGAGTTCACTATTATCTTTTTAAGTTTAATTCATGTAACATATGATTCATACCCCTATTTCTACTTCTAATCTTGTATTTTATCAACTCTGCATAAAAACTTCAATATGCAAAAGACACATCTATTATATATATATTTTTTAAATGTATGCATTATAAAACTTTTTTTTAAACAAAGTAATATAAACAAAATCGTCAAAACTGCTAATAAATTCCTTACTTTCAGAATGAAAAGTATTCAGGGAAATTCTTTGTATAAACCCTCTTTTATTTATCGCAGGCTCTCAGTTTTTGTTGACACGGCTGCATGATGGAACCCTTTCCTTACAAAACAGACTTCGAGAGGCAACAGAAATATTTGTTCGATAGGTACATGCGCCTTCGTCAGAACTACATATATGACAGCAGCAATGAGAGGTACCAGTGGGTCGAAGCAGCAGCAAAGGTATATATATTCACAAAATTGAATACGTAAAAATATCGTTTTCAGTTATACTCGGTGATGCGCACACTTTTACGGACCCAATTTCCTTCAATAAAAAAAATCACGTGACCCCCCCCCCCCCTTTCGCGACCCCTCACGCGACCTTTAGTACATATTTTTGACAAATATCAGATGACTAAAAATTCATATTTAAATATTAATATGTAGCTCTATTTCGTTTAAATAAAAACTACGAAAAATTAAAAAAAGGAGCATGATTTCAAAATAGCTTCCTATTTAAACAGTGGAAATTATAAACTTCCCTTATTTATATAATTTACTAAATATAAACTGACCCGGCCGATGAGGCATGGGGCGTGTTTTAACCTGCAGATCAGTCGCTACGCAATAATCTGAATACGCAGCAGAGGGTCCGCCTGTTCGTGATAATAATTTAGGACTTATAGGAGCCGAGTCAAAAAGTACATAGTACCGACTATTGGCCCCACCGTCCTCTTCATCTATATCTATATATATAAAACAGTTCCGTAACTGACTGACTCACTGACTGACTGATTGCCTGACTGACATACAACGAATAGACCAAACCGTTTGGAAGTGCTGAACTTTTGCATGGCGATTCTTCTTAGAGTGTAGGGGTCAACTAAGAAAGATTTTTGAAAAATTCTTCTTATTTTTTCTAAAATTAAATTTTTAAGTTGTTTTTGTAACTTTTTTTAAGTTTGTATTTAAGATAATAATTTGGGGGTTATAAAATTTATATCACGAGAAAGATCCTAAGAATTCCTTTAAAATGAAATCTTTTTCGAATCTTTACCTCCATTTTCTGATTTATGGTGAATTTTTAAAGATTAATTTTTAGAATTTAATTTATTAAATGCTGATCACGTGGTTTCTTTTGTTTTAATTTTGCGTCACGTACATAACAACGAAATAGACAAAAAAAATTTCTTGCTAATGCGGCAGACGAATGGACATTATCCAAAAAATATTAAAATACAGTAAAAGATATGATCCTCAAACTGTACAATATTAACTGTACTATATTCTTTAGTATGTCCTATTAGGTTTAATTTGAATATTTTCTTCTACATTATTTTGTATATAAAAATATCCCTTACGATTTTTTTATAAATATATACATATATATATATATATATATATATATATATATATATATATATATATATATATATATATATATATATATATATATATATATATATATATATATATATATTACATCAGTTGTATACATTGATCGTCGTATTTATTATAAAAATATATATATACAGTGAACGCTCGTTAATTCAAACTCGAAGTATTCTCAGAAAAAGGTTCGAATTATCCGATGTTAAGAGAAAATATATAACTTTAAATGTGTATCACTGAAGAAGAAACTCTCCTAGTATGTATAACCTCAGAAAAAATATTATACTATGTTATCTAAAGTTAAACATATTAAAAAGCTATACAGACTTACATTAATCATAAAATGAAGCAGAAGATATGCAGTATAAACTAAACTTTTATTAAAAATATGAATTACACTTTGGGAAAAAACTGTAAAATGGATGTTTGGTTTTGTTTATGATGCCTACATTGTTCAGCCAGCTTCTCGATTTGAAGTAAACATTTCAATTCATTTTCAGATGAAGGTTCCATCTGAATAAATGCTTTCAGAGTTTTAATAGAGTCCATTATGGCTTTGTTCATTATGGCCGCATTAGAAATATCTTTCGGCAGGTAAGTAGAGAAAAGCCCTGGCAGTTTCCTACCGAAATTAGTGCATATGTCTTCGATTACATCAGAGCTTTGGCCACATACAGAGATAAGAAATATTGTGCCTTGACTTAAATCGAGAAAGCCATCCATCATTGCATTTAAAATCTTCAATACCCATTCGAATTGCTCATTCATCAGCCTTCGTCAGCACTAGGGGTCCATTTATCGGAAAATTTCGAGATCTAACATCCTGGAACCATAGCAGTAGAGCTTTTTCTAGAACTTCTTGGGACGCATTTCCCATGCGTTTCCTTCATCTAGCAAATTTTGATTTTTCCCATGAATCTAAAATTGACTCCTTGTTTTTCAAATTAGTTGACAAGACATTTTTTTTAATTCCATAGTCAGCTTCTAACTTTGTTTTACATTCGCCATTCTCTACTTTCTTTAAAATTTCTACCTTTGTGTTCAAAGTTAGGGTTTTGTACTTTCCACGTGTAGACATCCTGTATTTTTACACGTTCACACCACACAATGAGGAAGAAAAACTAGACCACATTAACTTGTCTGCATTGCAGTTATAACTGACGCAGCTCCCTAGAATCTATAGTAAAAACTAGTTTTTCTGAAATTCTAAGAAAATCAATCCGAATAAAGGAAAATTGCTTTTTCCGTTTAGCACTAATAAGCACAATAGCTACTAAAGTTTAGCGGACATGCAATAGTCTAGGAATGCAGGCATGGGCCTCTTTACACAAAAAAGAAATTTTGACACGCAAAATAATAAATTCAGTGTGTATTTTCTCTATTAAACGAGGAAAAAGAATTTTTTTTGTCAAATTTTTAGTTCGAATTAACCGAAGTGATAAAAATTTAGTTCGAATTAATGAGATATTTTTAACATTAACTCCAATACAAGTTTTTTGGGGACCCTAGGATTAGTTCGAATTAACCGAAAGTTCGAATTAACCGAGTTCGAATTAACGAGCGTCCGTATGTATATATATATATATATTTATTTATTTATTTGGCATTAATTGAATTCATTGACCGTTGTATTTAATTTGAATGTACTCCGTAGCGAAGTGCGGGTTTTCATCTGGTTTATTTATATAAAACTAAATTACATTGTTTTTGTAATTAAATGTTTGTTTAAGTTCAGATTCGGATTGAGTTATTGGGTCTCAAAGAGTTATACGTTTAGAAAAAAAATTCGAAACTCTTCCTGTTTTAGCCCCCAAAAAACGTAAATGATTTTAACGTAGGATTACGTTCCTACATAACGGTCCTCCGGAAAGCAAAATTTCAGATGTCCTGCGTCGCGAGTTATAATTTTGGCAGCGCGCCAAACCCACTCTGTATTGCTTGGGCAAGCAGTAAACAGTTAAACAGAAAAGTACCAAAATGCGTCAAAATTTTGACATACATACACACACACACACACACACACATATATAAATATATATATATATATATATATACATATATGAATAAATTAAAAACCCTTTTTATTATTTATCACGCCCGTTCCAAAGTTTTCATCCTAACGCAACAGAATACCGTCCCCTTAACCTTTGAATCGCGACCTACATGGAAACCGAAATAATTTATTAGTTTTTCCCCTAAGGCACGTGTGGCCAAAGCTTATATAAGCATTATATAACGGGCATCGCGAGACCATCACCTCATATGACGCGACTTAATCACGTGTCAGTTTTTAACCAATTAAAGTTCAGCCCGCCTGAAAAACTCGCGCTTTTCTCAATAATTCCGTAGCTTTTGGGTGCCTGCTCTCAACCAGGAAACATGTAGAGCTGTCCGTGAGTATTTTACAGCGGTCCTGCCGCTGGTCGGGGCGCCGTACCCGACTAGCCGTGATGTGTTTGGAATGTTAAGTTTGACAAGTGTATCTCCAGTCTTTTTAAAACCCCATTCTTAATAAAAGAACTGTGAAGTTTTTGTGGAGTACTATGTTTTCTGCCTGGACTTCCTTCCTATGCCACTACGACTACAAGATTTCTCTGGGACGCTGCGCTATCTCGTCCCTGATGAGTTAACGGCCAAGTTATTTGCCCGGCAACAACCATACAACTATATATATTATTACATATATATATATATATATATATATATATATATATATATATATATATACATACATATATACATACAAAAGAGGTAAGCAACGATAAGTAATCCTATGTTAATATCCCGCGGTAGTTTCGTTAGAAGAGACTACGTGAATTTTTTTTCTGATGGAGTTTTTTATTGTAAGACTGTTTGACATCTTATTTAACAATATCATATCATATATTTTTAACACATAAAAACTATTAAAAATGTGTAATTATAAAAAATGTTAAACCTATTTTTTAATTGAATAATTCAATATGACATAAATTGACTATCCGCGACACCTGTTATATTATAGACTACCTTAGAATAAGTGTCCAAAATTGCTTTGGTGTTTATTGATCAACGTGTGTGAATTAACCAATGGATGAATCTCTGAAGAAAATCTACAAAAGAGTTGTTTGCATATTTGTTCAACAATGTGATACGTAAGAATGGATATAGAAGGGGAAAAAATTACCACTGTGTGTTTATCTACGCTGAGCTTCTTCAATTAGGGTTGGCACTATATAGCGTTGAACCCATTTGAATAAATCAGCAATGCCATTGCACAGGGTACAACTTGCAGTCTTGAGATGTGCTATTTAAAGTAGCGGCATCCCTAACCTTAGGCAAAAGGAGCCGTGATTGATGATTCGGCATGATATCCACAAAGACGTTTAAGAGTTGGCTTTCGTGTGTATATAAATCCAAGGGGAACCTCGTGAAGAATGGAGATATCGACGCAAATTAGGAATGGTTGCTTCTAACAACCTAATCTATCTACCACATTCTTGACTTGTAATATATATATGACTTGTAATATATAACATAATATATATCCATCTGCATTTTTTTATGTCTCCTAAAGATCAATGATTTTTTTATCACGTGGCCTGTGTGGATAGGAGGGCTAAACTAATATATATATATATATATATATATATATATATATATATATATATATATATATATATATATATATATATATACAGTCCGACCACAGTACGAAGAACCACGGTTGGCATAGTGCCAAGACGATTCTATTCACTCTGTAGGTAAGGCTGCTGAGGAAAGAGGGGGGAAAAGTCTCGTATTCTCTCGACATTCTTTAGAATCGGTTACTAACTGCGCTTGCTTGCTTTTTCCTCGTCTGTTATTTTGATTATTATATTAAAATTAATGGATCCTTTACCCAACACAACTGCTCGGAATAAGCCGTTCCGTAGTGATTGTAAACGTATAATACACAATGTAATTAAATTGTGTGATAAAGAAGCACTAGAAGGAAATGTTATTGTTCCACTTTCGCAATCCCTAAAGAGAGCTAGTGAAATGATCGGGATATCGATGTCCAGTGTAAATAGAATACGCAGAAAAGCAAAGGGTGAAGAAACTCCAAAATTTGAATCTCCGAGGAAACTTCAGAAAAAAAGAACCACCGAAAACGTAGCTTTAGATAATTTTGATTGTGATGTAATCCGAAAGTATCCACTCCTATAAAACTCCTATTTTTAAATAGATTTGCTTCTTCTTTTTATTATTTTGAAATTATTATTCAAATATTCGATCAAAAATAAAGTTTTAAAAAATAACTTTAAAATTGCGGACAAAAAGCAGTCTGAAATACATTCCGTATTTCATAAACAAACACATCCGAAAATATGACGTTTTCCCCTATTTCCTAAGTAGACTAGCTTTTCTCGCGCATGCGTAACAGCTTCCAGGGACCTCGCTTCCGTGGTCGGACAGTATATATATTTATACGGAATCTCGATCTATCGTTTTTCAAGGGACCGACTGAACTGAACGATAAATGCGGGAACATAACAAAGCAATATGATAGTCGGGATTGATTGAAATAAGCGACACATACGGGAAAACGATGATTTAGAGAACGATCGATCGAGATTCCACTGTGTACATACATACATACATATATATATATATATATATATATATATATATATATATATATACATACAGTGATTTCCGCTTATAAGAATCACGTTTGCTATTACTGTTTTTGATTCTTATAAGCGGTTGATTCTTATAGCCGAAATTTAGGTTTTTGGACAGGAACACACACACCTATATATACATATTAGATAATTTACCATAAAATACTCTTTAATTTACGTTAATTATGTTTTATTAAAATTATTTTTTTATAATTTTAAAAATACAACTTAATTTTTAGACCTATAAGTAGATACACGTAATTATAGTAAGAGAAGAAAAAATCCAATATTTGTTACAACATACCTGCTTAACAGTTTTAACATTTCAACTACAGGAAGGGAGCAAGTTAAAGTTTTCTATGGTAGTTTGACGTAATAAAGTTTTCAGGAGGCTGTTTATACCTCTTTCAATACTAATAGTCTCAGACGAAGATTCACCCTCTAGCTTACATTTCGCGGTTTGATAACGGGCTGAATCTACTAATGCCACGTTTGCCTAAGTGATAGTAGACACTTCGCCGAAGATTTATGCGTTTCAGGATCCAGGAAGCCGCAACCAGGATGTGGGAGGTGGAAAAAAAAGAGTCCCCATTTTTGTTTGTCAGTGGAGAAAAGAGAAATCGGACCGGGACGGGTAAAGATGCCCCGGGTCAAGCTAATAGGACAGTGTTGTGCTAAAGCGTTTAAGGGGAAACTATTATGTTATGTCTAACAAAAAAAGGGATGAATTTAATGAATATATTCCATCTCATCTTATCAATCTTTCTTTTAAAAAAAATAAGAAAGAACTTCGTGCCTTTTGAGGGTTTCAGTGGCTTTTTTGGAAAAAATGAAAGGAAAGCGAAGAGTGTAAACTGATTCTTAAAACCGGTGGACTGATTCTTTAAAGCGAAAATTTTAACATGGAAATAATACATTTTTTTTTTATTTTCGCGATATTGATTCTTATAAACGGTTGATTCTTATAACCACTGATCACTATAAGCGGTGGTTACTATATATATATATATATATATATATATATATATATATATATATATATATATCCCCGCGGGGAGGGAGCTTAGTTCTAAGGAATCAGTTAAAAATGTCTATTAAAAATTAATTGTGTACAATGCCGTACACAATTATTATAGAAAGTATCGTACTAAAACAGATGGTTACATTACAATTGATATTAGTATACGCTTTACAAATATAGGCTTTTGTTGTGTAAGAATTATAAAAAAAAAATTATGGTGTGAATAAATTATTTTTTTTATAAATTCTAATATATTTAACTATTTAAAAGGAAAAAAATTATGACAAATTACGCGGAACACCTGGGACATATTTGCGGAACGCTAGTGTTTTGCGGAACACCACTAACCACCACGCTAACCACTGTACGAGGCGTCATATAGCGGTTAGTATTATAGAGACGCCCACGAAAACCTCTAATAATCGACAATTTTGAAAAGGTTTGTCACAGCGGAAAATAAATACTATCGATTAAGAAAAGCTTTCTGGAAGTCGCGTGGTAGAGCAAAAGAATGCAGTTTTGAACTGCGAATAGAGAAAAAAAATTGCGTTCTCCGTCAACGATGATGGGTCCACCACCCTTTGCCAAGGAAATCCCACATGCCGCCATTCTTAGGACTGTCAGGTACATGATTGTGGTATTGAGTAAACAAATCAAAACCAGAATGCAATTCCTTTTTCTTTAGACGTCTTTTGAGCAATGATGCGATGTGTTATGTTAGTTCCCAAAAGTACTTCTCCAATCTGACACTTGAACGAATTAGTATTTTCTCTTTTAGGTTAGAATGTAAAATACACTGTTTTTACTTCACTGGCCCAAACATATCTTTGATAGGCTTAGGATAACATGGGCGGTACAAAAAAAAAAAAAATATTACGCGCTTCATCAATGCACTTATGACCTTATTACACGATGAGTAAAATTATAACTGTCGGCTATTGTAAATTTTAGTTAAAATACAATTAATTATATATATATATATATATATATATATATATATACAGAGGAATCTCGATGGATCGTTCCCCGAATGATCGTTTTCCCGTATGTATCGTTTATTTCACCCAGTCCCGAATAAATTCCATAGAAAACAAGCAAAAAAGACCTCATCGATCGTTTTTTCATAATAACTGAACCTGAAATATAAATGTCTGGATTGAGCTGGAATGACGCTGTAATTAAACAATCAGCAGAACATTTGAGATGCACGCTCTCGTATTTTTGTTCTCTCTTGTTCAGCCTGGTTTCGCTTTATTGTACCACTCCCATTATTTGTTCTTTAGCCCCTGGAGTACCCTATTTTCGGCAACTCATCCCAAATTCACCGACTATTCAACATTTCTGTTCTTATCAGCAATGGCTCACAGTCAGCTTTTTTGTTGACCTTAGGATGGAGGCACCCTGGTGTTTGGTCTAGTGTGTGAGAAGTTTCTGATAACTGCAGTTCTACACTGGCCGATGAGTTTTTCACCCGGAAGCAGAACTTCCTGGTGGTCTTATGTCGGACCCCATCCAGTGCAATGGAATGGCTCTAGTTACAAACGATTCACGGCTGCCGCTTCTTTATACTCTCACACAATACCCGATAGCGAAAAGAATGCAATTTGCAACACAAAAAAAATATTACTTACTTGTGGAGAGAAAACCGACAAAAAACAAACGACGATTAAGTACTTTTATTTGAATCAAAATTCCTGTGTATCTATGTGTATTTCTTTTTTTATTATTATTATGATGGATTTCAGTATAACTTTGTAATTTTATCTTCAGTTACACTACGGGTATGTATGCATTTATGTATGTGAGTAAATATATTTTAGGGATATCAAACTTTAAGGTATGTTAATTCTTTTTTGTATGTTCCCGCATCTATCGTTTAGTTCAGTCGGTCCCTTCGAAAACGATAGATCGATATTCCACTGTATATATATATATATATATATATATATATATATATATATATATATATATATATATATATATATATATATATATATATATATATATATATATATATATATATATATCTGTGTCTTGGTACAAGAAGTGCCTAAGTCAGTTTTCTCCAAGATGACTTTGCTTGCTTTTGTCTGTTTGAAAAAAATTATTTTAATGTAACCACCAGTGTAAGTACTCACGTCTTTCCGATGCTTTAAAGATGTTTTCTAAACCATTGTTCAGACTTGGGTATTTCTTACAGTGAAAATAATATTTTTTTTAAAGAGACATAAGCAAACAATGTCATCTTGGACTTAGGCACTTCTTGTACCAAGCCACATATTTATATATAGATAAAGATAGATAGATAGATAGATAGATAGATAGATAAAACATGAGGAAAGAGTTAATTTTTTTTTCTTTCTCACAGCGCTCGAAGATAAAAAGAAAAAAATAATAATAATTAAAATATCCAGCAGCATTTAAAGCATTTATTTGAATTGCTGTGTTTTAATAATCAAATAATGTCTACACGAACAAGAAAATCTGCATCCTTATTTACATCAAAAAAAGCAGAAGTCGAAAATTGATAGTAACTGAGCAAAAAATATGTTACAGTCTCTAATAGTATCAGGAACAATATTAAACACTTTTGCTCTTTAGGTAATAACGTTCAATAGGTAACTATATACTCTGTTGCAGCAGTATCCATAAAAATTAATATTTTACTGCACTTCCTAAAATTTATTGATCTATAACTTCTGCGGAGCATTATTATTTAGTTTTCGCTTAGCATGATTAATGAATTTTGATAGCAACTGATATGTAAATAGTTAGCTTATATGGATATTAATACATAAGCACTTGATAGTATAAGTATACAGTGTTTATTATATTCATAATCTAAAAAAATGCTATTATTTGTTCTCATCCAACGATAATTGTAACTGTAAACAAACAAGTTTATTATAAGCCAGTGAGTCAACACTTGCCAATCCTAAAATGAATCAAGAGAGATAGCAACAAAACCGCAACACGCACGTGACATTTACAGGAAAAGGTTCTTCATTGGATCTTCCGAAAAGTTTACACGTCAAGAAGGAATTACATCATCCAATCAACTCATGTGATACTGCTTTATACGGGTGGAATTTAGGTCCATAGCTGCTGATATACTTTAGACGCCGAGATATTACAGTCGAACCCCGTTATAGCGAACCCGGTATATACCGAACTCACGGATATAACGAATGAAAATTTTGGTCCCGCTGTTTTCCTATTGTACGTAATTTAATTAGTATTGTGTCAGTTTAGTGAAATCGATTTTAGTCGATTTAATTCATTAATAATCATTTTTAATAGATTTTATCATTTTTTAATACATCATTATTGAATACACATTGCAACTAATGAGTCATACATTTTGTGAACTGCTAGTATTTTTCTTAATGGTTCGGATAAAGCGAACCACTGGATAAAGCGAGCAAAACCTTTGGTCCCTTGAAGTTCGTTATAACGGGGTTCGACTATATTTTTATTATTATGAATATTTATGAAAAAATCTTAATTTAATTGTAAGGGAAAAAGTTTCTAGATCACTTTATTTTATTCATTACGTAGAGCAGGTCTGACCAACTGGCTCGCACAGCAGGACTCTTCAACTGGCCTAAGGCACTAAAGCAATTAAAAAAGAATAATAATGGCCCAAGGTAGCCTAATGGTAGCGCCTCGGCTTTCGTTGCTGAGTGTGCTCCGATCCAATCCCGACAAGCGGCATTAAATACCCCGATGTCTAAGCCGGATATGGGCACGTTCAATCCGTAGACCGGAAAGTCCTTCTGTGAAGTCAGAGAGGATGGGAGAGGGTACGATTTCTCCAGGTATCGCCCCTGAGGGTGGTCGGTCAAAATTTAGGTGACACCTGGCTAAATCGGACTCCGTCCCTTGTGGTGCCATTATAGTGGCACCCCTTACCCCTCTAGCCTCTATGGACCTGGTATAGAATACTTCCGACCCGGGGTTACACTATAAATGTAACACAGACAAGTTAATATATACATATAAAAAAAACAGGGCCGCCCAGAGACTTTACGGGGCCTGGGGCAAACTTCTGTTGGGGGCCCCAAGAAATCAGATTAATCGATTTTATTTATTTATTTTTTTTTGGGGGGGGGGGGCTTTTTTAGGAGATTATTTTGAATTTTGAAGTAAGGTACAAGTTTCAGAATTTTCTTTCGGAGGAATTCTAATAAATAAATTTTTAAAAATTTTTTGGGGCCCCTCCGGCAGTTGGGGGCCTGGGGCAAAGTGCCCCAGTTGCCCCCCCCCCCTCTGGGCGGCCCTGTATATATATATATATATATATATATACACAGTTGGCTCTCTGTTTAACGACTTTCAAGGGACCGTGAAAAATCGTCCTTAAACAGAATTTGTGAAAAAACAACATTTCCCATAACGTAAGCCCACTTTACAGGCTTAGGACTGTCAGTATATTTCTTAATGTATTGCCATGTTTAAAATGTTATTTTTATTATCCTTATTATTTTATTCACAAAGTTATTTTAAATTACATTGAAAAAGGAGTACAAACAATACAATAAATAAGGTTTTTAAAAAGTCAAAAAGTGTCGATTGCTTTATTTTTCACCTTGCTTTCGATATTCTCTTTTCCAGATTTTCTAAAATGTTAAATGTGTCATCTTCCATATTCGATGTAATATAGCGTCGGAGAACATCTAGAGCAGAAGTTGCATCTCTGTAAGACGGTGGCAGTGACGCGTTTTCCAAGTCTTCAACTTCCCCTTCTTCATCTGACACTGTGTTTTCGTTTACTATATCTTCATAAATTTGTTCTACATTTCTGCAATCTGCTGTTAAAACAGATTCATCACAATTGTAGAAATCTTGAATTGAAACATTCTCATCTTTAACAAAACTTCTCCATTCTTCAGGGGTAATGTCATGTTCGTTGATTTCTACATCCGTACTTTGCAGTTCCAATACAAGTTCTTTGTGAATTCCAGCAACACGAAAGCAGTTTTTTATTGTAGATGAAGAAACTTCTTTCCATGTGATGTTAAAACGTGCATTGCTTCCAACCAAGATCATAAATTTTCCAATTTTCATACTCTCAGCCGAATTGTTTATTAATTTCCTGATTAAAGACTTTCTGCAGTATGCTATCACACTTCGAATGACACCCAGGTCTAATGGCTACAACTTGCTAGTGCAATTAGCTGGTAAGAAATGAGTAGTCAAATTTGTAAGTCCAGGGATATTTGAGTATGTGCAGTTCTCTTTTGTTGATGCATTTTTGCATCAAATTTTCTAATCCAGTCAATAAAAATTTGCGATGTCATCCACGCTTTATTGGTATTCCGGTACTCACAAGGTTTCCTGATGATATTCTTAAAACACCTTGGTTGCTTTGATTTGTCTATAACTAGAGGTGGAAATTTCTCAGATCCATCCGAATTAGTGCCCAATAAAACTTTCAGTCGTTCCTTACTGTGTTTTCCACCAAAGAACTTTTCGCCCGTGTACGTTAAAGTTTTATTAGGCACCGTATTGTAGAATAGGGCCGTGTCATATTCAAGGAATGTGTTCTTCTCATCATATCCATCTAATATCATCTTCAACACAATTTTCCATTCTTCCACTATTATTTAATCTATGGAGCCACTTTCGCCAGATATGCTTTTAAATGCAATAATCTTTCCTTGAACTTTGCTAGCCAACCAGCCGAAGCCAGAAAATTTTGCATTCCAAAGTCTTCTGCCAGAACAATAACATTTTCTTTAAATATCACTCCGGAAATTGGAATGTTGGATGCTCTTGCTTCATGAAACCATTGCAGGACTGCCTTATCAAACTCTTCTGATCGGCCACATTGAATTTTCTGCCGTTTGCATTTGGATCCCAAACCAAATTTTTGTGTTGCTTCAAGAATTTTCTCTTTGCTTGCTAAAATGCCTTTGAGAGTAGACTCGGGTAGCTGAAATTGTCTTGTGAATAGGACTTTTGTTGTTCTAACACTTTCTTCCCAGTTTTCAATAATTTTCACCTTTTCATGAAGCGTAAGATGCTTTCGCTTTGATGCCATTTTGCTCTGCTCACCTCGTATTCGTACTGGAATGAGCTCCGACACACAACCATGAATTCTCTAAACATGAACACCTGCTTCCCGGAAGGAGTGAGAGAGGGTTGCTACTGGACAGTTCGTAAGTCCCATGACAGTAGATGGTAGGGACAATAGATTGATTCAGCTTCCGCACTAAGAGATCCATGAAAGAATATTCGATCTTCCGAGAAACGGTAATCCTCCCCCCCCCCCATTTTTCGCACTGCAACAAGTCTATGATTGCAACATTGCAAACATCAAGGAAATTCCGGGTCTGTTATTGAAACCAAACTTGTTTTCCCCCGCAGAAGGTTCCCCTTCTGCAGATAAAATGTTGAAGAAAAAGTTTATCATGTAAAAAAAATCCGTCGTTAAACAGAAACAAAGTCGTCTTTAAATAGAGATCGTCGTTAAGTAGAGCGTCGTTAAACAGAGAGCCAACTGTATATATATATATATATATACAGGTAAACCTCCTATAACACGGTAGATAGGTTCCTAGAAAATACCGTGTTCAGAGACAGTTCAAAAAAAGGAGATTACGTTCTGAAAGCTTATTAAAAACAAACATTTTTTTAAAATTCCATATAAGCAACTTAATTTTTATTAAAAATATAAATGTATGTATAACACAAAATGAAAAGAACCAAAAAATATTATTTTCATTTAATGCGACCTTAATTTAATAAATTTCTTCCTCATCACTGCTCAGTACAATCAAACGAAAACCTTTTTTCGGTTAAAGGATATCAGCTATACTTCAAGAACCTTTTTCTTCATTTATATTTTGTGCACCTTCTATCCTCTTTGAAAAATCTGTAATTTTGGTTTATTTGCTGGTTCTTACAAGGTCATTGAAGATTCACGGTATGGAAATGGACAATTAATTTTGCAGCTCCCTTTTGAATTTTCGGCTTCTTTCAGCGGAAGGGTCTGTATTCAGGAAAAATGATTCAAGATTTTCGGCTAAGCTTAGGCCTTCTTATAATTTTATAGAGTTATGAATGAATAAATTAATTTGTTTATACATTTTCTTGTAAAGCCACTATAGTTCAATATTTCTTCCGTCATTATTTTAAGGTAATTTAGTTTTTAAATGTGTTAAACAAAAATCATGTTATCTAGTGCTGTAGAAATACAGTGTTGTACAAAGTTTTTCGCAAATTTTTTATCGTGTTAGAGCGAAACCGTGTTGTAAGATGCCGTGTTGTAAGACGGCTACCTGTGTATATATATATAAGCTGCGTTTTTATTTACTTCCTTATATCATTTGTTGCAAAAACTAAATTAACGAAACCAAATGAAAATAACTCTTTTTTATTAATCACAGATCAATGTAAAATTAATAACAACTATCCAAACATTTTCATATTTTGCCAATTTTTCTGTTTATTACGTTTATTTTTTACAACCAAAATTTGATCTAGTTAATGACAAATGTCGTTTGGAATACTTTTTAAATAGTATAAAAACACTTATAATAGACATATCTTTCATATAAAAAAATAAAATAAATTTTTAAAAAAGTGAAAATAGTCAAAATTTGACTATATTTTCAAATTTTAAGCTTTTAGGGGTAAACTTTCTCCTTAAGCTACAGTTTAAATTTCGCACTTTTTCTTTTGTACACAAATGGAACCAGAAAAACCATGAAAAAATGTTCTTTTTTTGAGACACCCTAATGTATATATATATATATATATATATGAAATGTCTGGAATGGACATCTCATGAAATAGGAGCTTACATCGTGGCCGGAAAATAATAAAGTCAGCTTCAGGAACAAATGAATTTATTAACGAGTAAAGCAACACATCTTATTCGCTTCGAGTCAGTCCAGCGTCTGTCGTAAGAGCGCCAAAATACAATTAGCTCAGAGAGGTTGCCAGAATTGGCGGAGGAAGTTAGTGTGTGGAAAGTCGAGGCGTTTCGCCAAAGAGTAGAAAAAGGGGTTACTAGAACAGAGATAAAGTTCAGAATGGGCGATTATAGGTAGTTAGTAATATTATCACACACACACACACACACACACACACACACACACATATATATATATATATATATATATATATATATATTGCCGCTTAAAGCCTTTCCCGTCAAAGACTCTGTTGCTGAATGGTCAACGCACCGGACTGCTGAGCAAGAGGTCCCCGGTTCGAAGCTCTACATTAATTTAATTTAATTTAATTCTAATTCTATTTCTGTTAGTTCTAGAAGTTGCTAGAACATTCTTTAATTTCCTGGAACGGCGTTCCAGAATATTCTGTTGATGGATAAAAGAGCAAGTAGCTCAACCTGTGAGTTCAGTTCTGAGTTCTATCAGCTAAGTGTTGTGTGCTAATAAACAGCGTTGTATTCCCTCTACGTGTGTATTCAATCCATACGACTACCATCTACGCGACAATATATATATATATATATATATATATATATATATATATACTAGCGGCACGTCCCGACTTTGTCCGGGTTGAACAAAATATTATACCAATAAATTTCCAGTTGATAGCCAATAAATTGTAAATCTTTTTTTACCTTAATAATAACCTAAATAATACCTTAAATTAATTTTATGTTAGTTAATAATTAAAATAAATTTTTTAAAAGAAAAAGGCGTGCCGGAGAACGGCTAGGTTGGAACCGCTAGCGTCAGAACAGAAGCCCACCGCGATAGCACCACGATAAGGATCGTTGAAATCTTCGGAACAAAAAGCGGTAGAAGACAGTAGCGGAAACAATGGAGATTGTTAGGATTAAGCCCCTAACTTTATTTCTACTAATCAGATATACATAATATATAGCCTATGTCCATCTGGAATAATGTACCATTCAAACAGTGAAAGTATTTTTCAAATAGGTACAGTGGTTCTGAAGATTACCCTCCACGTACAAAATCGCTCTCTCTTTATATATAAGTATAGATATATATGGTTTCGAGTCCAGCTGTTGGCATGGATGTTTCTAGCCGTTTCACCCTCGTGTAGCAATACAATGACCATAGCGCTTTCAACCAACCAACATACCTCAAAAGCATAGATCCGGCGACGTGCAAATGGCAAAAGCGCTGATCGAAAGCCAAAAATCGAACTGCCTATGAATTCGAGAAAGTATCACTTTCACTACAAACGGTAATCAGGTACATTGAAGATATTGATAGTGAAATTCATGAGAAATTATGCAAGATTGTGCGTGTTTTCCAGTTGCACTGGATGGAAGAAGCACCGAAATTAGAGATGTAACTGTTGATATTTGTAAGAGCTATTACATATAATTTTGAAATGCAAGAAGAACTTTTAGAAATTTGCTCTTTACAACGGAATATATGTGAATCTGGCCTAATTTCCTTTTCGTCAAGAAAACTGATTTTCTTTTGTATTTTGAAATAAATGTTTTATCTTCCAAAAATTATTTTTTTATATATACATAGTGTTTAAAAAAAATGCTTTTCAAAATTGATACTTTGAAGTTGTTACTAATTTCAAAAATATTTGGTTTTAAAAAGTTGCGTTTTGTATGTTTCAACTTTTTTGTAAAGCATATACACATTTTGATATCGCCAAAATTAATATTTTACTAAGCAAACATTTTATGAAGAGTTCAATTTAAAAAAAAAAACAGTAGAATTTTTCCAATACTATGTTCCGAACACTTTTTGGGGACCGTGCATTTATATGTATTTTAAATAATTTAAAGTTAAATATTTAAAATTATTTTTAAATTAAAATATTTAGTGCAATATGAAACTCAAATATTTCATATTGACAATTTCGACTTCCCCACAACAGACATCAAAATTTCCTCCTAGATTACACCCCCCCCCCCCCCGTCATCTAAATTTTTCTTAAGTGGACCCCGGATTATTTTAAGTTAGCCACCCCTGACGTGGAGAGGGCAAAAATATCTAAACATACTGAGCTCATAGTAACATTTTTCTCTCTCTCTCTCTCTCTCTCTCTCTCTCTCTCTCTATATATATATATATATATATATATATATATATATATATATATATATATATATATATATATATAACATACAAAACCCAAAAAACTTAACTAATTTCTAAATTCTTTTAAATTCCCTTGGGCGTAAAGTTAATTTCGTTTTCGTTTTAAGAAGAAAGGAATTGTAAGTTTCCTAAAAACTAAGTAGGTAATCAATATATCATCCCTTAAACCCCCAGTCTCATAGGCGTCAAACCTTATATAACAGGCCACGGGACTCAATCACAGAGAACTGGCTTGGGGTCCTCTGTCCAATCAATGCAAGAGTGCAAGGGTCATGTGACTACGACCTCAGGAAGTTTTAAAAGACCCTCCAAGGTTTTGGCCGTGGATTTTGTGAACTGTCGTTGCTCAACGAACATGTAAAAATTCAAAGAATAAACCCTTTGTGTTTAATGCGGTGTGCTCCTGTGTGTCCGAGGCTGGAGGGGCAAGTGGGAGATTTTTTTACAAAGATCATCGAGATGCCGTCTACGCCACAACTTCCAGCACGGGACTGAATTATGTTGACTATGTCGAACTAGACTTTCTGTGACGCACGGCTGGCAATCAACCTTTCTCCTCCCACGCAGCCGCCGCCCGTGTTGATGTGACATATATACATATATATATACAGAGTGTGTGATCGGTTAACGAACAGTTCGGACTGCGAACAATTCGGATAACGAACACTTTCACGAAAGATTTTTGTGTTCGGACAACGAACATATGTTCGGATAACGAACTAAAACGAATTCTACCGAACACCTCTGTGACAAAAGGTCGAAAAAAGTTTCTAGTAGTCCAAGATCAACCAAGGGTTAGTTCAGTGAGTTTATCTAATAATTCTAATCAAGAGGTCTACAAACGACAAAATTTTAGTTATAAACATTTATTTTACATGTATGTATAACCCTTAAAGGGGGTCTACAAATTGCCACTAGTCTAAAAGCCATGCTTACATGACGAAGTTCCATCTAGTCGAATTCTAAAAATGGTGAGGCGCTGCTCGCTACGTCATATATTTCGTCACAACCTCTCGTCAGAGCTCGGAGCACTCGATACGGTCGCATGCTGCGTAGTTTGCGTCGAGACTTTGTGAATTGTACACGTAACCTTCATGTACACTAGTTGGTTTTTGCCCTTCTGAATTTTTGAACCCCTTATAAAAAAATAAATTAAAGTAAAAATAAAAATATTAGAAAATCTGGCAATATTATGAGGCCTAAAAAAAGGAGTGTCAAGAACTATGCTCACGATATGAACCAAGCAAGAGATTATAGCCAATGTAGAGAGTGGGCAGAAGATATCTGATGTTGCTAGACAATATGGCTTGAACAGGTCTACAGTAGGCACAATCTTAATTAGAAAGATATCATCAAGAAGACTCAAGCAGCTAAAGGAGTAACGAAAATCACATCTAAGAAGCAAAGAAGTGTCATCCATGAAAAAATGGAGAGGTTGCTTTTAGTTTGAATAAACGAAAGGGAAGTGAAAAGAGATGTAACTAGTA
Source organism: Dolomedes plantarius (assembly GCA_907164885.2). NCBI lineage: Eukaryota > Metazoa > Arthropoda > Arachnida > Araneae > Dolomedidae > Dolomedes > Dolomedes plantarius. Next base: position 151,228,978 of record OU015493.1, read on the forward strand.
CGGCCATCATTCAAGAGAAGGCTAATTTTTGTCATTTTTCAAGTCATTAATCAGTCATTTTTCAAGAGAAGGCTAAAGAAATTTTTGAGAAGTTGAAGGAACAAACTCCAGCTTCGTCATCCGAGAAGTTAGAATTCAAGGCTACCACTGGCTGGTTTGTAAAGTTTAAAAGGAGATCTGGCATTAAACATGTGGTAATGTATGGTGAGTCTGCTAGTGCAGATAAAAAAGAAGCTGAGAAGTTCTGTCTCAAATTTCAAGAATTCATTGAAAAAGAAGGGTATTGTCCACAACAAATTTTCAATTGTGATGAAACAGGTTTGTTTTGGAAGCGCATGCCGAACCGTACCTACATCACAAAAGATAAGAAAAGTTTTCCTGGGCATAAATCCATGAAAGACCTATTGACGTTACTTTTGGGAGCTAACGCTAGTGGTGATATGAAGCTTAAACCACTTCTCGTTTATTACTCTGAGAATCCTAGAGCATTAAAAAAAATTCCATAATCAAGAAAAGACTGCCAGTGATGTGGAGACCAAATCAGAGAGCATGGGTCCCGCAGGTTCTTTTCAAAGAATGGCTGTTTGAAGTTTGTGCTCCTAGCATCAAGGACTACCTTGACACCAATGACTTGCCATTGAAAGCACTGCTGCTATTGGATAATGTACCAGGACACCCAAAGGACCTTGAAGATAATTTGCTGATAGACTTTCCCTGGCTGACAGTTCAGTTTCTACCTCCGAATACGACTTCGTTGATTCAGCAAATAGATCAGGAGGTTATTGCGGGTTTCAAGAAATTGTAGACTCGCGCGCTGTTTCGTCGGTGTTTCGAAGCATGCCAATTATCCTCAACAATAACATTAAAAACATTTTGGAAAAAAAATTTTGACATTCTTGAAGCTATCCGACTCATTCAAAAGGCGTGGTCAGAACTCACTCAACGACAGTTTATTTCTGCTTGGCGAAAACTGTGTCCATCTTGTGTTAAGGGAGACGAAGATAATGCCCCTGAAATTATGAATGAAATTGGGACAATTGCTTAAGATCTGGAATTGGAGGTGAACGAGGATGACATTAAAGAGCTCATAATGGAACATGAAGATGAGCTAACAACAGAAGAACTCCAAGAAATCTTGAATGAAGAACACCAGCGAAATGTAACTCCTTCTGAAAAAGAAGAAGACGAAAGAGGACCAATGACGACATCTTCTATAAAATCTTTTATAGAAGTGGGAGGATGTCAGAGCAACGGTCTTAGAATGGCACCCAAACCAAGCCGATGTCAATAGACTTGGGGATCTCTACAACGACAATGCTATTAATCACTTCCAGCAAATTCTGAAGAAGAGAGAAAAGCAATCGACATTGGACATGTTCTTTAACGACCCCTTAACCAAAAAAAATGATTGATTAATGTGCAAGACTGTATTATTTTGGTAAAAAATAAACTTACTAAGAAATTATAAATATATATATATCTTTTAATTTAATTTTTAGGGCCTCCAGGATGAATTAATCGAAGTCCCATAAAAATGTATGGTAAATCGATGATCGGTTAACGAACATTTCGGTTTACGAACATAGTCATGGAACGGATTATGTTCGTAAACCGATCACCCACTGTATATATATGCGTGTGCGTTTCTGTTGAGGCGTAAACATATGTTTATTTTTTAAAGTCCTTCTATTATGCCAATGAGGGTGGGAGAAGATACGAGCCTTCCAGATGTCGCCCCTGAGGTTACTTGGTATAAATCGTGGTGGCAGCCTATTCACTGGTAGGAATTCAATTCCGGAAGGCCTTAGTTGCTATGTCGGTTCCTGTCTGGTGCTTTGGAAATTGGAAACATATATTTATTCCTCAAATAGCCATCATACATGAGACCCCTGAAATGAAAAGCGTCTTCTGTTTAATCTAGGTACGAATATCTGTTAGTAAACTACATCAGTAAATCACTTGTGTACTCACTAAGGGGTAAGACGCACTAGGGGGTAATGCAAATTGGACAAAAATTGATATGCACACAGGTTTTGGCGGAAAAGGCAAATTTTTAAAGTTTGGCGGCCAATGAATGCACATGTGACGCTGCAGCGCATCTTAACTGCGCAACTGGCAGGATATTAAAGAAGATAAATCTCTATTCCAGATCATAAATTCTTTGCGAATTTCATTCCGTGTACTCAGGTAGACAGTAACTATGCCTATTATACACGTGCGCGAACAATATGCGCAGGTGTCAGCAATTCAGAGGGGATGTGTAGTTGAGCTCAAAGAAGCTGGTTGGTCTAATCGGCGAATCGCTCGACATTTGGATAGGAGCAATACCACTATTAGACGATGTTGGCAGGAATGGGTGAACCATGGCCGAACACAGCGTCAAGAAAGAAGCGGTCGGCCTAGAGAAACGACAGAACGTGAGGACCGAGCAATCGTCAGAGCATTTACAGCCCCAGATTCATCATTATCATCGATCGCACGTGCAACTGGTGCTTCAGTGACCGCAAGGACCATTCATAGGCGGCTCAGATAAAGGGGGCAGAGCTCACGGCGCCCCTTGCGCCGACTACCATTGACCTCTGTACACCGTCAAGCCCGTTTGCAGTGGTGGCAGGCACATTCAACCTGGAATGTCACTGACCGGAGTAGAATTGTCTTCAGTGATGAGTCCCACTTCGAATTGAGCCCCGATGACCAGCCGATACGTGTCTGGAGATGCCCCGGACAGCCGTGGAATACCAACCTGACTGTCTTCCGCCATACGGGCCGACAACCTGGAGTGATGGTCTGGGGTACATTTCATTTCATAGCAGGACCCCTTTGGTTGTCATCCGCGGCACAGAGGTACGTCGACGATATTCTACGACCCGTTGTGTTGCCCTTCATATCACGCCATCCTGGGCTTACATTTCAGCAAGATAATGGCCGCCCGCACGCGGCGAGAGTTTCTACTGCTTGTCTTCGTGCTTGCCCAACGTTACCTTGACCAGCAAGGTCGCCGGATATCTCCCCGTTTGAGCACGCTTGGAGCATTATGAGCAGGGACCTCCAACCAGCTCGGGATTTTGACGATCTAACGCGTCAATTGGACAGAATTTGGCACGCTATTCCGCAGGAGGACAACGGCCACCTCTATCAATCAATGCCAAGTCGAATAACTGCTTGCATATGGGTCAGAGATGGACCAAAGCGTTATTGACTTTTTCACTTTGTGAAACTCTTAAATAAATCATCCAATTTTTCTCAAATTGTAATAATTTGTTTTTCTGTACATATACGAGGGTTATTCGGAAACTAAGGTCCGTTTACTTATAAAACAGAAAACATTACAGATTTTTTCAAAAAACTTTATTTTTTAAATTCCTTACATGTGTCTCTATTTTTCTGCATAGTTTCCATATTTTTTTAAACATTTGTCATAACGTTCTACAAGCTTCTGTATGCTTAAGTCGTAGACGTCTGCCGCCTGTGAGGATAACCAGTCTTGAACTGCTTCTTTCACCTCGTCATCTGTGGCGAATCTCTTGCCGCCGAGAAACTCTTTTAGGTAGCGGAATAAGTGAAAATCACTCGGCGACAAGTCTGGACTGTACGGTGGGTGGTCAATCTGTTCCCATCCAAAAGATCTGAACAGAGCTTTCAAGGTGAGTGGGTGAGAGCTTTGAAGGACGAACGGGAAAATGCTCATGATGAACCGCGTTCAGGTCGACCATCAGTGATCACAGATGATTTGGTCAATGCCGTGGATGAAAAGATTCGTGAAGACCGGCTATTCACAATTTCAACTTTAGCATTGGAATTTCCGAATGTGGGTAGAACAACTTTGCACAAAATCGCTTCCGAAAAGTTGAAATTTCGCAGATTGTGCGCACGTTGGGTTCCCAGTCTGCTTACTGAGGAACACAAACTGAAAAGAATGGCTTGTGCTCTTGATTTTTTGGATCGATATCATAAAGAAGGTGATCAATTTTTAGAGAAGATTGTCACAGGGGGTTACGTGGGTTTCTCACAGAACCCCAGAGTCTAAACGTCACTCAATGGAATGGCGTCACACAACATCACCAGTCAGAGTCAAGGCCAAGCAGACAATCTCAACACAAGGTCATGGCAACCGTGTTTTGGGATAGACATGGGGTCTTGTTAGTCGAGTTTATGCAGCAAGGGACAACAATAAATGCAGCCGCTTACTGCGCTACCCTAACTAAACTTAGACGTGCAATACAGAATAAGCGACGTGGTCTTCTGATGTCTGGAGTTTTGTTGCTGCATGACAATGCCAGACCCCATTCTGCCATTCACACCCAAAATCTGTTCAGATCTTTTGGATGGGAACAGATTGACCATCCACCGTACAGTCCAGACTTGTCGCCAAGTGATTTTCACTTATTCCGCTACCTAAAAGAGTTTCTCGGCGGCAAGAGATTCGCCACAGATGACGAGGTGAAAGAAGCAGTTCAAGACTGGTTATCCTCACAGGCGGCAGACGTCTACGACTTAAGCATACAGAAGCTTGTAGAACGTTATGACAAATGTTTAATAAAATATGGAAACTATGTAGAAAAATAGAGACACATGTAAGGAATTTAAAAAATAAAGTTTTTTGAAAAAATCTGTAATATTTTCTGTTTTATAAGTAAACGGACCTTAGTTTCCGAATAACCCTCGTACATCACATCTACCGATTTTCATGCCATTCGGATAACTCCTTCTTGTTGCGTCTTTTTTTAAAAATTTATTTATTTATATTTTTTATTTATTTATTTATTTACTTATTTTATTTTATTTATTTTTTTCTGTGTGTGTGTCTAAGAATGTACGTAAGAAATAATCTTTAATTTATGTTTACGATGCTGTTCCCTTTGAGCGTTTGAAACTGGGCAGAACTTAAAACCATTGCAATTATCAATTTGAGCTTAAGCGGTGTTTGGACCTTTTTGACGAGAAATGTCTCAAAAAGTTATTAGGTATGCTTCTATTTTAACTTCAGTTTGCATGTTATGAAATTTTGTAAAATAGAGAAATGGAGCTAAACACTGTAGTATTTCTACATAACATTTACTAAGTTCTTCTAATCAAAAACCTTTAGCTTCTACAGATTTAATGATTTATTTACAGATTGCCCCTCTGTATTTGTCTTATTATTTCTATGAACAAAAATTATATTTCGTTAAATGGTACTCTCTTTTAATGATCGTGCCTCCAGAAGATTAAATTATCACTTCAAGAAAAATAAAGTGATATCTTTCCTTTTATATAATCGTTACGGAGGAAAATGTTATTTTCATAATAAATGTTATTTCATAAATGTTATTTTCATAATAAATGTTATTTCCACTATAAATGTTATTTCATAAGGACCAAGCATGCTTGGGAACTAAACTGTGGGAGTCCCACGTCAGGTTGACATCTGACTGAGACATATGCTGTATGGCACCCAAAGCTCACGGTCAAGAAAATGAAGATGGGCACCTTCGGCCTTGGTCCACAGCGGACTGTTTAGTTTAGTTTATTTTATCAGGGAGCTCCTGTTCCGACTGTTTAAAGAAATGAGAAAATCGTAAGTAATTTCGTTAGGGTTTCCGTGGTCCTTAAATGACCTTGAAAATCCTTAATAATATTTTCATCCCTTAAATGTCCTTATTTTTAAGAGTTCTTAGTCCTGAAATTTTTAGCCCATTTGAACTGAAAAAAATTCTCAGCTTTTTCGGGAGATCAAAGCCGAATCAAGGCATCTGTGTACTAACCCTAATGGATTCTTTCAGTTCAGTGTTAACCCATGGAGAAAATGTGTCTACTATTGACAGCTACATAAATGCTGATAATCGAATAAAAATGGTATTTTCAGATGGCCTGAACTTTTCCGTGCTTTGCAACAGGATTCATTTTATAAATTCCATCCAACAAAAGAATTTAGGAGCGTTTAAAACACGCTATACCAGATTTTTCCCCTAATAATTTAAATTGTAAACTATTATTTGTATTTTTAAAAAATTAATAATGTCCCAAAGTGTAAAACTTCTTTCTCTATTACGGAGTACAATTTTTAATTAAAAAAAATCCTTAAATCAAGTCAGCAATCCTTGGACACATTTTCTCCATAGGTTAACACTGAGGTGAGAGAATCCAATAGGATTAGCACTAGCACACAGCACTCTTAACACCAGATAAGCTTTCAGTTTCAATTTCAGTAGCAAACTACAATAATAAATCAGTAGATTTTTGATGCAGTGGCACTATCATTGAAACAATTTAAATTAATTTTTATTTTCACTCGATATTAACAGCAGCATATGACCAGGTGACAGCTCTTTCGTTTCGGCTAGTTTCCTCTGTGAGGTCAGAAGAGCCGTAGCAAAAGCAAGGAGAAAAAAGAGATTCTACTACGTTCGTCGTTGGTTGTTGGTAGCTATTATTTTCTAGAGAAAATAAGTTTTATGAGGGCAATCTAATATAGTTGAAGTTTAATAATTTGCCATTGTGTATGAGAGAAGCATCATTCTAGATATTCGTCATAGGTTTAATTGAAATATCATTTCTCGATAATTTTGTGGGTTTACATTTACATACTTTAAATATGATCGACTTTGCTATAGGTGTTATGTTATGCCCTTATACATATATTTCATTAAAAAAATTATATAATGTGGATATTTGTCAGTGAGTAAAGCAAATAATAGTGAAACGCTAACTAAATCTCATAACTCTATTTGTAGAAATTATTTTTGGAATGAAAAGCAAAAAGAGAAAAAAACTTTTACTATAATTATAATTTCTAGACAAGATTCTTAAAATCCCTTAAAAAGTACTTAATTTTGGAGTTAGAAAAAGAGTGGGAACCTAGCTTCTTACTTCTTTGGATCTATACAGTAAACTTGGTACGGCTTAGGATTCAAAGGATATTTTCTATAATACTGGAACACCATATAACACCATTTCCAAGTAATACAAAGTTTTACAATAGTCAATACTATTTCTAGGCGTTTTGGCTCTTAACTTTAAAAAACAGGGAATTATTCAAATAAAGAGGTTAAATTATCAAAAATATGAAGACACTAAATAAGATAATATGATAAATAAATTAGAAAATAAATTAGAAATAATAAATTAGAAAAATATGAAGATGGTGTCAATTTCATCTAAGATTTCTTAAATTTCTAACAGAAGCCACTACATTTACATCTACCATCTATATAGCAATATCTGACATCTAGACGCTACAAAAACATCAATATTTAACAGAAGCACTTCCCAATTGGCAACTGTATACGCACAACATTACTGCCAATTTAGGCGAAAAATACGCTTCGCAATTTATTTAAACATCTTTTTGAGAGATCCATTTTATACCTATGACAGTGATGTTTACCGGTATTTTCTCCTCTACCGTGCGCATTGTTATCAAACTATTCAAAGTCGACTCCGAGCGTGCGCGTGTAGCGTATTAAAACCCTCGAGCGTGGGTCGCTGAAAACTCGCTTTTTATGTTTCTTGCGCTTGTTTTCTTTGCTTGGTTCATTCCCTTTCACTCGGCGTGGGCAGGCCAGATAACGATTTTCTCATTGACTTGCTACCCTCCCCGTTCTCCTCTCTGTACGGCGTGTGGAGACGGCAATACCGCAATTTTTTTAAAGAGCTTCTTTGCCAAGTGAGTTGATTGTGAGCATTGCTCGAGAGGGTGCTAAGTCACAGGACATAATCCATTGTTGCCCAGAACTGCAAATTTACAATCTTTCGCGTAGATTAAAATCAAACGCGTGCGTGCGTGCGCGCACACACGTTATACCCCCATCAACAGACTTCATTTATAAGATAAAATGTTACTATGATTTGATGTGTCATGACTGACGTTCGCCATTAAAATACGCAAAGGCTTTTATTGCCCTTAGAATGTGGAACTTGATCAAGAGCACTCAAGTAACTTGTTGGGGAGGTTTCGTCCACACTGAGTAAATTTGCCTTTATTCAGTCATTGCACATTCCACAGAAATATTATTCTGCATGTTTCGCAATGAGTAACTAGGAGTACATGATCTAACAAATTTTCTTGTTTAAAGGACAGTTTTTCAGATAACACTTGTCCCTCGTGCAATCCCAACAGACATGTGTATCGAGACAAGATGCGAGTTTGTATCACGAGATACCAAAAATAGATGGAACGCTCCTGACCGCTCGTTCTCTACATTATATAAGTGCATTCCATTCATGTTGTATTTGATTCATATCCAGACACTCTCAGGGGCGAGTGTGTCCGTGGATGAAGATCGCCTAGGGGCAAGCCGCTCTCTAAGAAGCATACCGCTTTTCATTTCATGACAAGGAGATGTTGAAAGCTTTTGCTTTAAAGTATTACACATGTTTTGGTGATGTACACTGGTGCCCTCTTGGACTTGGTTCTGACATCAAGTCCCATTAAGTCCTCTGCCTCCTCTCCCCTCGTTTCGCCTCCGGAGGTCTTGTAGGCAATTCAGAGCTGAATATTCCTACTTTAGGAAGGTCATTCACATGCTGAGATCTGTTCGGATGGATATTAGCTTACATGAATAAAAACTCGGAACCTCAGAACTCAGGACTCAGACTAACATGATATTCCAGTGTTTCATCTCTACTTCTGTTTATTAAAGATGGAATATATCAACGTTGACAAATGTCGAGCTCTGTACGAGGCTCGAATTGGATGGGTAATTACAACATAATGGCTGCCCCAATCCTGACTCTCCTGCCACTAAATTAATATCTTTAACTGTTATTAGAAATGTGATGAGAACCCCACGATATCCAGAGAGTGAGGATCGATGAGAATCAGACTGTAAACTGAATCTGTTCTCACGAGAGAAAAGAACATATTTTCCGTGATTCAGAGTCCAGTTTAGATGTTCCAACCTCCCGTTTAATAGGGACTTATCTCCTTTTGTTAAGGGTCAACGAGACGCCTTCCATTGACGTCTGACAAAGATAGCGTTTGTTCCGAGCTTCAAAATATTTCTCCTCGTGTGAGCCTTGCAGGAAATCAGATAGCTGGCGGACATCGTCCTAGTACTTCGAGCAGTTAGTTAGTGCAAGATACTGACCCTACTAAGGGGTTCTGGCTCTGGCCTTTTTCTTTGGCAGCCTTGTATCGATTAGTGTACACTCTTGTGTCCTGAAACCTTCTCTCGAGCATGGAGAGGACACTTTCTACTACATTTGGGATACAAAAGACCTTAATCTGTTATTGTCCTGCTTTGATCATTTCAATTATTTTAGGCAGTGACAAACGGTCAGCTCGGCGTCTCCGTTCCATAGAATGTTCCGGGTCAACAATTATAACAATTTCCAATACAGAGAATATAAAAAAGAGTATCGTTAAACGAGGATTTTAAGGTCTTTTGTCTAGGTCATCAATCTTCTATGACGCACTCCGAATGAATGCAAAACAAAAAGTGCAGCGTTTGAGGAATACTTTACTAAAACATTACAACAAATGACTGGCGAAAGCGTATAATAAAACCTTTTTCTCTTTTATTTGTTGTACGAAACGACAAAGCACAGAAATGACTTTACAAATAGTTAAAAAATGAGAAAACTTTGGGTCAACGGCAATTTGAAATAAAAAGTCCTTTTTAAATTTTTAAAACTCACTTATCATTCTCATAAACAATTGGTTGGGCCAATAAACAACGAATGTAAACCAGTCTAAAAACATTTAGTTCTATTGAACTGAACACGGATAATTAGGTACTACAACATTTAAATGACTAACATTAAAGTCGCAAGTACAAAAATCATACGTTGCAAGGGTGTCTACAAAGACGTTAATCCTTACAGGCTGACTGATTGCAGAAATCTCTAAGTAAAAGTATGCGTTCAATTAAATTTAAGAAGAAAATACGTTTTATCTTAGATAAAGAACTGTATACAAACTTAGTTTTACAGCAATAAAAAAACGAAAGCTTACAAATATAATGAGTCTGGAAGAAGAGTAATTGGATAACATATTTTTAAATACGAGACATTCTCTTCATCTACCAAGTAAGCAATTTGTAGGAGAAAGTAAGAAAATTTTCAAGTCTGTATGTAAATTTAAAGCAATTTAATTAACGTTTTATGATACTTCCTGCTAGTGATCTAGAAAGTAATTAAAACCAATACTCTTTTTGGAAGATAACAAAGGCGAGTTAGTTGTCGTTACTGGGGTCCCTGGAGCTCACGCTTTTAAAGACGCTTTCGATGTACGTATGAAGACAAGGCAGGAAATAGAAACATAAACAAACACACACACAGAAATTTCTTTTTTTCTCAAACGATGACACATACGATGGACGGTAGATAGTAGGTCTTCTTTCTAGACTTCCTTTTGCAGGCGGAAGACTGACTAGTACCCCAGATTACAAACGAGCCTTATGCGGGAATCGAACCTGCAATCCCGAACCTCGTGACAGGCTGATGCCTTACTCACTTAGTCGCTGGGCGTTCCGAGTTTAGTAATACCATGAAACAAACCAGAAAACTCCCTAAAATATTTAACAAAAGAAAACAATTGTATCTAGCTCTGAAATAATCAGTTCATCTTGTTAAAAAAGGAAAAAAATAATAAACCCCTAATAATATCTAATCTGTCAAATTATCAATTGTTCATTGAAATTAATGCATGGATTCCTTCTCCGGAATCATTATTAATGTTTAATGAGAGGCAGACGTGGTTCCGTTCATTGGTAATGTGTCTCGTAGTTGAGTAAAAATCCAGTTTTTTTTAAATTGATTACAGTAACCTTTCATTCATACGTCTGTTCAAGAGATCGACAGAAACAGGTGTATGAGTGAAAGCGTTGCATATGCGAGTGGTTATGTAATTTAAGCAGAAATTTAAATTTGAAAGGGATATTATGTGAATGACTAACAAAATACAAACAACTCCCATGAGATCGAAACAGTTCAACAAATTTACATTCTCAAAAAACTGAGCTTCTTCGACTTTTTTGAAGGTGCCGACTGTGAAAGAAATACACTGAAGTGCCACTGAATTAGGGATAGCAAAGCCTATGCAAATTGTGTAGCTCTGCGCATCATGTATGCGCAAGTGAAGGCGCTGTGGTAACTGCATATATAGCGCGTACTGTGGTTGTTCTGAATTAGTTGTTGAAATTGCCAGTATGGGTAAACTGCCTGATTTAGACGCCTTCGATCGCGGACAAATCGTAGGTGCGCGACGCATGGGCCATTCAATTTCCGAAATCGTCAGACAGCTAGGATTTTCAAGGTCGACAGTGTCAAGAGTATACCAAGAATACATGGATGGTGGAAAAAAAACTAGCGATCGGGCAAACTGCAAAGGACAATTAGCCTTGACAGTGCGTGGTGAGAAACGGCTCAGGCGTATTGTACGTAGCCAGCGAAGCCAAACATTAGCTCAAATTACCACCCAGTTTAATGACGGTGCCAGTCGTACAGTCAGTAAACGGACTGTGCAACGTTCGCTTCACCGTATGAGTTTCGGGAGCCGTCGACCTACGAGAGTACCATTGCTCTATACTCGCCATCGGGCTGCACGTCTTGCCTGGGCAAGAGAGCACAGAGACTGGAGTGTAGAGGACTGGAAACGAGTAGCATGGAGTGATGAGTCTCGATTCCGACTACTTAACGCCGACGGGAGTCTGAGAATATGGCGTCAGGCTCATGAAGCCATGGATCCTGCATGCCTGGCTGGAACTGTACAAGGGCATGGTGGCTCAATCATGGTCTGGGGTGTTTTTTCGTGGCACAGTTTGTGATCTTTGGTGTGTTTACCAGCCTCCCTCAATGCAATTCGGTACGTAGAGTTGCTGGGTGATCACCTCCAACCGTTTATGCTGTTCTGTTATCCGCACGGTAATGGAGTTTTCCAGCAAGACAACTGTACCTCTCACAAGTTCCGGTTGGCCACTGGCTGGTTGGATGAGCATTCCTCTGACTTCTCTGTCAGGAATTCGCCACCTAGAAGCCCAGACTTAAATCCTATTGAGCATCTTTGGGATGGTTTGGAACAAGGCGTGAAAGGCCATCACACAGCACCAAAGAACCTTACTGAATTATGGACAGCTTTAACCAATATTTGGCAAGCCATTCCCGTGAAATGTTTCCAGAAACTTGTTGAATCTATGCCTCGTCTTGTGGCAGCCGTTATCAAGGCCAGAGGAGGCCCAACTCGTTACTAGGTAGGTATCCCTAATTCAGTGGCACTTCAGTGTATAATAACCCTTGATTATCCTTGTTGTACACAGTAAATATTCTCTCTCAGCAAGCGACTTTAAGGAGAAGTAAAAATCACCGCCTATCCCATCCAATGCGTTTGGTAACGTTAACAGCTCCTGGTTGGGCATGAATGCTCACACCACATGTTAGTTTAAAGATATGAATCTTTAGGAGGGAAGAAGACGATAAAGCCTGTCGTTTTGGAGAGTAGGATTCGTCTAGTAACAGAAATTCGTTCCTCGTAGGGAAAACGAAGAAGAAGAAGGAAAAAAACACCATCAGTTAAAAATTTGCTTGGAAAGAGTTTATCAATAAACAAGGACTTTCAGCAAATTCCCGTGCTTGAAAATTTTGAGTATGTAATCAAGGGTACAAAATAATAAGAAGCCAGAATTGGGATAATTATGACATACAGGAAACTTGTGGACGACAAATACGAAATAAATACTTTTTCAATTCCACAATAAATAAAAAAGGGGGATAGTGACATGTTTTAAGGCTCGTGCTTGAAAATTTTGAGTATGTAATCAAGGGTACAAAATAATAAGAAGCCAGAATTGGGATAATTATGACATACAGGAAACTTGTGGATGACAAATACGAAATAAATACTTTTTCAATTCCACAATAAATAAAAAAGGGGGATAGTGACATGTTTTAAGGCTCGTGCTTGAAAATTTTGCGATATGTAATCAAGGGTACAAAATAATAAGAGCCCAGAATTAGGATAATTGTGACATACAGGAAACTTATGGATGACAAACACAAAATAAATACTTCTTCAATTCCACGATAAATGAAAAAAGGATAGTTACATGTTTTAAGGCTCGTGCTTGAAAATTTTGCGATATGTAATCAAGGGTACAAAATAATAAGAACCCAGAATTATGACTTGCGGGAAATTTGTGGATGACAAATATGAAACAAACACTTCTTAATTTCCCCAATGAATAGAAAAGGGTTGGCTTGTTTCAAACTAGTTAGTAGTTCATCATCAGGCCGAGGAACATTGGTGTGATTTATTGTTCATTGCGATAATCACACCAGTGCTCCCTCGGCCTGATGTGCTACTAAGTAGTTCGTAACATGCAGTCATCATTTTTAATTTGCTGTAAAATTGAAGAAGAGTTTTTACTTTTTCGTATAAAATCGACGGGTCCCTTTCAAAGTGTGGCTCATAAACAAGAAAAGAATATAATTATTATGTTCGCCCAGCCACGACAACCCAAAATCAAAGCAATAAATAGATGAGAGGCTACCACATTTGTTGTACTCTTACCCATTTGAAGAGCAACTTATATTGATTTCCTCCAATACTCTCTAACGTTTGGAAGAGATTAGAAAATTTCTCAGTCATAGGAACTACAGGGTCTTATTGTTGGCTGGAGCGCCCAGGTTAATTAAATGAATGAAGTCCTAAGTATGTCAGGAGGAGAATAAATACGGCGCGGTTCGATGCTCCGTTTTTTGCTTCTTTTCAACTGCGTCTTGAAGCCAAAGAGATACTTGGGACGAATCCAACATTTCTTCGAAGCTTTACGCCAGGTGAGGCCTCTTGGCTTTGCCAACGCCCGTCGTAGAGAACTCTCACTTTTTTTTCTTCTTCTAATGATCCCCTCCCCACCACCTCTCATCAAATGGACACTAAACAGAGAAATCTTGCAAAAAAAGATGATTACAAAAATCCGTTGTTTGAAAAACGTACAGAGATTTGAAACAAGTGCATTTATTTTATTAATTTTTTTTTTTTTTTGGGGGGGGGGGATAAACATAGACAAGGTGCATCTCCAGTGAATTCTTTTAGAGGGGCCATCACGGCCTAATTTACGATCTCTCCCATCGAAATATTTTATAACATCCCCACTTTAATTTACCTCGCTCTTTACTGTTAATAGTTAAAGTTTAAACTTTTATTTCTGTGTTTGCTGCGCAAAGGGTGTTAAGTCCAAAATGGGCTAAAATGAGTTATCAAGCCAGGCATGTTTGGAAAATAAAGGGCTACTTCAGGATATAGAAATCTAAGTCCAATTCCACTCCTAAATATTTTTATTCATCAGGGAAAATTTGGGATATGTGAAACAAAACACAAACATGTTAGTGTTAAAGGGGTTATATTCCAATCAAGGACTAACACTCTTTACTCAACAAAAATAAAATTTGAAATATTTTCTTTAAAAAAATAATTAAAAATTAAACTTAAAAAAAAGGACTTTACAAAAGCCTTTTTTTTCAATCCCGTTTTTCTCAAAACTACGATTTTGGACTTGACACTCTTTTCATTGCAAACACAGATTTTTTATTGCATGTTTTTAAATGAATAATAGTAAATGTTATAAAGTCGTTACACAGGATTGATTTTTAAGCGATAAAGAAAAAAGAGAAATTTTATAGAACCAACGTTTTCCCTTGAACCCAAATTAAGATCAACTTACAGGGAAAGCAAGCCTAATTTTTTACACTGATTCTGTTTTTATTTCGAAGTGTCAATATAAATACTAAAAATTGAATCTGTTGAGTTATGTGTTATCTCCAACAGTTCTAATTTCATACACTTTTACGATAGACGTAAACAAAATAAAGAAATTAAAATATATGTTTCTGAACGCTTGGCATCATTGTCTAGTAATATTATGTATTTGGTACTATCGGTATATATTGTAGACGCTGCCTACCAAAAAATAATACCCGTGTTTGTTCCGATCTATCACTGAAATCACGTACACTCTTATCTTTAGTTACTACCTACATACTTAAATAAGCTTTATAAATGCATTGAGGTCCATTGCAAAACATTCCAAGTAGTAAGGAGTCACGTAAAAACCGTTCAGTATAAACATAAAAAAATGCATTATTTTTGGCGTAAGCATCTCACAATGTTTAATATCTATAGATTTAAATATCTAAAATGAAGCTTTTTTAAAAATTTTAATACGGAATAAATTGTACAAATAACTAATCAAAAAATTAAAATACTTTAAATGCTTAACGACTTCATAACTATTTCTTACAAGAAATCAAAATTAAATTACATCAAATTATTTCTCCCTTACGCAGTATGAAATCATGATCAAGTAAGAAATAATTGGGAAGGAATAAACAGAAAAAATATTAAAATTTTGAAAATTCATGGACGTCAAACCTTAAAACATCGGCTGTATTAAGAAATGAGCTATTTAAATTTGAAACTGAAAATTTAAATTAATATAATTGATATTTATATTCTGACATACTGCCTTTTGTAGTTGTGAAAACCCTTATCCAAATTTAGCATGTTATTAACGGAAGAAAAATAAAATTCTCGGTAAATAGTAAGTATTCAAATAATTAGAAATAAATTTCGTAGAGTAAAGTTTATTCCTTAAGGCCTGTTCACATAGCAGTCCGTTAGCGTAAGCGTAAAAGGTCAACGGAGTGTTCACGGATGATGATACGTGAGTCAACGGATGATGTCATAGCGCTCAGCTATGAAAATTACTTAAAATTCGACGCTTACGCTAACGGACTGCTATATGAACAGGCCCTTAGAGTTATCAAAATCATTTTCCTAAATGTTGTACCTTATTTTACTCGTTTTAAATACTAAGGGATTTCTCCTCCTTCAGTAATCTATATCTTTAAAAATGAAATACCACTCACCCACTGACTGATCCCTGTATCTCTGGAACAAAAAGGCGTAGTAAGCTAAAATTTTATATGGTGGTTCCTCTTAGGCTCTAGATCAGGGGTCGTCAACCTTTTAATACCTACTGCCCACTTTTGTACCATTGTTGATTGCAAAGTTTCTTTACCGCCCACCGGTGCATATCCGCAGTGACTCAATTTAGCGCAAGTGCGAAGTAAATTTTACAGGGGAGGGTTTGCAAAAAATATGTACTTAAATTTATCTTTTTATTTATACTTTATGCATATATATACATAAAAAAACTACGGATGGCTACGGAGCTAATTCGTTGCTCCCTCGTCCACGAGTATACTTCGAGAAGTGTCCGGGGAATTATTACCTGTAATCCAAGTTTAGAGATGGAATTCAAAAGTAAGTTGCAAAAGCATATTTTAAAAAGTCAAACTCGCGAATGTGTTAGCAGTGTATTCGATATATTAAAAACAAAATTTGTAACAACAGGAAGAACAAAATTTGTAACAACAGATAAAAATTCCCACCACCCACCATGAAAACTTGAATCGCCCACTAGTGAGCGGTAGGGACCAGGTTGACTACCACTGCTCTAGATGGACGCTAAATTAGCTTTTAAAAAATTCGAACTTTAAGGGGGTTAAAAGGGGCTTACCCCCTCTAAAATATTCTAAAACTCGTATTTAACATTGGATTTCAACCGGATTACTTTTAAATGAAAACACGGCTCACGAAACATATACTTACCGAGTTTCATTAAAATCGGCTCAAAACAAACGGTGTGTTCCTATGTACTACGTTAGCCCGTTATAAATCTCTCTCTATATAAAAGCCAAATACCATTCACTGATTAACTGATCACTGGATCTCTGGAACCATAACACCTAGGAAGCTGAAATTTTGAATTGTGGTTCTTGTAATGGCTTAGGTGCTCACTAAGATTTTTTTTTTATCGAACCTTTAAAGGGTTCTAAATAGAGGGTTAAATTCCCAAAATAGAAAAAAAATCTTGAATCCATAGATAAAGGTCGTTAAATTACAGGTTGAACTCATCTGAGGAATGGCAACACTTTACTACTAAAGTTAAGGAAGTCCGGGACACATTAAATTTTTTTTATTTACTGAATTAAAATTTTTAATTTTTTTATGTTTAACCATATAATTTGTAAACAAAATCACATCATAAAACTTCTCATAAAGTTTTTAAAAAATTTTTAATTTAAAATTTTTTAAAAAAGTGTGGTAATTTAAAATCGTTATAACTCAAAATATTATTTGTCAAATTTCAAAATTTTTTCATTAAATTAAACAGAAATATATAAGTTTTAAGTTTCATTCAGCATTTTTTAAAATATTAATTAAAAAATTTTAAATATTTGGAGCAAAAATTTTTAAAAAAATAGATGTAACTTATGTTTTTTAAATCAAATTTTCAAAAGCAAATATTTTTTTTCAAATTTGCTGAATCAAAATTAAAGTAAAATAACTGAAAAAGACTTGTTCCATGTTTAAACCATTTATCTTTACTGGTTCTTGACTTATAACAATTTAAAGACGAGAAGTGGGGAAAAAGCCTATCATGCTGAAAAACGCATTTAAAGGTTTAAACAAAGATTGGCTGCTATTAGAATGTTGCAAAACAAAATATTAATATCCCCTGTTCTAATTAAGATAGAAACATGATTTAAACGTCATTTTAAACGGAAAAGAACAGAATTTTTTTAAATGCAATAAAGTTTTTTCCGAAAATTTGAAGAATTTTGTGTCCTGGAGCCCCTTAATTTAAATTTAATTAACCAAATAACATAATGGATGGTACTCGTGTATTCGGTAGCGAAGCACAGGTATTCAGTTATTTTTTACCATGTTTTTATGAACTCGCTTTCTTGTTTGTTTGTGTGTTTGTGTGTTTCTCCAGTACAAATCTTGCAATCGATTTTTAACTAACTTCCCGACTAGCTAGACATTTGAAACTTTTAGAATAGCTCAGAACATGATGACAATGCATTATTTTAATACTCTTAGCTATCTTTAAGCAGATTTGAATTCATTTTCAGTTAATTTTGTTTTGTAGACTGGTGCAGCCATCTATCGGCCGGGACGCGAACGAAAAGTTAAACGCAAGTTAACTTCCAATTCCCGAGCTAAACTATTGATTACGCATTTGATCATTTTTTTCAAGTTGATGGGATAATTCATCAAAAAATTTTAAAGGAGTATTTATTAATACATAGAATTGTCAAGTTTATATGATTCAACAGAAAATTTAAAAACATGGTACATAAAAAGTTCTTTTTATCTTGTAATTATTATATGAGTTACATTTAAGTTAAAATTTTTACTTTTTCCCCAATGATTATTATCTTAGTTAACTTTAAGCTCTCATTTGCGAGGAAAGGCATGTAAAACGATATTTCCACACATTGCCAGTGTGATTTAACTGAGATGAAACACCGCCTGCAGATCAGAAGATCCATGGTTTGAGACCCAACCTCGGGAGACGGTCATAACACTTTTTATTTTCCGTTATTCACAGCCATTGTCATAGTTATACGAAATGGCATCGTATGATGTCATGATCAATGGCAGTTCCGAGGGGGGTGTAGTAGGGGTAATTCTCCCCCCCCCCCAAAAAAAAAAAAAAAAAGCCCGGCGTATTTGTTTTTTCATAGCCGAAAATTATATAATCGTAGACCTAATACTAAATGAATTTTAAATTTAAAATGAGAGGATGTTTATTTCTTATATATATATATATATATATATGTATGTATGTATATATATATATATATATATATATATATATATATATATATATATATATATATATATATATATATATATATATATATATACAGAGGTTGTTCACACATTTTTTAGACGATGTATATTGTATTCACAAAACTAAATTACATAAAATTCTTGTGTTTTAAATGTTCTATTTGACATCCCTTATTCTGAACTATCTTTCGACACCGCAATTTCCAGGATAATAATGCCTTTTGAAGTGTCAGAAGAGGTATTCTATCCCATTCCTCCTGAACAGCTTTCTTTGGATAAGTGTTTCTCATATAGAATTCTGTAGCGTGTCCTGCGTTCAGCGATATGATTTGGAAGAAGACGATGCACATTGCGTTTTTTCGCTTTCTTAAGATTTAAATCAACGTTTATCATTTTGTTTACAGTGGACACCGAGCATTTTAATGATTTTGCAACTGTCCTTTGACTAGGGGGATTTTCTTTTAACATTAAACAACGTACCTTTGCAATAGTTGAAGATGTCCGTTTTTTCCTTGGATACTTGTTTGGAATTTTTGTCCCACTTGAGGCTCCAATTTGACGTTTTTTACCTTTCTTGTTGACGATATTACCTATCGACGCTTTAGATATCACTGAACCATGTCTCTCACATCGTTTTTGGATAACGGAGTATGCATATTTCTCTTCGGAAAGAGCATAAATGTAGCCTTCGAACCACTGCTTTGTTAAAAATGCCATTTTGAATAAAAATAAAACTTTCAAGCCGCAGACGATAATTTTGACTTTTAAAAACATAGTTCAATTGCAATTATTTCTTTTGCAGCAAACGATTTTTTATTACCGCTTACCAAAATCGTCTAAAAAATGTGCGAACAGCCTCTGTATATATATATATATATATATATATATATATATATATATAGATATATAGATATATATATATATATATATATATATAGATATATATATATATATATATATATATATATATATATATAAGCAACTCTGGACTGGAGCCGCCACTGGTCATGATACGATGATACTCATCGATAGAATCGATTTGATATACATCGATATGATATGTATCGAATGATGTTAAACGTTGCTGAAATCAACAATTGTTCAGTTAAACGATTTGGTGCATATTCATGTTTGTATGTGGTGCTGACAAGTTACCAATGGTTTCCCTACTAAAGTGGTCTAAAAATTCGTATATTCGTCTGGCTGTTTAAAAGCCTCTCGATACGTCATCTGAGAGGCCTTCGGAGTGAATGTCTCTTTCCAGTATATTTAACCCTTTAATGTGTTCTATGACACGCATGTAGACGACAGATGATGTGCGAGGAAAATGGTCAAGAATGCTGCCATTGTAGAATGGACTCTCATTTGTAAAACGTGCGCAGAATAATGAGTGATAGAGGAACAGTCATTCGCCACACTCCACTGCACACGAGGCATTTTTCACTCTTTGTTTTACCGAAGTCTATTAATAAACTGATCTTTTACAGAGCGTGAGTACGCGGAGAAAGAAAAATTTACTTGATATGCAACTTCAAAGTTCTTCTCGTGAATCAAATTTATTTTTTTGTCTGTCATCGTTTACTTAAAACATAGCATTTTTTTCCCCTTTTTTGTTTTTTCGAGAACTTCGAATCTTTGGGGCCTGAAATTTCCGTAGGGTTGGTAAATCACTTTACCGCGAAGCCTGAGACGTCAGAATAACTGCCCGGAAGCCGTAAGATAGTGGGTTCTATTCCGGACCGGACATGGTTCGCGTTTAATGAGAGAAAAAATACGAATGGAATGCGAAGTGAAAATCTGATCCCCGCGATGTTGCCCAACGGAAATTAAACGATTTTCGACTGGGCTTTGGTATGCCTCGCCTTCAGAGAGGAGGTATGTAAACGTTGATTGACGACGGGCCATGGAAGTTCAGTTAGAATATAGGATCAGTAATGGTGGATTTGATTTAAAAGCTTGTCGTAGTTGATTAATGACAGGAGATAAATAGAAATAATTATGCTGTGAGATATGTATAAAGGATCTTTTATATTTATAAATGTTCTTTAAAGGGATCTAGGACATACATACATATTATATATATATATATATATATATATATATATATATATATATATATATACATTTAGAACAATGGAGAAGTATATATTTGTAATACAAGCTAAATATTTCTTTCACTTTTATCTAATGATTCTATTTCTTTTTTTAAATACATCCAAATGTTGGTTATTGCTTGAAAGTTTCTCTCGAAATTCTATTTTTCATGCGAAAGTCAGATAAGGCCTGTATCACTAGAAGTTAATACTGATGAAATATTAATAACGAACGTAAGCAAACCGTCATCGAAATATTCACAGTTGTTATTCGTGTGTTAGTCAGTTTTGGCTTGTCTTAGCAACACTATATATATATATATATATATATATATATATATATATATATTTACACACGTTTTATTATAATATCTAATGTGTCTTCATATAAAAATCCTTATACAGTGAAACCTCGATCAATCGTTACCCGGATAATCGTTTTCCCGTGTGTGTCGTTTACTTCATCCAGTCCCGAAGATAACATTTCTTTGTTATGTTCCCGCATCTACAGTTTTCCCACGTTTATTGTTCAGTGCAATAGGTCCGTTTAAGAACGATAGATAGAGGTTCCACTGTATTTAGAATAAAAATTTCTTGAACAGACTGTGATTTTGCTTTAAAAAAAATAAAATTTTAAATAGAACTCATATTTAGTTTTTTGTACATATCTGCTAATTCAACAGCTCTCTTTGTACTATTTTCACAATAGGGCATAAGAAAGAGCTAAAACAATCTGTCTTCAGGATCTATAATTTATATATATATATATATAAACCGTAAAATCTTGACTATAACAAGCACATGTGTATAATACGCATGCTTGATTTTGCACGAAATTTTCGGAAAAAATTCAAATTCGACTATAATACGCACCCATAACTTTTAAACATTTTATTTAAAAATTGCATATATATTTATTAACACAAATAAAATTTATAATAAAATAAACGAAAACATCAAATTCGTTAGAAAGAAACTTAAGTTTTTAATTCAAAACAAACAATACTGTGAAATTATTAATCTTAATCATTTTCACTAGAATACAGCTCATCTACTGTTTGTCGTTAATTCAGTGTTTAAAAGAACGTTTTTTTGTACACGAGTATAATACGCACCCTCATTTTTGCGGACTAAAAGGTGAAAAATAGTGCGTATTATACTCAAGATTTTACGGTAATGTTTAAATACTTGTATGGAAAAAGAATCATTATTTCAAAATATTTTTGTGTCGCGGAAAATATTTTCAGGGTTTTTATTCGAAATTAAACGTTTCGAAAACAGTGTAATGAAAATGGAGCAATGGAATATTGTATAAAATATCAAAGTTGAAAAGAATTTTTTATGTACCCTTTTAGAATGGCAAATCGTGTAAAATTTCTTTTCGGCATAAACTTGGAGGATTCATGGACAGTGCAGTATAAAAGTGTCGTATCTAGCTTTGTAATGTTTAAGGGGACACACTACCCTTAAATCTTTAAAACATTCGATTTTTTGAAAAACATATATGTTAAAGCCTGATCATTTCTGAACAAAATAAAGCAAACCGCATGAAAATATTCCGCTTAAATCCGGAGATATTGATATTCTAAATATTTAATTACTGATCAAGTTTATGGTAAGAAAAATTTTAAACTCGTTTTTCTCAAAATGTAATTTTGCATCATTCCGCAACTGATATCTCAAAAACTATGAAACATAATTCCATGAAATTTTTATCACTGCATAATCATGTTATTTTATTTCGTCTGAACTAGAATTATTGCAATCACTGCACATTTTGTTATTTTTTCAGGGGTAAATTAATGCAAAATTTAAGGAAATTTTAAGTATATTTTGAGCAGTTTTAAAAAAATTTTTAAAAAATTTAATGTTGTATGTTTTATGTTCAATTATATTTTGAATTATTTATTTTAAATATAAAACAGGAATTATACATTTAAGTATAAAATTAATTTCATAGTTCTGCGCGCAAGCCAGTATACAATAAAAATGCTTAAAAAACAAGGTATACCTAAAGCATTTAAAAAAAAAATATTTAAAATTATTATGAGAGTTGAAAATTTTTTTATTAAAATAAATATATCAATTTATCATATACATAAAATTTGGAAAAATTGGGAGTAAATTGAAATAGTTACAAAGAGTCAAAAAGTATGAAAATGTGATTTATTTCCTCGACTTAAGAGTCCCCTTAGCTTCTTTACATGTAGGTTACGCCTGAACTATCATTTAAACTAGGGTTTCCCAAAGTGGGTAAAAACGCCAACCGGCGCGGGGGGGGGGGGGGGTCTCTGGAACCTAGAACGATCCAGGTAGGGCGGTAAATTTAAATTCAAACTCAGCTACCAACAGTTCTGGCTGCAAAAATAGATACCGATACTTTATCCTATATTATAATATAGTACAAAAAGTTTATAACTGCATTTCAAACATCCTACTTGTATTTAGTGGAACATGGTTCAGAATACAGTGGTACCTCGACTTACGAGTTTAATTCGTTCCATGACGGAGCTCGTAACTCGAAATACTCGTATCTCGAATCAATTTTTCTCATTGAAATGAATGGAAATGCCATTAATTCGTTCCGGGCTCCACCAAAACACCGCAATTTTTTTGTTACATGTTCTTAAATAAGAAAAATATGCTTATAAACGACGAACATTATATAAAAACGCAAAACTATAGAATGTACTGCAATAAATTTGTTTTATTAAGTGTAATGTACAACATTTACCTTGGAGATCAGACTTGAAGATGCTGATGGAAGAGGGGGAGAAAGGCTGAACTGAAAAATTAAATCTTATTCGTTGATTTTTTACCTTTTCGCCCTGCTTTACTCACTTTCGCTTTCATTACCAGTTACTCTCTTAAAGTGAACGAGTGAGACACGGAAGCTGGGCGATTGTTGCATCGTTCACTGTGGATGTAATGTCCAGATTCTTCTTTCTGAGAATCCGAAGAATGTTTTCTCAGAATCCGTAGAAAGGGGAGAGCTTGCGATCCTAGGACCAAGGTCATCCCATCCCTTAGACCCCATGGGGAGTTCCAGTGTGTGTGTGTTTCGGGGGGGGGGATGGAAGCTATCTCTCTGCGAGAGTGGTTGGGCGCTTTTCGGTTTCTGAGGGCAACTTAAGTTTGGGCAAAGCAAGCTGCCCCGGGTGGTAATTGTTCAGTGTTAATCTCTTGGTTTAAGACTGGATAGTAGTCTCAGAATAATACTATACAATTGTATAATAACTGTACATAAAGGTTGTAAATATTATATGCTTCTTGTGTTCTCATTTGATGTGCACGTAACATGGTATACGCTGCTTAAACTAGCTGTGGGATATCTGAAAAACTCGTAAGTCGAGACACTCGTAAGTCAAGATACCACTGTACTCTCAAATCTGCTTACTAAAAGCAGAAACCGACTAAAAGCAGAAACCGACTACAAATAGCTAATCGCGATGATTTAAAAATACTGCTGACAAAAATAGAGCCGAACATTAATAAATTGATAGCAGCGCACAAAGTTCATCTTTCTCATCAGGATTAGTTTTTATGTTATTCGTTCATTTTACTTCAATATTTTCATTTTCTGTGAGTAACGCGAATATTACTACGGTTGGTTTTAATAAATAATTTAAAAATTTCTAGCTTCAAAGTGTCTTATATACAATATCTTTCTTTACTACGTTGAATTACATAGGTAGAAATACAGATACATAAAAGGACGCAAATTTGTCACTGCATCTCCGTCCGCTTAAGGGGACTCGGCACCTTTTGACCAATTTTTTTTATTTAAGGATTTTTACTTATCTCATGTGTATATTATTAGAGGTTATTATTAAACAAAATAATTTTCACATGAAAAACAAAAATTAATTTAATAGAAAATTTTAAAATTTGAATTTTTTATAAAAATTTAGGGATTTTAAAATTCATTCTCCTCTTTTATTTAACAATATTTTGTCACCAAATTGTTTTGTCATACTTATAATAGTATGTTTTACAACTTTAGGGATGGGTTTTGCTATTAATGAATTGGTTTTTGAGAAAAAATTAAAAAGTTTACATTCATGCAAAAAAGGTAGAAAAAACATGATTTCTGTTACTTTTTCATTTTTAATATTTTATCTTCTGAAGATATAGAAAAATTCGTCCCGAATTTTACTAAGCAGATTATATAGAACACGCACAAAAAATTTCAAGTTCCTATCTTGATTATATCTTGAAGTTTTATGACTTTAAATACTATGATTTTGTGGAAAAATTAAAACTGAGAAAACGCAGTTTAAAGAATACAAAACTGTAAAAAAACCTCAAAAACATTTGTAATTTTTTTAATATTTACTGTACGTGTTTCCTAGAATATGCCTTTAAAATCAAACCTAACACAATTCAATATGAAGACATTAAATAGAAATACAAGCTTTCATTTGAATCCTGCACAAGTCAAAACAGTTCAGAGAAAATTTCCTGGGGGAGAGTAATTTTTTTTTTCTGAATGGGGTTGGTAGACCAAATAATTTTAAGAACCCCTGATTTAAAACAACATGCGGAATAGTTTAAATAACTAGTCCACGTCTCTTAAATATAAGAGAGAGTCAAATGAAAGTAAACCAGCCTTCTTTGTCCGGCGATCTTTAGACGTGTTTGTGTGACGCGAAGCCATCTGTCAGGTTTGGAGGCTGCGTCGCGTCGAAGCTTAGTTTTCTGTGTAGTGGACGCATGCCAGTTTCTCCGAGATAAACACAATTTAGCAGTTTCTCTAATCCCTGCACAACAGCTAAGGGACTTCCCCCTGTTCGGAATCACCGGGCTCTTAGTCATAAGGGTATCAATGCTGGTGGTAGCTTTTTTGACATGAAGGTAATGTTTTCCAACATAATCTTGGCTTCTTTTTATTTGATCTGCCCTCACATTTTGTGCCCGACTGGGAGTCCGACTAGCAAGCTGCAGTTGATAAGATCATGTTAAAACTTGAATAACGGGGAAAATTAGCTTGCATAAACTGAATTATAACTGAATAATATTTTAATCTGAAAACTGAGACAAAAGTGGAAATTTTATTGTTTCTAATAAAATTTTTTAGATCAAATAAGGTATCTTAAATACCTTATAAATAATACCTTACGAATACCTTACAAATAAATACCTTATTTGATCAAAAAAGGTAACTTAAAACGTCCTATTCACCAAAGTGTCATTTGCTTCTTCCTGCAACCGTAAAAAACCTTTTACATTTGAAAATGGATTGAATTTTATTTCTATTTTTTTCTAGAGGATAAGCTGTAATGTTTTAATATTACTCAGTAGTGATTAATGAACTGAGATCAAAATTTATGCTTAGCTATTTTTTTCTCTTTTCCTTAAAACAAGTTTTTTTTTGTCACTTCTCTTCACGCAAAACAAGATACTAAAAAAAATATTCATAAAATGTTTCGAAAAATCGCTGAAATAAATATTTATAATGGAAGAAGACAACGCTCGTGATTTTCAGTTTAGTTTCCTGCTTAACCTTAGTATAAACTGCGAGTTGCAATGATTTTGGCGATTTTTACTTTTCAAAGTAATAGTTTAGTTTTTTTTCTTTATAATTTTTAAGTCTGTTGTTATTTCAAAACCTTTTCAAGTCCAACATCGCATAGACGTGAGAATAGCGGTTAACCTCCAAATTCCAACGAAATACCATTCGAATGAAAACATCAGATCTACTGTATTTGTGTCAGTGAGAAAGAGCGCTCACCTTAGACACGGCGTGGGCCATGGGTAAATGTTGATCAGGCACGGGGCTTCCCAAACTGTTCTTATATACACTCAGTTGCATAATGGTACAAAACAACAACATAAAGTTAGTTCATGCTTGAATCTATCAACAACTATGTTATCAATGGGTTTACTTCTCTCAGAACAACCCAGGATGGCAATGCCAGCACTTTACAGGACTCGTGCTTTAAAGGGTGATTTGAGAGCATGAAGAATCAATTTCACACTTCAATTGTAAACAGCTAAGTTCTGAACTTTAATCCCGTGTGTATACTCTGAAAAGGAGTGGTTCGACTCTTCAGTTGGCAAGGCAACACGATAAAAGGAATAAACTTTGAGATATTCCAAAGGTCGTTAAAATAATACTGCCACGACGGATGTGTCACGCAATTAAAGCCAAAGGTGATATGATCCAATAAATTTAAATCAGAGTGACCAGCTGGTTTTTAGGCGTAAATTAGCGGTACAACTGAAAGAATAGGAGACAACAAAGGGACATCTATGATTGTGATGAAAGGTATCACATGACCAAAAAAGAGACCAAAAGAGGTGTCGCATGACCAAAGAAGTTTTTAAAGGTCATGTCAAAGAATATGTTGGAAGGCCCAAACTACAGTAAACAAACTATTTCATCTTAAAATAAATCTTTAACTGAAATTATTTTTTTAAAAAATGATTTACGGCAATACAAACACCCCAGGTGGCCTCAGCCCAGATGTTTAGGACGTTCCCTTTTCTGCTTTAACGTTTTATTAGTTCTCTCGTCTCGTATACAAGGCAAAGCAAATGAGTTTACAATAGAATAAATACATTTTAAGCTTCAGGAAAAACAATACATTGCAGTCATTCCTTCATTACAATCAACGCATCACATTAAGCTTCATGAAAGGCTAAATGCCGTAACCCTGCCTCCGTCAAGCAGCTCTGCCTACGGACATAAACTTCACGAAAAGCAAAATAAATAACTGACAAAATTAGAATTTGAATTAAAAAATTTTGTTTTAAGATCATGTACGTACCTATGTGAACGAGTTAATCACTTTCCTTTATTAGCACTATGGTGCCACTGATATCAATTAGACAGATTTGCGTCTTTTTTTTTTTTAAGTTCGCAAAAAGTTTTGAATCAAACAAATAATATAGCAATGCCTTGGCGGTGTTTCACAAAGGAAGAAAAAATGGTGAATTTGCTCAATAACACCATAGTGCGTATTTCAAATCCCAAATCGAGTTTTTTTAATTTTGTTCACTTTATAATGAGCATTATTTTACTATTTTTTTAAAACTACGTTAAGAAGTGGCTGTTTTGTCGTTGTTTACTATTTAAGTACGATAAATGTGTATACACCGAAACTGGGGGCCAGTTATGGTTCCGAAAAAAAAGCCGCCGTTTCGGGGGGTGGCCGTCGAAAAGAGGTTTCTTTTATAACCTTGGCTTTATGGAGTCTAAAATCTGCTCTGGACAAAATATACCCATTGAGAAGGTTCACTGTATTTTCAATTTAAAACTTGTGTTTCCTGTAACTGATAGT
Organism: Dolomedes plantarius; assembly: GCA_907164885.2. Lineage (NCBI taxonomy): Eukaryota > Metazoa > Arthropoda > Arachnida > Araneae > Dolomedidae > Dolomedes > Dolomedes plantarius. The sequence continues at coordinate 151,256,976 of OU015493.1, forward strand.
AACAACTGTCTTATTACCAACTGCCTGCCGTTCGGTTGATGAGAGTTAACAGAAGTAAAATAATTTCATATTTACGTAACTTTTTTGCTAAATAAACTGACTAAAATATATTATCTTTATAAATACCGCATTTTTTTTTACCATAAGACGCACCAGACAATAGGACACCCGTCTGATTTATGGGAGGATTTTTAGAAAAGAATATTTTGAATTTTTTTAGGTATATAAAGATGTTTTCAATTTCTTACTTAATAAAGATAAAAAAATATACATAATAAAAAGTATATATAATAAATATAATAACAAATAATTTATATGTATATATATATATACAGTGGAATCTATATCTATCGTTTTCGAAGGGACCGACTGAACTAAACTATGGATGTGGGAAAACGATAGATGCGGGAACATACAAAAAAGTATTAACATACACCCTTAAAGTTTGAAATCCTTAAAATATATTTACTCACATACATAAATGCATACATACCTGTAGTGTAACTAAAGATAAAATTACAAAGTTGTACTGAAATCCAAGATAATAATAATAAAAAAAGAAATACACGTAGATACACAGGAATTTGGATTCAAATAAAAGTACTTAATCTTCGTTTGTTTTTCGGTATCGGTTATTGTGTGAGAGTATAAAGAAGCGGCAGCCGTGAATCGTTTGTAACTAGAACCATTCCATTGCACTGGATGGGGTCCGACATAAGACCACGAGGAAGTTCAGCTTCCGGGTGAAACACTCATCGGCCAGTATAGAACTGTAGTAATCAGAAACTTCTCACACACTAGACCAAACACCAGGGTGCCTCCATCCCAAGGCCAACAAAAAAGCTGACTGTGAGCTATTGCTGATAAGAACAGAAATGTTGAATAGTCGGTGAATTTGGAATGAGTTGCCAAAAATAGGGTACTTCAGGAGCTAAAGAATTAAGGAACACCAACGACGAACAAATAATGGGAGTGGTACAATAAAGCGAAACCAGGCTAAACAAGGGAGAACAAAAATACGAGAGCGTGCATCTGAAATGTTCTGCTGATTGTTTAATTAGAGCGTCATTCCAGCTCAATCCAGACATTTATATTTTAGGTCAGTTATTATGAAAAAACGATTGATTCGATAAATTAATGTAAAGCTGCGATATTCTGAACGAATATTGCGGGAAAACGATGGATCGAGGAACGATCCATGCGGTCTTTTTTTATTGTTTTCTATGGAATTTATTTGGGGCTGGGTGGAATAAACGATACATACGGGAAAACGATCGTTCGGGGAACGATCGATCGAGATTCCACTGCATATGAGACGGTGAAAGGCAAAGTGGTGTAAGTCACATTTTCAACTTTTTTATTTAAGGGCAAAAATGTAATATCCATGTTCATTTTATAGTGGAATTGCAATAATTATTATTTGCCAAATAATAATAATTATTATGAATTGTAATTTGTTCAATTTGTAGTGGAATTTTTTGTAGATTTTGCAGTAAAACGCTTTGGACTTACACCACTTGACTTACTGACTTACACCACTTTTCCTTTCACCGCCTCATATATATATATATATATATATATATATATATATATATATATATATGTACACTACTGGCCGTTAAAATTGTAACACCATGAAGGAGGGAGGATACAAACGTCAAATTCTCATGAAAGGAAGAAAATGCTGGGATATGCAAATGATTGGCATTTAAGCGGAATGAACGACGCAGGAGGGAGAAACGGCATTTCAAACTCTGTATAAAAGGAAAGTTACTCAGAGGGTTTCTCATTCAGAAATCGCATTTGAATGTTGGATGTTTGTGAGTAGATCGTGTTATGCCTCATATAAAAAGGAGAAACGGCTACCAGCACGTGTCGGAATTCGTTAGCGGCAGGATCGTGGCCTATCGAGAATGCGGTTTATCGTTCTGCGATATTGCTACTCGCATCTGTCGGAATCCAACGACTGTCGTGCAAATATGAAATCGATGGGTTCAGGAGGGTCATACTGAACGACATGCAGGATCTCAACGGCCTCCCGCCACTAACGCCCGAGAGGACAGACGTGTTGTCAGGTCAGCTTTGCAGGATCGTACAGCCATATCACAGACCTTGAGTCAGGAAATGGGTTTGTTTGCAGCACGACAAATATCCACACGGACAGTACGACGACATCTGAATCAGTACGGACTGATTCAGATGCGGTGTCAAGGGAACTGCAGTGTCAGCTGCAGTGTCAAGGGAAGCCATTATTCCGGCTTCCCTTGACACTGCAGCTTACAGACGCGCGGCGACAGTGTTGCACCCAACGGCAAAACTGGTTATAGGAGTGACACCACGTCGTCTTTTCTCACGAGGCCCAGTTCTGCATGCAGCATCATGATGGACGTATCCGCATCTGGAGGCACCGAGCAGAACGAACGTGGCCTGCTTGCATTGGATATCGTCATACTGGTCCTGCACATGGTCTGATGGTATGGGCTGCCATTGGGTACATGACACGAACACCTCGTGTTCGTGTTGTCGGTAATCTAAACAGCCAGCTTTACGTTTCTCAGATCTTAAGACCGGTGGCTGTGCCCTATCTTCGAGGCCTCCAAGACGTCCTTTTTCAACAAGATAACGCAAGACCGCATGTTGCCTGCCATGTCTTGACTTACCTACGTTCCACTGTTACCATGGCCAGCACGTTCTTAGATCTCTCACCCATTGAATACATCTGGTCAGGGGTTGCTGACAGACTGGGCCGCCATCGCTCTCCAGCCACTACAATTGGTGAAGTGTGACATAGACTTGAAGCAGCATGGAATGACTTGCCCGTATCTGTCATCCAATCTCAGCTCGACTCGATGCCTAAGCGGCTTAGAGCCGTTTTAGCTGCCAGTGGCGGCAGCTGTGTGTACAAATTTTGGTCCCTCTATACACCCAAATTGCCTACAAATGTAATCATTTTTTCTTCCTGCTATACTGTATATGTACAATAAGCAAAGTTTTGTTATTTGCTTTCCTTCCTGGTGTTGCAATTTTAATGGCCAGCAGTGTATATATATATATATAATAAATATACATAATATATACAATAAAATATTAATTTTATTTTAATGTTACCTTCGGACCATAAGACACTCTCCACTTTTAAGTAATTTTTTATGTAAAAAGGGGCGGGTGTCTTATGGTCCGAAAAGTACGGTAATTAATACATACTGTCATGCCTATCGTTTTATAAACTGTTAGACAATTCATAGAAAGAGCAAATTATTAGGAATTTGTAAAACTTAAGTTGATTTAAGCGAAAGGAAAATAAAACAAACAAGCATAGGTTTCATTCGAGGCATGTTTTGTTATTTCAGAACCGCTATCGACCAGAGGTGAAAGTCAACAACTGGGTAGAGGAGCAATGGGACGTCGACTACTTAAAACACAGGAGGCCTCTTAGTGACGTAAGAGAAAATCCATCTGTGAATGATACATACGCTCGTGCGATATTTTATTCATCCTTTTTTTTCCGGACTGTATGAATTGATATACATATTTGTTTATTTTTAGTATGACTATGCATACAAAACAGAATATTTTACTCGATATGGAAATATCGGGGGTGGAAAGATAATACCATGTAGAAGTAAGTTAAATTCTCTGGAAAGCAATTTTTTTTTTTTTTTTTTTTTAAGGAAGCTGGAGATTAGGTCAGATTTTTTAAGTTCTCGTATATCAGACTATATTTTTTTTGTAAAATTAACAGGTCTATTATTTATTATTTATTATTAATATAATTATTATTATTTTATTTATTTAATATTAATATTATTTTAATGATTATTATTATTATTATTTATTTATTTTTATTTTTATTATTATTTTCAAATGTTATTATCATTATTATTTTCAAAAATTTATTTTAAAAAATTATTTTATTATTATCATTTTAATTATTTTATTATTATTTTTTTTAAAAACTATTACTATTATTATTTGTAAATGACACAATTAACAAAAAGAAAAATATTTCATTAGTAATGAGGGTTATGCAATACCTGTAAAATATGAAATAAATATTAATAAATTTTGAGGTAGTCTCTTCTAACGAAACTACCACGGGTTATTAACGTAGGATTACTTATCGTTGCGTACCTCTTTTGTATGTATATATGTATCTATATATATGTACGTATATATATGTATATATATATATATATATATATATATATATATATATATATATATATATATATATGTGTGTGTGTGTGTGTGTGTGTGTGTGTGTGTGTAAACAGAGGCTGTTCGCATATTTTTTAGACGATTTTGGTAAGCGGTAATAAAAAATCGTTTGCTGCAAAAGAAATAATTGCAATTGTACTATGTTTTTAAAAGTCAAAATTATCGTCTACGGCTTGAAAGTTTTGTTTTTATTCAAAATGGCGTTTTTAACAAAGCAGTGGTTCGAAGGCTACATTTATGCTCTTTCCGCAGAGAAATATGCATACTCCGTTATCCAAAAACGATGTGAGAGTCATGGTTTTGTGATATCTAAAGCGTCGATAGGTAATATCGTCAACAAGAAAGGAAAAAAACGTCAAATTGGAGCCTCAAGTGGGACAAAAATTCCAAACAAGTATCCAAGAAAAAAACGGACATCTTCGACTATTGCAAAGGTACGTTGTATAATGTTAAAAGAAAATCCCCCAAGTCAAAGGACAGTTGCAAAATCATTAAAATGCTCGGTGTCCACTGTAAACAAAATGATAAACGTTGATTTAAATCTTAAGAAAGCGAAAAAACGAAATGTGCATCGTCTTTTTCCAAATCATATCGCTGAACGCAGGACACGCTGCAGAATTCTATATGAGAAACACTTATCCAAAGAAAAATGGAAAACAATTGTCACAATAGATGTATCATGGGTGTATTTAAATGATTGCAACAAAAAAAGAGCCATTTATTATCATAAAAGGGGAGAAAAAAATTTAAGTATATGGTTCAAAGAATCGAAAGAAAGTTTTTCTAAGGGATTCATGATTGTTGCTGGTTTTTCTTATAATGGCAAGTTAAAAATAAAGAGAGTGGAAAAAAATGTCAAGATTAACTCCAAATACTATCAGGAACATATTTTATCGCCAATTTTTCTGAATGAAATACCATCGCTTTACCCACAGTGCCATCAATCTGTGAGACTCCATCAGGACAAAGCTAGCAGTCACACATCAAAATCCACTGTAAATTTCCTAAAAGGAATGGAACAAAAAACTGGTATCAAGGCCATACCCTTCACTGATATCCCTACTAAATCTCCCGATGTATCACCTATGGATTTTTGTGCTTTCGGACTTTTAAAATCTGCATTATCCAAACGTCGTCCCAAAACCCTTACAGGACTCTGGAAAGCTGTCCAGGAGGAATGGGATAGAATACCTCTTCTGACACTTCAAAAGGCATTATTATCCTGGAAATTGCGGTGTCGAAAGATACACCGCTTTCCACCCAAATTGCAACACCAAGAAAGACAAGGGATATCACAACAAAATTTATTTTGTAGATAACATGTTGACCAAGTATCAAATGATTAAATTAATAGACTTCTGTGAAGTGTGGTTCCTGCCAAAATCAGTAGCCAGAGTAGCCGCCATTGTTGGAGATCACCGCTGCCACACGCCTCGGCATTGATTCAAAGAGACTTTGGATGAGTTTTTGGGGTACAGCAGTCCAAGCAGCTTCCACACGTTGCCAAAATTGATCTGCTGTGGCAGCTGGGGATGGAATCTGGGTCGATCGTAGAGCAACCATGGACCACATGTTTTCTATCGGCGAAAGATCCGGAGAGCGAGGCGGCCAGGGAAGCAATTCAATCTGGCGATTGACGAAGAACCGTTGGACAATGCGTGCCACGTGTGGTCGCGCATTATCCTGTTGAAATATGGCTGTGGGCAAGCCCTGAAGGTAAGGAAGGACAACTGGCTCCAACACCTCGGAGATGTAGCGCTGGCTGTTTAAAGTACCGGCAATGCGTACTAGAGGTGTGCGAGAGTGATATCCAATACCGCCCCATACCATAATACCCGGTGCAGGACCAGTGTGGTGGTGCATAACGCAGCTGTTCAGCATCCTCTCTTCACGGTGTCTCCAGACTCGAATGCGACCATCGTGGTGTTGCAGACAGAAGCGTGACTCGTCAGTAAAGACAATTTCATTCCATTCTGCCGTCCACATCCTTCTGTCATCGCACCATTGGCGGCGGAGACGTCTGTGGTTCTGCGTCAAGGGTAGACAAAGCAATGGACGTCTTGCGGACAGACCACTCTGCTGTAAACGGCGTCGAATGGTACGCGCAGACACTGGATGATGCGTTACAGACTGCATGTGCTGTGCTATGGTTCGTGATGTGACTGAGCGATCCGTCACTGCCATGCGCACAATTTGCCTGTCATCACGTGAAGTGGTGCGCTGAGGTGGATGCGATCGAACACGCCGGTCCGTCGTACCCTCCTGCATCCAACGATCACATATCCGCATTTCAGTTGTTTGGTTTCGTCCAACACGACTACCGATTTCCCTGAAAGATAATCCACAATCTCGGTAGGCCACTATCCTTCCTCTGTCGAACTCGGATACTTGATCAAAAGATGATCGCTGTTTTCGACGAGGCATAATTGATCGTTTTTTTGAGAAAACCACAAGAAAAACACAATTGCCGAACTTGAAATCGTCGAAATCTCCAAGCCTTAAATAGCGCTTTGAAGTGGCGCCACAGGCGCGCGTGATGTGCGTCTGCGCTGAAATTCTAATCATTTGCAGATCTCCGCTAATGCATGTTGTAAATTTCATGTTATTTGCATGTTTCCTTCAGGGTGTTGTATTTACAGTGGCCAGCAGTGTAGTTCAGAATAAGGGATGTCAAATAGAACATTTAAAGCACAAGAATTTTATGTAATTTAGTTTTGTGAATACAATATACATCGTCTAAAAAATGTATGAACAGTCTCTGTATGTATATATATATATATATATATATATATATATATATATATTGGTACTTTTCTGTTTAACTGTTTAATGCTTGCCCAAGCGATACAGACTGGGTTTGACGCCCATATTATAACTCGCGACAACGGACGGTTTTAGCGTCTGAAGGTTTGCTTTCCGGGGGACCGTTATAGAGGATCGTAATCCTACGTTAAAACAGGACAGTAATTTGAAGTTTAAAAATCTAGAGTATCCAAAAGCAAATGGAATCCAAAACAATCCATAGCAAAAAAATTCGACGTTGTATTGAATGAATGCTCTTCTGAGATTCGTTCCAAACACACATTCATATGTCTTTGAAGCCCGGTATAAGTCAAAATCACTGTTTTAAGTATACTAAGTTATTGACATTTATACAAATCGCAGAACTATAATTTCTACTTGATTCTTTTGTACAAAGAAATATAATTTTGTATACAAAATTGATATACTTAAGCCTTTTATACCAGTCAAAATATTTTTTTCTATATATCAATACTAACAAATATCTAAAAATCACTGTTTTTAACTTAAGCCTTTTATACCGGACTTCAAAGATGTATGCTTCTGAGTCTTATAAAAACTGTATTGATTATTGACCGAAATATTGCCCAAGCAAAACGTATTTAAAAATCAAAGTAATATACCTATCCTGTTCCTCATTAAAATAATATACCACGTACCGGGCTTTCATTCTGATACAAAATACAAATTTTCTAATTTAAACCTTTAAATCGGCGATTCGTTGTTGAAAAAAAAGCTATATTTAGGTCCCATATCTCCAGCAATGAGTAGAAGGAAAAAAATTTAAAAAATAGAAAAGGCGATAAATAATGCCGTGCGGATCTGTTCCGAAATGATGGGGACATAAAAAAAAAAAATCCGATAACACTCATTCAGTATTTCTATCCGTTCTCACCCCCCCCCCCCCCCTCCCCGAATATCCTAACTGATTTCAAAACAAGATAAGATATTATTTATAACGACTTATAAATAACAGAGTAAGATGTAAAGTAGTAAACACGTAGTATACACATCATCTCGAAAAGAAATACGTTGAATTAAAAAAAAATAAGTGACAGCAGATGAGAGCGTCAGGAACCTGGGTTTATTTACTAATATCGGAGGAATTACTTCAGGATGATCTTTCAGGTCGCTTTTCAGATTTGACAGCTGCCATCTCGGAATCTGCATCCTACCTCTTGAAATAACAAACAAAATAGTATTAGGTTGATGACTTAATTTGTAGACTAAACAGCGTCACAGGTCCTTCTTTTACTGGCCTAAATAAGGAAAACCTATTAAATATTATTATGATTATATATATATAATGCAAAACTAAACTAAACTCATGGCACAACAGTCTCAATAAGGACCAAGGCCGGCAGTGCCCATCTCGGCTTTCTTGACCGTGGGCTTGGGGTGCCATACAGCATATGTCTCGGTCAGGTGGTCAACCTGACGCGGGACCCCCAGAGTTAACTCCCAAGCATGCTTGGTCCTCATTTTATCGACCCACTCAAGGGATGAAACCCTGATAAAATAGTCATTATGAAAATAACATTTTATGAAAATAACAAGGGATGAAAGGCTGAGTCGACCTTGCCCAGTCGCAGGGTCGAACCCTGGACCTGTGGTGCGGCAGCTTGAAGCTTTTAACCACTACGCCACCGGGCGTCATATATATAATGTATATATGTATGTATAAATAAATAAATAAGTATATATATATATACTTATATATATAATTATATATATATATATATATACTTTCTTTCATAAGCACAAAAAAATGAATAAATAGAAAGAGGGGAGATCCGCCACAAGTACTAGGGAGAGGGGGCCCAAATATATACAAAAGTGAAACTTCTCTAGCCGGCCACCCCGTCTAAAAGGTCATATTTTGTTCAGACCCGATTCAAGACTCCATAGAGCTAATGTCATGGATGAAACCTCTTTTCGACTGCCACCCTTCAAAAAGGTCACTTTTTTCGGAACCATTACTGGCCGCCATACAGAAGTTTCACTGTATACGGATATATGTATGCGGTGCTTGTGTGAATGAGAAGTGACTCGCCGAGTAAACATGCGAGAAACATCCACTCCGTTACAGTCGATTTTTTAGATCTCTTGACGTCATCACCTGGCGCTTTCACTGTTGACCATTCTCATAAATAAGATGGAGCGGTAAACATTGCCGATCTGATGATACCCCATACAGTTTCAAGCAGATTTACAACTTGGAATTTTAAGTTTTTATCTAACGTTTAATTTCATTGAACGTAATATTTCATTATTTCTTTCATTTGCACAAAAAGTGAATAGATAGAAATGGAATGATCTGCCAATTAACGGGGGGGGGGGGGGGGGGTCAATAAAGAACACAGTTTCGTGTGTAAAATAAAATTTATTTAGTTATTACTAGATCGAGACGAAGGACATTTTCACCAGACAAGATATCCTGAAGAGAGCAAATATTGAAAAGTAATTATGCATCCCTTCACTATCCAAATTCTCGAGGTGGACCCTTCCTGTGGTCAGAATTGTCATTTGATCAGTAAATGCCTTACTTCGGTACTGCCTTATGCGGAAATGCCCTGTAGTTTAAAACTGCTATGCTTTCTGTTTTCTCATGGGTCATTTTTAGCTCAGTTCTTGCCCGAAGGTAAATATAAAAATTACGAAAAGTTTATATTACGAAAAACACACACACACACACATATATATATATATATAGATAGATAGATAGAGATAGAGATAGAGATATATATAGATATAGATATAGATATATATTTGTGTGGACCTCAATCCTCTTATAAATTGATATATATCACATATTAATCACACAGACACTAATACGTGTGTGCGTGTGATGCTGGGTGGATAAATAGAAAAATAGACACAACTATAATATTTAAAAGGATGAGGACTAATATTTACAAATTAACAAAAAAACCTTTATTACAACAAATAAACAGTTTAGTTATACAGTATAAAAATTGATTAATATTCTTTAACACATTTATGATTAATAATCTTTAAGTACTAATGTGGGTCCTCACCTTAGTAGGTATCATTTATGTGATATTAACTGTAAATTATTCTTAAAATTCAAGTGATGTCCTTCAACAGAAAAGTAAAGGCTGACTTACCCAAAGTCGGCTTGCTTAAAAAAAACGCACATCACGCTACAACGTAATCGCAGGGCAGCTCGAAAGTCCCAACCCCAGAGCGGGCCCGTAGGCCATTCGCTCACTGCGAATCCTTCTATCTGCAAAATCTCATCTCTTCTATATCCCCTCCAAAAAACTAAGTCCCCCTCTTAATACCAATCTCAATTTTCCATATTCCTCTCTACCTTCCAATCATAATATTTTCTTCTCCCTCTAAACTCCACCTACGTCTTAAAACTTTTTCTTAGTGGCCATAACATTTTTCTTTATTAAATTCACAACCCTCATTGGGTCTCTACTTTTCTTACATGTTTTCCCCTTTTTCCTTTCCTTCATTTTTCATATATTTTATTTTTCCTAAATCTCCCCTCTCTAACATTTCTATGACTCAACAATACTCACTGTTTCGCTAATTCCAGTAATTCTTATATTCCATATTCTAAGGGGATTTTTCGACTGACCCTCGCCTCTACGCAACTCTTTTCACCGAGGCGCCTATTTATGAAAGCGGGTCTTTTTAACTTATCGGTTACTCATTCAGAGAAATCGCGCTATTCTCCAACGTTTTTCTCTCTTTACCATAAATATTTTTATTCCTAAACACGCTATAAAATATCATTTTCTTGTGTTGACCACTACAACCGGCTTTCTCTAACCTACCTCTCTGTGTTAAATTTTATAGCTAAAACTCCTTTTAACTTATTTCTTAACCTTTTCAAAACATTTCACAATACATAAAGCAATCCTAAAATGGCTTGCAGCTGCTAAAATCGCCGAGAAACCCTTGCTGGACTTGAAGAGCCAGCAATGACATGTCAAGTAAATGCCGAATAGTCGATTTTCAAACCCATTCTCATCATCATACTTTGCACTACTTTTTATCTTTATTCTTATAAATTGATTGTCGAAGCCTGGCGTCAAGATAATAGTTCATTTTTGCTTTTAATTGAAGCTCAAAATTTTCTCAGGGTACAAAAATTATTGCAATCCTATCAAACGAATAAAGAAATTTTAATAAATGTCAATATTCATTAGGCATTCATTCACCAGGCATTATTCTGCCCCAAAAAATTCTTATTTTTAATTCTAAGGGTCTTCCATGTATCAAAAAAGAATACAAATTATTCTTATTTTGTATACAGAGTTAAAAATTGAAAATTTTTAAAAAAATCGAGGTTGGATATCCCTTGTTCCCTTAATGCCTTAATTTGTCAAAAACAGGCAAAAGCTTTCATTCTTGAAAGATTTAACTTCACGCGAAATTTTGAAAATATCGAGAAAAGTTTTTCGAAAACATACGTATCTGTTGTTACAACGACTGCGAAATACCTCGGTAAGAAAAACAACGATAGATAGTCCAGGTGCCGCGGAGCACGCATTCCGTATGTTCGGTTTTGAAACAAGACGCTGCTTGCTCTCCCTCGATTGTTTACGCAGCGAGCCGATATTCATAGATAGCGATTAATATAATTGCATAAGATGCATCGGCGAGAATACTAATTTTTAAACTCATTTAATGTTTCTTTTCAATACTCAACCTATTGCATTTTAATAAATGTTAATGGCTTGCCTGCATGCACTGATCGCACGATAATATTGCCATTAAAATAACTGTATAAAGTGAAATGTTGTTGAATTTTCTACATCTGGTATTCGAGCATTCGTAGTGAGTGTGACCGTTATAATTTAATTCGCTTCATGAATTAATTTTACGGAATCAAGATTTATGCTAGAAGGAAGAAAAAAAAATACTTATTGTTATTTTTCTCAACATCACTTAGTAATCATGTATATTATTCCTCCCAAATCTCCTACAGGAAGACTTGAGAGAAGCCGTTTCCTCTTTTATCTAAGGCAGTGAGTGTTCAATAAGATGTTTCACCCGTACTTAACATGATTAACAAATACGTATGCATAAAAATTTTTTGTTTATTATTACTTTTCTCACCATCACTAAGTAATCTCGTAAATCATTAGATAAGAAGTACGCCGTCTCCTCATTTGCCCAAGGCAGTGAGTGTTCAATAAGACGTTTTACACTTATGTAGCATGATTAAGTAATACAAAAAAAATTGTAAAGAGTAAAATTTAGCTGGAGAGAGTTGCTTCATAATGATTTCTTTATAAATGGCTCTCTTTTTACAGAAGAACCTCGATGCTTTCCAGGACATCAGCCAGAGCTCGACTTGCCGCGGCTGAGGCAAGTCTACAACAGCTTCGAAACGACGTCACGAGTTGCATACCAAGATCCCGGTGTAGTTACGACGAAGGAAAAGGAGACCCCATGCATATACTGCAGACTGCACATGGGCCACATTCGCAAGTAAAGATTCGCGGAAAGGAGGCTGAATCCAAAATTTCAGGACGTATTTTATGTAAATAATTAGTGCGCAGAGAATCATCGTGTGAAAGATTAGATTACATTTGTAACATAATCCAATATTTTTGTTCGTGGAAGGTTAGAATACATGGATGTACGTTTTTTTGGACGCTGATTAATTGTTAAAAAAACAACATGTGAATAATAATCTCGTGAAAGGTTTGATTATACTTTTGACTCATTCTAATTATTTTCTTCGTCAACAGATTCTTTCTTTGACAACTTCTTCGTCAGTATCAAGAAAGTTAGAGGCTCCGTTATTGTTTCAAAGGATTAGTGCGTGAAAAATATGATTTGAAAGACTTCATTACATTTTTTTGACAAAAATCTAGCAAATTATTTTCGTAAGCTGATAGAACATTTGTGTTAACAACATTTTAGTCAGACCTATTGCTCTATAGAATTTATTGGAGATGTGCATCGTATGAAAAGATATAATTTTTACTTAACCTAATGGTTTTTCCAGCTGTTGGGGCTCAGTTCATTTATGTTCATGTGAAATATATGATAAAATTTTAAGCGCCATTTTAAAATTCTATTCATAACCCTAGAATAATGAATGTAACAAATCTAGCAATTTAGTTATTATTCGAAAGAATAAGTATTCCAGGCTAAAGTTCTCTGATATGAAATATTACATGCCATATTAAGTTTTTTTTCAAACTATTTTTATTTTATTTTAAACATTTTAACTTTTCTTATGCCCGCATAATCGTAGTTATGGCGTAGTATAGTCCTGATTCCATATTCGCATGACAGTCGTTGGATTCCGACCAATGTGAGTAGCAATATCGCGGATCGATAAACCGCACTCTCGATAGGCCACCATCCTGCCGCTATTTTCCGACACGTGCTGGTAGCTGTTTCTCCTTCTTATACGAGGCATAACACGATCTTCTCACAAACAACCAACATTCAAATGTGATTTTCGAATGAGAAACCCACTGCGTAACTTTCCTTTTATACATAGTTTGATATGCCGTTTCTCCCTCCTGCGTCGTTCGATTGCGCTGAAATGCTAATCATTTGCGTATCCCAGCATCTTGCTTTCATGCGAATTTGACTCTTGTATCATCCCTCCTGCATGGTGTCGCGATTTTAATGGTCAGACGTGTATATACAGTGAGACTTCTCTATGGCGGCCAATCATGGTTCCGAAAAAAAGTGCCCGTTTCGAGGAGTGGCTGTCAAAAAGAGGTTTTCCATAACATTGACACTATGGAAACTTTAATCGGTTCTGAACAAAATATGGCCGTCGAATAGGGGTGGCCAGCTATTAATTTAAGAGAGACATGGTATTATTACGCATTTCAATATCAAGGGCTTCTATGTCATCAATTTCGTAATACATTAGGCAATACGCTCTTTTGTGTAGTAAAACTTTAAAATTGTTGCCAAACTGCAGTCATTATTGCGCATTTTAAACTTTCCAAGCAGTTTACTTTGTAATTTAGAGTGCCATTTAGAACGAATATGCGACGGCGAATACAAAGTTCTTGCTGCCTCTAAATTCATTTTTTTATTTTAAATTTCCACTGTTATTAACAATAAGTTTAAGTTGTCTCAAGCAAGCTTATTCAATCTATTCTTGAAGCAATAAGAATATAAATTTTAAACATGCACATCTTTAGAACCAACCTACCTTTAAAGACTGCCGCTAAAAATTTATACAATGACTTAACTCGTTCCAAAACTAAAGAATTTAAACTCGTAAAGTATTTTAACTCGACTCATACCTTAATTCAGCACTGTCAACAGTGTTGATGAAATGATAAAAAACTGCTTAATTGCAAAAATTTTTAAAAAATGGTTCCTTTTTTTTTAACTTCAAGGCGCCCTAGAGCTACGGCCCCGTCTCAACAGCCCTTTAACCCTCACTTCCCTCCTCCCTCCCATATTCCACTGATAAGACCTCGAGATGATGTCGGTAATTTACAGAAAATTTAAGACAATATTTTTCAAGAAGTCGTCCAAATATAATCTATGTTCATGTGGGAATAATTCACAGCTCTAGTAAAAAAACCCTCCTTTTAAAAACTAACATTTACTTGGAAAGAAAATTTATCTTGTTCACAAACATCACAAAGGTCATTGTTAAGTGAACTTTCGATAGAGAAAAAAAATTAAGCCTAATAATTCCGTTTCGCACTTTTAAATAATCAATTGTCAGTTTACAGTCAGAGTAACAAAAAGCTGAGGAATAAATTTTAAAATTACGGCGGCTACTATCCACATTAAGTCAAATTTATTTCTATGGTATGTAGACGACTTACTAATTAATTTTTCTAAAACTTTAGAGCCCTGCGCATCAGCGACGTGAGGGAGAAAAAAAATAGAAACCAGTTTGTTCTAAACTCGTGCTGCCATCTGTTGTACAAATATTGTACATTTTGTAAATCGATAAACTATGGTGCATTAGAAACCGGCAGTCGAATAGCCTTTAAAAATTTAAATAAATCAGCATTTACTGTATGATTTATGATGATGTGACGGGTTTGATCATTCGAATGTCAAATATCATAATAATCTAGAGTTAGAAGAACGGAAAAATACTATTTCTGCGATATATATGTATTATTTTAAATAGTGGGGGAAAAAATCACAGGAATTTTGCACTTCTTGCAGATATTGTGATATCTGGGAAAAACTCATTAGATTAATTTCTTGTTTTTTCAATAATAATTAATAATTATTTTAATCAGTCAACTCCACATCGCAAAATCACACTAATCTCAAAAATATCAAAACTCGTGAAAATTCAAATTGCTTTTGAAATAAATTTCTGAATAGTTTAGAAAGAGATATACTGTATTTATTAAAATAAAACTAATTTCTGTCATTTCTATTTATAAAAAATAGTTTTTTTATTTATTTATTTTTTTTTTTTACGTGATTTGATGCGTGACCAGGTGAAGAACGATTTTGTTCTTTCGTTCACAGCTAAGCATATTGCTATGATATTTGTCTGAAGGTAGTAGCTATTTTGAAGGTTCTTTTTCTTTTCAGCACTGTCGCACACGAGATTATGTGAATTTGCATTTGATTTAAGTGCGTGGAACGTCATGTTTTGTAAGGACTTTTTTTTGTTAACTTTTTACTTCAAATTTCGACTAACAACTTATTATCTTGAAAGAAGTACATTTTTCAACTTTTGTCGAGCTGAGTGTACGTCGTTCAGACGCAAATTCATATTGTTCATTATACTCAATATTATATTGTTCATTTGACAGTACAACAGTATCAATTTTTTAATTTTTTTTTGGAGGGGGATAACAAGTTTTTTTGGGTGTTTGACTAAAGGATTCTGCGTAGTGGCTGTATTGGATTCGCTTAGTTCATTGTTAACTTATGGAGCACATATTTCCAATGATTGTCGACTTGGATTTAAAGTGATTTTTAAAAATTATTATTATTGTAATACTCCGCAATAGAGAAAGAAATTTTTGACTCGAGTATCTTTCTCATTCTTTAAAAGAAATGCAAATCATATTTTTAAATTTGAATTATTCGATGGAGGGGGGGGGGGGGTTTACACTGTTTTAAACGCAAATAATTTCCTTCTACGTGCGAATTTTCTAAAAATGCATAAGACATCAGCATAAAAATTCTCTTTCTCTCAATCAGAATACAATTTTATAATATATATATTTCGATTCAAGTCGAAAATCATTGGAAGCATTTCCTCCATAGGTTAACATTGGGCAGGGCGAATCCAACATGGCTAATACCCAGTAGCCGTAATGTAGCTTAATTTGTTAAATCAAAAATGGCGCAACCAGAATCACTTACTCAAATTTTCTTTTTTTTGTACCGGTATTTAGGATGTTGGGTGCTATCATCCTCCCCCCCCCCCTTCGTGGTCAACGCGAAAGGACTGATCATATTGCATCCGGAGCATCGCGTAACGTTACGTTACTACGCTGGCTCTGAGATTGATGACATGACCTGTGATTCGTTTGACATATCACGTGGTCAATTAATAAAGCTCTGTGATTGGTTAAAATTTTTAACGCTGACGCTACGTAACGCTCCGGATTTAGTGTGAACAGGCCTTAAAACTGCTTCTACGGCAGTCAAAATGCTTAAATTTTACCCGATTCACATGAATAGTAGCGCAACAATTTTGAACAATATAACTACAGAATATTAAAGTGGTGGCATGAACTAATTACGGTTTCTTTAGTGCCTTACAGAAATGAAAGCGAATTCTTTATAACTAACAAATAATGAGCAACCGTGTAGATTATAGATGTCCTAGATGCGGCATCCTTGGTATTGAGATAAGAATTTTAGCTTTTTCGTTTTTTTAAAAATATTAAATAAAAGCGGAATGTATAGCAGGAACGTGTCAAATTTAAGTTCAAATAAATACTTACTCCGTGGCTGATTTTATTTATTTATTGAAAGATGTAAGTAACAAACACCAGAATAGAATATATTAATAGTTTCAAAAATAGCCATGGAATTGAGTAAAGTATTATACTACAGGACTACAATGGAAATCACTAAGAATAGTTTTGTTTTAATAATGCGACATAATGTGAGACTTATTAAGTAGCTCTTAAAGAACAAATGTTTGATATCAACTTAATATTTATTTTAAGTGGGCCCTATTAATATTTTTTTTTTGTTTATCCCTCAAAAAAAAAAAAAAATCTCGCAGCATCCACACCGGTTGGGAATCACTATTTTAAAGCTAAGGGCCTGTACGCATAGGAGTCCGGTAACGGAAGAGTTAAAGTATTGAAATATGTTTAACCAATGACAAACCTCCAAACGATTAGCAACGAAATTTTTAACACCTATGATTGGTTTATTTCCGTCTCAGAAACCATCTTTCCATTCACGCTTCCGCTACCGGATTCCTATGTGATCAAGCCCTTAGCCAGAAACTCTCTGTATTAACTTAACTTATTAGGTTTATAGGGTGATTTGGGTATTGGGGTGAAAATTGCCAGTAAACGATGGACACTATAAGGGTGGGAGTGATCTTATACCCGGATGACCTGATAAAGAGGTTTGAAAGAATACACTTGCAGACACACAAAGGCTGATTTCAGAAAGAAACTGGTCAGAAAATACATTTATAGTAATTTGAGTTTATTTCCCAAAAGTCGTAGATACATCACAGATTTGAAAAATTATATTCCATTACAAAACGCGAGCAAGAAAGTGAGACCACGTGCCTTGCAATGTCTTCTCATTTGAGAGAAGACCGGAAGACACAAAAGCAACAATTTCAAGAGTATATAACACAGTATTAACAGTTTCAAATCATAATTTTTGTATGTGATCAGATTTCAAAAATAAATATTACATGATCCAAAATTAAATAGTGCTCTTCCTAAATTTAACGAGTACATAACAATTGAATTCTAAAATGCTGCGAAACAATAGATAAATACCCCCAAAATAGAATGAATAAAACATATAACTAAGCACAATGTAAAAATTGAAATGACTAAAAGTTATCACAATAAAAGACAACTGTCTTTAGAGGTTTGGTACATGAATCAATAATTCACAAAGATTAAAGTAAATCGATTAACACTATTTCCCAATTGTTCTTTTTCAACTCACAAACACGCACGTAAAATTTTAAAACAAGTGCAAGCTAGCATCCAGAATAATCCGACAAAAAAAATGCAATGTAACAGGAAAACAGTACAGTAATTACAAATACGCTACAATCCTTGTAAAAGTTGGAGTTATAACGCGCAACTGTATACGATTATACACAGCACAGAACCTTAAAACTATTCCCTAAAAAAAATGCATCCCTGGGATTCTATTTAGGTGCGATGGTGGCGGAAATCACTAATAGTAGGTTAATACACTTGGTTAAATTCTGTTCCAGTTTCAGTGTAGAGGAAATCCTTTTGTTGTGGACTGTATGAACTGAAAAAAATCCAGTCACCAGTAATAACTTGGAATCATTCTGTCATCCTACGCGTGTGAAATTTCGTCATTCCACACGAGCTTTTCGATTAAATAAGGGAACCATTATGACAGCAAAACCTAGGTACACGATTGCAGTTTTTGAAAAAAAATTTATTTTTCCCCAAGTGAAACAGAAATTTACTGATTAAGGTTCATGTGAAAAAAATCACGACTGGGGGAAAATTGCAAGTGCTGCATTTAAGGCTATGAGAAAACTGACTATAATAGCTAAGATTCTACTAAACGAATAAAGATGCATAAACACTAACATATAATAGAAAACAACTGACGCCACTTTTTCGCAGATCATATCAATGTATAATATTTACCTTTATTTGAATAGATATTTTTAAAATAACCTCCCTGCAGAAAAGTAAATTTACCAAAATTTTGGAATCACAGCTCTCAAAATGAAATTTCGTAAAGCTTATTTATCATAAGCTACGACCGAAACAAATTATCTGAGACATAATTAAAGCGATCTTCTTTGCACAATTCTGTCTACGAGAAGTTCTTTCTGGATGCAAACTTGCTTAATGAGACAAATAACTAAAGGTTTACATCTCGTTAAGCACTGAAGAGATATATCAGGTATTAATTACGCTAATGAATGCACATCCTATAACAAGCAATGCATGAGAACAGTGATTAATTTGATTATTAAAGCAATTGAATTCAGTGTATTGGGGATTGCCAAGCTTATGAACGCGGTCATACCTAAAGAATAAATAATATAACTTTAAAACAAGATTAACAAAACACGATTAATTCTTAAAGGTGAAACCAAAATTATTTTTTCCTAAGGCACACAGAGTTTTTATGACAAAATTTTTGCATGCAGCTGATTTAGCTCATTCATAGACAACAGAAGAGGAATTGTAGCTCTTTCTTCCCCGCAACATCGTTTGGGTAACGTAATTTTTGCAATCAATTCTTTATCTTCGTTAGACACTTTCGAAAAACTTGGTGTAGGGAATGATGAGAAATCTGCATTGATTTGTGTACCTCGCCCTTGCGAAGCTCTAAGATTTGCAACCTCAATTCGTAACTTCTGAGCCTCATTTTGTAGCGTTTTCAGTTTTATAGCCGAGTCTACGAGTTGATTTTTAGCAGCCATTTTTTCAATGACAGGATCTGTACCAGGTTTTCGTCGGCTTATATCGACAACAGTAGGACAAGTCAAATCATGAGCTTTCTGCAAAAGATCTTTAGACTTCTTGGACAAAGCAATGAGACTTTCAAATCCAACAGATTCCGTTTCTTCAAATTCAATCATATTTTTCAAGCCAGTCGTGCTAATCAGCCCAACGGGTTTCGTGGGTACCTTTAATGGCGGCAAACTTTCCAACTGTTTAGCCATACGATCAGCTTTCAATCTCAAATTTTCGTTTCTTAAATGCTTTAGGGCTAACTGCAAATCTTGCACCTGCTGAGAAAGTAGAGAACTATCCCTTGAAATAACAACATTAGATGATGCAGACCCAGGAATAGTAGGACTAGTAGGCGATGCCACAATATTAGCTAATGATGTTGTTTTTGATAATCCTTCCAAAATAACTTTCTTGGATATTAATTTTATCTTATCTTTTAACTCACCCCTTTCGGTTTCCAACGCATCGATATCCGCCTGCAAATGATCAAGGGTTTCTTCGAATTCTTTTTCTTTCTTTTTAAGAAGCATTTTTGCTTCATCAAGTTGCCTTTGAATTCTGTCCACTCTTTCATCACTATCTTTAGTGGCTATTTCTAATTTCTTTTCCGCCATTTCCTTACGCACATGCATTTCACTCAATTCATCGCTTTTGATTTTCAACATCTTCTTCAGTTCATAAATATCACCTTCACGGGACTCCAGTTTGAATTTCAAATTTTCAAGATCCCTAGCTTCTTCTTTGATCGCTTGTGCTCTCAAATAAACGGGGGGACTTTCTTTGTCCACACTATTTCGCTCGATTTCATATTCCCCTTCTTGCATAGCACCAGAAATTTTATTCATATATGTCATGATGAGATTCATTGACTGCCTCATGCACTCTGGTCCACTATCGTCTTTGCCGTAAGCTTTATCAGTAGATTCATGAGCAAGTTCTTTTAATTTTTCCATATTCACGTGAGCAGCATCACCAGACATGGCCATTTGCTGCACTGCAGCTTTCCTTAAAATGAAGGCGGCAGTCATTACTTGGCCTATATGCTCTCGGCATTGGTTTAAATGCTCCTGTACTTCAGCTTGAAATTGCAAAATAGTTGAACTGTTATCAGCAGGAAGACGACGGCGAATTTTTTTAACGAACTGTCGAATATCATCCGAATATGTGCACACATCTTTTAATAAAGTTCCGAATTCACTACTCTCTCCAGCATTATCTAATAAGGCCTTTACACTTGCGATGTCAGTATGAATGGATTCACAAGCCGCTCCAATAAGTTTCATGTTATCCCCCATTAGGACAGTACAATCAACTTTTTCAGGCGCTAAATGTACACTGTAAAGATTAAAAAAATACATAACTGATTTTATCAGGGCATCAATATTGACATTTTCATCAAGTTGATCTTTCCTTAACAAATCGATGTAAAAATCGAGAGCTTTTTCTTGAACAGCCATTTCCATGTATAACGTACCTATTTTCATAAATAGTTCAACACTGCAGTTACTTAACGCGCAGACATATTGATGCAATAAAGATTGCAAGAAATATAACTGATACATTAGACGATTAGCAAATGAATACTGATCTATTTTATGAGTTTTAAGAACAATATCTTTAGACATATTTTCAGGTGGTGGAAACTTTTCTTTCACTTGCGCAGCTAAGATTTCTGCTTTCGTGATCATTCTAGGCACTAGCAAAAGAACTAAAATAGCATCATGATCAGATCCACGATTCAGGAAATGATCAGGCATAAATGCACACAAATAAGTCACATGTTGATTAGATTCTTGAACCTCTAGTCTCCTTAAATCCATTTCAACAGCTCTGGCAAATGCTTTTGTTTCAGCATATTTTACTTTGAAATCAAAGTACTCCACAGGTTTTGACATTGCAACTCTATCAGATTCTTTTTGCAACTGCATTTCAAGCTCATGATTAGTTTCTCGTAAATGTTCTGTTTGATCTCGAAACTTATGAATAGTCTGTTCATAGTCAGCAATTGCTTCTTGCATAGCTTCCAGTTTTCTCTGACCTTCCATAATTTTAGCATTTGCCATGTCTACCTCTTCTCGAAGCTCCAGCTCAGTTTCCTTAGCAGTTTCCTGTAACTGATCATTTACATCTTGTAAACGCTCTAAGTCGTCAACTAAAACCTGTAATTCCCGAACTCGGTCTTCCAAAGCTAAATTTCTCTCCGTCAGAAGTTCAATCATTTCTTCAGATCCAAGAGCAGCATCTACTTGTTCTTTTAATTCACCCAGTTGTTTTTCATAATCGTCAACAAGTAGACTAAGTTTTTCTTTAGCTCTACTTAATTCAGTAATTTCTGATTTTTGCTGATCAATTTCTTTCAGCGCTCTTTGCTGTTCTTGTTTTTCCTGAGCTGAAAGATCTCTCATTTTTACTAAAGCTTCTTTCAACCTCTCATTCTGTTGCTCTAGTTGTTTAACTTGATACATTGTGGCTGTTCCATCACCTCCTTTGTCAGACATTTCAGTTTTCATTATTTCATAATCAATGTGCAATTCTTCTAATTTTTCCTTTGTTTGTTCCAGCTCAGCTTGAAGAGTTTCACATTTTTCTTCAGCCATTTCTTTGTCTAGTGTAGCCAATTCCATAGCTTCTGCTAAATCGGACATCTCTTCGGCATGCTGTTCCTTCGCCTCAACTGCTTCTTTGGCTTCTTTTTTGGCTTGAGTCAACTGCCTTTGAAGATCTGCTTGCACTTCTGTAATTTTAGCCTTATATTCTAACAGCTGCTGAATTTGAATCTTAGTTTTTTCAGCTTCTTTAATTTTACCCTGATCTTCAGAACGTTTTATTTTTAAAGTTTCGAGTTTTTCACAGAGGTCTTTAATTTCACTTTTCAGATTATCTATTTCTTGATCTTTCTGAAGGAGTAAACCTTTGTATTCAAGGGTGCTAGCAGCAGCTTTGATGCTTAAAACATCAATAGACTGTCTGGTGGCATCCTCTTCGATCATGGATCCTTTCAGAGAGCCAGGTGATTCTGCCAAGTTAGCTGCATCCTTCGCGCTTTTATCAGAGGGTACTTTGGGAATACCTGTATTTATAGATGATTTTCTTCGTTTGTCAGTTTTCTCCAGAGAAACATTCTCTAAAGAACCAGTAGAAGGAGATGCAGAGGCTCTACTTTTAGAACCGTTGTCATCTTCTAAAATTAAAAGCTGTGTTTGCCGAACAAATATACCATAATTATCAGGGCATGTAAAATACGATCTCCCCTGTACGCAACCATTATTCTTTCCTTTGGGCTCATCTAATATCACTCCAAACCATTTTCCCGAGGAAAAATTAGTGTTGCCCACGAAGGCAATTTTGCCTTTTACATCCTTGCCAACAATTTCAACACGAGTTCCAACTTTCGGAGATTTATCTGCCATGTTTCTGTTCGCAGAGATGTAAAATATTACAGATTTATTTTTCTTATTCAGAAGAGTCTCCCAAAATTATAGTGTTTCTAGGAACAACTTTCTTCAGAGGTTTGGCAAATACCGGAACAGCCCAGTGTTCAATTACCATCAAAACCAAGGCTGCAATTAAAGATAGGAACAAAAACACAAGAAGAGCAAACCTCCAAATAAACAAATAATCTGGAGGTAATAAATCTGACTCTGGCTCAGAAGTTTCTGGTTTCCGGGGTATACATAGCAGTATTACTGATACTGCAAATGCAAGTACTATACTTCCACCGCCAAGGAATCTGTAAGGGAAACACAAATATGAATTAATTACTTTTTTCTTTTTATACAGCTTCGAAATGACTATGCAAAAATAAAAAATAAAAGACTTAATACATCAATACAAATTATTACTTACACCTTCAATATATTTTGCAATGCATTATTTTACAAGGAATCTCTATACTTATTTCTTTGAGTCAGGCAAAAGTATTATCTATGTCAGCAATTCCCAAGCTTCTCTTAGATTGTTGATTATATAAGAAAATATTTTTGGTAGTAAAAATTGAACAAGTTATCTTGATCCTGGATTTGAGGGTTTCATCAGAGGACAAGATGGGTAGTTTTTCTTTTGTGTGTATATATATATATACTAGCTGTTTACCCGGATTTGCCCGGGTATTTATTTATCCCATTTTTTTATTAGATGGGAAAAGGAATATTACCTATAGTGTAAAATCTAAGTAATTTTACTTACAGGTATTTAAAAGCATATGTACGGTATACAAATTATGAAGCAAAATTACAAATGCACTATAATATTAATTTAACTCAAAACTTGATTATAAACAACATTTTTAGTTTCCCCTATTCATCTCAGCGACCCCGAAAAGTATGGATTCGACACTCCTCTCGGTCATTTTGGACACTTTTACCCCCCCCCCCCTCCCCCAATGCTGATGAGGGCTGAACTTGCACTTAAACGGCATCGGGAGTGTCACTATTCATCTCAACGAAAACTATGTATTCGACACTAATATCAGTCATTTTCAATTATTTTACATGTCCCCTCCCCCTTCCTCTTAGGGGTGCTAGTGGTGTCTTATACTCCCAGTGTTTCTTCTCAGATTGTAAGTCATATGTGTACCAAACTTGGTTGAAATTGTCCCGGGCATTCCAGAGTGATGCTGGAACATACACACATACATGCCTTTATAAATATATATATATATAGATAGATAGATAGATAAATAGATAAAGATTGGGGTCATCAACTGCAGATGTTACTCTAGGGTTCACAACTAAAAACCTGATGTAGCCCCCATTAAAAAATGTCCTGCGATTGACTCATTTAAAAAATATTCATGCCTACCTGGTACACTTATTAAGGCGTTGTTTTTAAATTTGTCATTTTAGAATAGCTATGATCAGGTAAAAAATTAAATACAAAAGTATTTCATCTAAAAAAAAAATCACAGAAAATTTTAAAAACTTCATAAATTCATTCAAAAATAAGAAAAACTAAACATAGGTACAGTGTTGCCAACCTCTACGAAGCTCCTCCCCCTAGCACCATCTCGAAATCCCCCTGTTTCCCCCTAACACCAACTTAAGATCACCCTAGACCTTCCTAAAAGAAATTCTGGTTCCAAATAGGCATCCTGTTTGAGAGATAAATTGAAATAAATAGAAAATGCACACTTACATAATGAAATGGAGGTTTATATACATTTGACATATGCATGGAACTTATAATCTAATAAAAAAAAAAACGTGTCTCGATTGTACAAAATATTAAAAAATGTTCCCCCCCCAAAAAATGTGGTCCCTAAAAACACCCCTTTCCATCTAATTTACCCCCAAATTTAGGGGGAAAACACCCAAGTTGGCAACACTGCATAGGTACGACTGTTTCGTAACATAAAGCTTTTGAAACTGAGATAGCTTAAGTCCACAAAGTTCTTTAGTGAAAGGGGATGACAGCATGGCATGGCAAGGCAAGGTTTCTGATTAGTAGTATTCCAGCAGACAGTTTCAAGTGAGAGGGTCCTTCACTTAATTTGGTTTAAGGGATATTTATATTTTAAGTAGATCATGAATATAAAAAAAAAAGTTCCAGCATAAATATGCTATTAAAAAGGTTTACTTGTACAATAAGTATATTGCAACCCAGCAAGAAAAGTGACAAAAGTCAGAAAATGACAATTTTGAGGTTATGTCATTGAAAAATATGTATGAAGTGCCCCATGGTGCATGAAAAGCCACACATCTCTATCTTGCAATTTGTCCACCCAAGGGCAGTTGTATCAGTTATATTGCAATGCGAGTTCAAGCTGTATAGTATTCTTTAAATTGATTTTTCTCAAATGCTGCATTTTTTAGATGTGTCACTTTTCTTACCAGGGTGCAATATAATGTAACTCGTCCTGCCTCTGCAACCAAAAGCCTCTAAAAGATGTTTTATTTATCCTGACTGAAAAGTTTTACCACAGGACAATGATTTCTTCCTCTTCTTACTATGAAATTAGCTTGGAGTCTTCCACTCTAGTAATGGCATCTAGCAACCCAAACTCCTTGATAGTATTCTCAGAAAAACATTCACTGAAGTATTAAATTAATTCCAGACAATTTATGTCACTGACAACATAAACCAAATTAAAATTTCATTTTAAAGCCTTATTTCTTTTAATGAACTATGGAAAAATAAAATCCAAGTCTTAAAACTGGGTTAAACCGCAGGGTAAGCTGCAGGTTTTAAACCCTGCAGTTAAGCCCATTGACCTGAAATCAGCTCATTCAGCTGCTGAAAAATATCGAGTCTCACTTTCTGATTCGAGCTTAATCCCCCATTCATTCATCTTGACTACAATGAGATTTTTTTAAAAAGGCTCTAAGTTCTACTATTTGTAAAAGTAAAAAAAAAATACAGAAAATTTAACACAAATTCTATATAAACTCACAAGTTTCTTTTTGAACATGTTTAACTGAAAACAATGAAAGAAAACTACTCTTAAATAAAGACATTCAGAGAAATTAGAATGTGATTGTGTGTATGCACTAAAACTTTTCTGGTTAGCTTACGTACTTTGGAGAAAAGCAGATCATCATATTTAAAACTTTAATATAAACTACTACTCTAATTAACAATTAGGGAACAATTCTAAAAATTTAAATAAGTATGCCTTCAAAGGAAAAATAACACAGAGACAAGTTTCTCAGATAGTTAAAGGAAAACCTTTCCTGCCACATTTCATTAGATTGTCATTATTACAATTTTTCCAAGAGTACTACTTGCATACTGCTGGGAGTATACATAGTATAAATTGAAAACCATCAATCACAAATAACTTTTATATGACAAATAAATATTTGTTGATCAGACAGAAACATTGTTATCAAAAATTTTAAAACAGTGTTTATGAAAGCATAATATATGAACGTATTACAAAAAGAATGAAGAATTTATACCAGATACAAACTGCTAAAAGTCACATATAGTCTCATTTTCCCTCTATTAATGTATATAATCAATAAAACTTTAAGGAATTTCTTTAGATTAATAACACAATTTAAAATAGTTACTTAAATTTCACACTGTTCCAGAGCATAAAAAATTTGAAAGGTAGTCTTATAAACAAATAAGAGTGAAAAGAACTCACATTTTTCTGAAATTTAATTCTACCATATTCTATCACTAATTAAACGTAATTAAAAAGAGAGCAAGAAAGGGTAATAAATTTGTTTAAGAAACTAATTCTTATAATTTTGTAGTAATACTATCAAAATATGAATAATTAAAAATAATTTCCCTAAATTCAAAGACCTACATTTTCAATAAATTATCAAAAATATTTCATTCGACAACATACTGTACCTTTGAATTAGTTACCAAAGAAAAAAAAAAAAAAAAAAATGAATAAATATCTAACACTCAGTATGTCAAGATCTGTGTCTACCATATCAAAGATTGATTTAAATTCAAAATTACAGAATTAAAATTTTAATGCTTATTTCTTGCATGAAAAAATTGAATTCTCAGGTTTAGACTTTTTTGAATGAAATTTAATGAGGTTAACACTGATCTTTTTAAAAGCTTTTTTTTTCACTCTATTTTGAAAATAAATTTTAAAAAAAACTCAAACACGTCTCATGAAATGCCATATAATGAGTCTAATTAGTAATATTTTACAGCCTCTTAATAGACATAGATAAAAATTTAAAAAACAAATTTATATTTTTCTTATAAAAGCTAAACTTTGAAATGTGCTTTTGACCCCTAACTTTATACACTCTAGTTATATTTCAGGTAAAACATCCCATGTACAGTCATGAAAATTTTTTGACTAATTATTATCATTATTTTAAAATTTTTTCATTCACTATGCATACATCATGGATGATTATCATTCTATGATTATCAGAATCATTCTCTAGAATGTAAGACAAAATGAAAATATCAATATAAATGTCAAGTTCCTTTAAAAATTCAGAGAGTAAATATAAGCAACAGCACTTATAGAATCATAAAATCTAAACAATAGATTTTTACTTGCTTTCACATCAATAAAATTTTTATTCTGTAAAATACAATATTTAGAATTAATCTAAAGCTGCTAGTAAAATGATTTGGAGTACTATAATTCCAAAAAAATACATATAATTGCTGTTTCCAAGACCACTGTTTCAATATATTGACCATCCATTTTAGATGGAATAAATATTTTGGAACACATTTAATAGATGTAACGATAGAGAGTTCATTCAAAAAGTTAAATTTTACATACATGATAGCTTCTTTTATTTATGAGAAATAAATGAGCTCAGCATTTAACAGCCTCTTCCTATTGAATGCAATTGACACATTCTTTAAATTTGATCAATTTTAATCATTATTTAACAGAGCAACTTCATTTGATATCCTTTTTCTACTAGAACACATAATTACAACAATAATTTTATAATACTCAGATATTATTTATTATCATACCATTAAAACTTAGTTGTTTCTACTAAAAGAAATATAAATGAGAGTAAGTATTGCTAATTAAGACTTAATGCACAAAAATATAACCCGTCAACATTATCTAGATTTTACAGATATTTTATACCTAACTATATTATTATTCAGTCTTGTTATTTTCAGCTGCAATGTTTCACATTGATTTTCAGCATTATTATTATTTTGTTGAAACCAAAATATTAAGGTATAAATATTTTAAAATTTAACATACATACAATTCTAGTTGGCAAAAAATAGTTTGTCTATAATGCAATTTATACTATATTTAATTCAGTTTAAAGCATATTACTTGCAAAAAGAAGAATTTTAAGAATTAAAATGAACAGATTAATTTATCACAATGGCTAATACTAAACTGTAAATATAGACATTGCTTTCATACCAAAACAGTCAGTTGACTTTAAAGGTGCAATTTTATTTTAATTACTACCTATTTTAATATAAATTTCTCAGCAATTTTCATATTCAAGCACGATGAGCTACAGATTTATAATTTTTATGCATCATTAACAAATTCATTCAAGAATTTCCTTTCTAGGTAAATTATCTATTGTATTTGTTGAAATTCTTTCAAGAAACTAAATGAGAACACAAAGTTTAATTATAGAAACTAGTAATAACATCCAGTATTTACAAACTACAACTTTACAAAAAATTAAATAATTTATGTGTAATATACAATATAATATTCTTATGGAAAACTTAAATGTAAGGTAAAATGTAACATTTTGATGCTTCGTTGCATATGAATATTTCATGTGCGGTTTCTCCGGATCAACATGAATCCACACATAAATAGCGACAATATGATCCTATTTTCCTTAATCCCAGCGTAGTAAAAATACGGCAAAATAAATCAATTTAGATCAACGAAAAATTTGACTAATGACTGATTAAAAGACAATTCAGTCACTAAATTCAACATTCAGAAACACTTTTTAATAAAAACACTTACGATATAGGGCGTTTTGCTTTAGAAAATATTATTGCTAAGAAAATAGCGCCAATCCATAAAGCAACTATGATAAAAACTCCGACACCGACTCCCAATATACGATGGCTCATGCCCTAAACCATTTACATGAATTCTAATTTAACATTTAGAATATTATATTGCCGATGTAGCAGACCTCGCATAAATTGACAACATGATGATTCAAACAGTGAAGACCCAGCAGTGAAGACCCAACAAACAAAACAGATGATGTGAAGCGAAAAATAAATAATAGTTCATAATTCCACCACTAGATGACAAAATATAAGTGTAACTTACCTTTATGAGATGACACACAGTTGTAGCTCAGTTGTACAAAGCTTATCTTCGGCTATCTTATTTCATTTCTTTGCTAAGTTTCATTTCTCCTAAATGTTCGATTATATTGAATCTTGCATAAAAACTATCTACTGTCGTAAATTTAATTGTGAACTCATTTATGTTACTGTAAACTTGATGAGTAATTACTACGTTTGTAAATACTCGATCGTAAAAGAACTGTTGATTTTGCGGATATTTTAAAGGGCCTTCGCATGATTTCATTTACTCATCTTACACACTTTTGCTGAATAAAAAAGAACTAATATCAAAAGTCGACAAAGGCAAGGAGAATGGAAGAGAGCAGGGTCTGGTACTATCTCCCAAGCACAAGTTTAAAAGCAAATATGAATATCTCCAGCGTTCAGGTAGCGTTGGACCTTTGTCAGGTAGCGTTGGACCTCCTTAGCAAGGCATAACCGATTAATATGGTCGAGGGAAAGGAATTCCTGATGTGGAATTTCTGTAAATTTTTACTGCTTACTGATTTAGTGTAGTCAACTAACCCACAGTGGAAAGAACCATTGTCTATCACGAATTGTGCAGGGCCTTTTTATCGCATGGGCAAATCGGGACTTTGCCCAGGGCCCCCTGATGCTAGGGGGCCCCCAAACCCCCTTGGTGTATGCACCTAGTACTTCTAATAGTATATATAGCCCATGGATAGTCCTTATTTTTATAAATGTTCGTGAGGGGGGGGGCCCAAATAGCATCTGCCCAGGGGCCCCCAGCGTTCATAATCGGGCCCTGGAATTGTGGTACAAAATGGATGACGGAAAAAGCTAAAAAATGCATAAAGCATCTCAAAGAAGCATAGCTAAAAGAAAAAAATCTCCAACATATAGTAGGTAAGACTACCTGCACGGAGATATATTTTTTAGCTCCGCCTCTCTGACATGCCTTATGCATTTTGACAAGTTGCAAGACTCGTGTGTAATTCCCCAAATTAGCACTGAAAATGTTAAAAAGTCTATTCATAGTAAAATTGGGTGGGGGGAGTTTAAAGTTTCCTTTGAATAATCATTACCCACATTACCAACCGAAACTGAAATATATATGATGCCTGTTCACAAGTTCTCTTGAAAAATGGTTCCCAACACTGCAATGCGGAAGCACTTGAAGTTCTGGAAGTAATTTTCCCGCATACTTCAATTAGTCCATACCTGTTAAGTACAAGCCGTATAACTAATTTTGTGACGTCTCTATGGCTCTCCAAATCGTAACCTTCGAATATTTCAAGCTGTAATAATATTTTTCGAAGTTCGTGGAAGACGCATATTATTTAAGTTGAAAATTTCCCACAATAAGGAACCACATTGTGTCGTTATGCATGAAACCAAAAACGAAGTGGATCCATATGAGTATATTGCTATAATGTTGTATTTCTCATAATTGTCTTAATTAATGTTACAGTATCGCGTTTCTCAAAATTTTTAATTATACTAGAAAGCATGTAACCATTTCATCGCCATAAGGCGCCTTATGG
The DNA here is from genome assembly GCA_907164885.2 of Dolomedes plantarius. Classification (NCBI taxonomy): domain Eukaryota; kingdom Metazoa; phylum Arthropoda; class Arachnida; order Araneae; family Dolomedidae; genus Dolomedes; species Dolomedes plantarius. Next base: position 151,287,862 of record OU015493.1, read on the forward strand.
CTCAACTGTTGCGCAACAGTTGACATGATGATTATTCATGTAATTCCGAGAACGGCCGGAGCAGGGTTGATATATTTGATGATCTATCTAGTGACTTCCTTGAGAGATCAAGATTTTCCGAAATATATGGCCCCGATCACGTTCTATCCAGATAGAACAGATTTTACAGCAACTGAGATAAAGTGATGTGCATTTTTAACAATAGTTTGGGATAATCTTGGAGAGAGGTATGTGTTTTATCATTAGAAGCAAGAGTAGAATTATTAGTCGAAGTCAGAGATGTTTGCCTTGAAGTTTGGAATCATACTTGGTAATAGGGAACTCGAAAACGCAATAATACATTTGAGTCGTACTTGTTATTTTGAAACGTTTAATTGTGGGTGCTCTTTTTTTATAAAGTAATTTTCTAACCAATCCGTTTAAAAGGAGAAAACAGAATAAATCAACTGAATTTTCGAAAAGAAAAGCTGTTGTCGATGAATCTTGAATAGCTGGATCAAGTGGTGCTTAAGAGAGAGAGAGAGAAAAAAGTAGGACGGCAGCAAATCGTAAAAACTGTTGAAAAGCTAGTAAGCGAAGAGCAAGCACAAGGCTTTCATTGTATGTTATGCAATTACTACCGTTACTTGATTAGTATAAATAAAAAGCATTGAACTAAAATGTATGTAAGCAGTAAGTATCCAACAAATTTACGTATAAATTTATTTTACATCAGTTTCCTTGACACCTGAAAATTAATGGACCCTTTTATTGGAATAGGTGACGCTCAATTCCAAAATGAAGGATTTCCAAAGAGGTATAGTTACAGTATGCTGCTTAAATAGTCTTTACGTGCAGTTACTGGTTCACCTGGGCATTGTGAAATCAACTGTGGCAAATGTCATTCGTAAATGGAAAGACGACTTCACTACTGAAACGAAACTGCGACCTGGGTGGTCTCACAAATTGGACGATCGAAGCAATTGCTCAGTGAGGTCTCTACAGAAGAACCGCCCTTCCACTGCATTTGCATTGCCTTCAGAGCTGTTCCAAGCCACAGGAACTGATATCAGTACCCGTAAAATTCGTCGTTAATTGTACTATATCGGATACAATAGCATATCGGCAGAACAAAAGCCTTACATTACTCGGCCTAATACCAGAAAGAGACCGCAGTGTTGTTTAGCCCGTTGTTCATGAACAGTAAAAGAGTGGGAAAAGATTAATTGTAGTGTTGAATGACACTTCGAACTTCCCTAATCTGATGGTCATGCCCGGGGAAGCGTTTTGTCTCCGACAGCATTGTCCCAAGAGATAAATTAGGAAGGAGCTCTGTGATGGTTTGGACTGGTTTCTGCTAGGAAGAGCTGAGCACTTGATTGCTTTGTCTTCATCTAAGTACTATGAGATGTATACAAACATTTTATATGATAGTGCACTTTCGACAATGTGGCAGGACATCAGAACAAACTTTCTTTTAGCATGACCTGGCCTCATGCCACACTTCGAATTCTATCAAGGTCTGAATTGAAGACCAAAACCTACAAAAAGTAGACTGACCAGATCAGAGTCCCGATCTTAGTCATCTCGAACACTTATGGAACGACCCAGAACGCCAAATTCGTCTCCGGCTGTGAACGCCCTTAACTAAGAGCTCTCTGGTTAAGGGTCAGAGGCTTTAATAGAGAAATGGAGACAAATTCCAGCAGGCACATATCAAAAAATATTTTTAGCAATACAGGGTATATATTGATAAAAAATAGTTTTGTTTCATTGCGACTATGTTTTAATCTCTTCCAAGAACATAAACACTATCAAATGAAATAAAAGTTGGGAAACATTTAAAACCTTTTGGAATTGTGTTGTCTGTTGATCTGTACAAATAATAATTGGTGTTTCAATTTATAAGAAATTAAAAACATTGATAACATAATAAGCCAAATTGAAAAGCTTAATTCCCCCCCCCCCCCTTCTTTTTTTTTTTGGGGTGGGGGGTGGGGGGGTTCATGAGCGAATCAAAATACATCATTTTTAACACATTTAAAGAGTAATAAATTGGTAACAGTATAAATATATATATAAAAAAAATGCAATCCTCAATAATGAATAGTAGTAGCCCAACAGGAGTGGAAATATACAACTGGATGTAGCTAGAAAATATTCATCTCAATGGTGAAGTGAAAAATTGTGAAGATTTTGTAAAGGAAACAATACTAAGTCTTCTTGATCCACTTGTTAATGGCGAACTTTTAACTTGTCAAAGTTGAGAATGCTTCCCCATTTTACCATGAGCCTGCTACTCACCCCTCATGTTTTCTTCCCTTCTAACATCCAACTATAAGTGACTGATCAGTCAACCCAATAAATTGCTCAATACCAAAGTGAGAATTTATGCTAAAGAGAAAATTGAGAATATTCTCAGCACAAGTTATCTCCTTATCCCACACGGACATTAAAAAAATTAAAAAAAAAATTGTTAGGGGGAAATAGTGAAATAAATAATTACAAGATAAAAATAACTTTTTATATACCATGTTTTTAAATTTTCTGTTGAATCATATAAATTTGACAATTCTATGTATTAATAAATACTTTTTTAAAATTCTTTTGATGAATTATCCCATCAACTTGAAAGAAAATGAAAATAATTGAAAGTTAACTTGCATTTAACTTTTTGTTCCCGTCCTGGCTGATAGATGGCTGCACCAGTCTGCAAAACAAAATTATCTGAAAATGAATTCAAATCTGCTTAAAGATGGCTAAAAGTATTAAAATAATGCACAGTCATCGTGTCCTGAGCTATTCTAAAAGTTTCAAATGTCTAACTAGTCGGGAAGTTAGTTAAAAGTCGATTGCAAGATTTGTACGGGACAAACACACACACACACACAAACAAGAAAGCGAGTTAATAAAAACATGGTAAAAATACCATATATAAGATCTGTATACAAGCTAAATTTCAAATGAAAATAAGCAACAAAAATAATTTAACAGAACATTCAATGAAAGCATGTCACTGAAAAAGTTTTCTAATCCTGATATTAAAAATTACATGAAATAAAATAAATACTTTAAGCACAACCATTCCACCTGACTAATGACACTGGAAGAATGAGAGAGAATTCCTGAAACAATCTACCAAACCTGAGTATGAAATCAAGTCTTTGAAAAGACTAGAAGAAAAGATCAACTATGTGTTGATTTCTTTTTTCTAATACAAGGAAATTACAGATCAGAAGTAAATGCTAGTATACTTTTGATCAGAGACTGTAGTCCAATCTTCTTAAAATTAGATATGTTATCATGAAATAATAGTTAGGAATTCAATAAAATTTTAGAAATCCCCACCCTGAATATATATGTTATGTTCAAAAAAGAAAAAAAAATTATATTTGAGAATTGATGCAAACTGTAATTATTGAATGTGAAACATATTTTAAACTTATTTTAAGTTTAAGGCTATCTATGAAATTTCGAGTTTAAACAACTGCAAGAGCAGAAGTTAACATTCATCTGCCAAATCTATACTTCTAGAATTGAAATTTGATCTATTTCAACTTCTTTAACGAGAGAGAGCATGAGAGAAGGAAAACAAAAAAAACACTTTACATACCTGTATTTTTACTGAAACTAACTATAAAACTATAAACTTCTATAGTTAAGAGAAAAAATAAACTTTTTATGAAACTAATACTAATATAATTTAAATAACTTGAAAAATCCCAATAATTCACATTTTTTTGCATGTCAACAATAGGTACAATATTTAATCAGCGTATAATTATACAGGTGTATCTTATCTACATCATCTAAAATGAAGATGAAAGAATGAAAAAAAAAAACAAAAACCACTGAAATCCTTGGAAAAAAACCCAAAAACAACATTTCATTAATTTAAACAATAATATAGAAGCATATTGACTTTTATAAAGCAAAATACAAAAAAATACTAAGACAAGAAGGTTATGTTTGTACAAAGAATTTTTTATTTCTTTAAAATAGTTCACAGTATTTCAAGAAAATAATGCATAGAAAACTGAAAACAGAAGAATGAATATAATGATATTTATGTCTGCAGGTCCAATCATCAAGATATTTTCTTTATCTTTGCAATCTTCTGTTCTATAAGAGTAATTTCTTTTTCAAGTTCAGCACAAGCTCTTTCAATTTCATAGTTTTTACTGACAAGGCCTACCCAACTGAAAGTATAGGAAAAGAAATGTATATATAAATATTGCTTTTTGTCAAATTATAACTATTTCAAAAAATGGATGAGCAATAACTTTCACACAAATTTTGCGATTATTCAGAAGATTTGAGATATCACCATTCTATTACAATAAGCCAATTAAAAAAGTGTTACACCAGTAGCATTGTTTTACAGATAAAGAGAATTGTCCCCATTGCTCCCTTCACAATCATTTCTGAAATTACATATAAAAAAAGCACTAATAGAAAAAAATGAAAAACTGAAATTCACTTTAAAAAATTCAGAAGTTTTTTAAAGTGAAACCTTTCATTTTTATTTATACTTTTACTCTGGAACATATACTTCAAAGAATGCAGTAAAATAAAATTAATAAATATGAAGAGGAGCTGGAATTCAATTCAATAATTTAATGTTTATAAATAACACAAGAGTATAAAGCTGCTACTAAAACAAAGGATAAATTTTCATTTATGCAGAATAAACATAGTATAAATAATGGCTGTTTAAAATGGAATGTCTAATGTTGTTTCCTATCCTTTTGGATGGATTTACAAAGAACATTATTGTAGTTGAAGTGAAACCACGGAAACTTTAATTCCGTATATATTAAATCTTTGGACGAAAAAAGACATTATCTAAATAAAACATATTAAATAGACATCAGGTTGTAGACAAATTTCATTATTGCAATAGCATGATCAATTACTAGATCTTATGAATGGAGATTGGAAAGTTCCAAAAGATTCTAACTACTGGTCTCATAATTAAAAACTATCACATTTCTATATTAATTTTTTAGTAGTACAGAAATCTCAATTTTAATATTATGCCTATACTATTCTATTATATTTTTTAACATTGAAGATTACATGTAACAGGCTTGAACAATACGTGACGTGACATTTTTTCACACGTCACGCCAAGGGGAACAAAAAACTCTCAATTTAAAAAAATACTTTTTGTTATATATTAACACTTGAATCATAAGTTTCTAAAAATTTCATTTAAGTGAGGCCAAAATAATACTTAAAAAGAAGGTGGGGATATGCTGTATACCCACATACCCCCAGAAAAAAAGCCCTGTGTATATATATATATATATATGCTAATTATTTATGAATATTCATAAAAAAGTAAATAAAATACTTATAATTTTTTAAAATATATTTTCACATACATATTAATGACTTTCCAACATTTAAATAAATATTATCTTGTTTTGCAAAATGTGAAGATTATAATAACGTATATGATATAAATATATATATATATAACAGCAATAATTTGATAAGCTGCTAAAATTTTACCTGGATTCTAAATCTTGCAATTTTTCACCAGTGGTATTATTTATGAATATTCATAAAAAAGTAAATAAAATACTTATAATTTTTTAAAATATATTTTCACATACATATTAATGACTTTCCAACATTTAAATAAATATTATCTTGTTTTGCAAAATGTGAAGATTATAATAACGTATATGATATAAATATATATATATATAACAGCAATAATTTGATAAGCTGCTAAAATTTTACCTGGATTCTAAATCTTGCAATTTTTCACCAGCGGTATTCTGTGAATTCTTTCTTTGCCAGTTTACCTCCAATATTTTTTTTCTAGAGAAGAAAAAAATATAAAAAAAGTACATAGATTGATAGCATAAAACATAAAATCCAATAATAATAATAATAAAATCAGTTTCTTGAAATAGGTATAACCTTATTCATAATCTTTCAATTTCATTCAACAACAGTTCCAAGAACTTTTGTACATAATTCTTCCTTCTATGAAATCTAGGCTCTTATGAAATCTTTTTAAGAGTTTATCAGTGCAATAAATATTCCCCTGTCCACTAAAAATTAGGAATATGAATGAATGCTACATGAGAACTGACATAATTATAAAAAATCTTTAGTAGATGTCTCCCAAGAAAACTTAAACGCATTTTAAAGGATATTCTACAACTATAAATTTTCAATTTAATATTTATAAATATGTATTTATATAATAAAAATAAATAATGGAACAGAAATACTTTAATTTATCATCTAAGCAAAAAATGTGGTATCAGATATCATTAAAAAAATTTATGAGTATGTTTTGAAAGTATAGTAATATATTTTAGTGAGTTTATATATAGATTCCTAAAGATATTAGTAGACAAAAACAAAGAACATTTTTTATTCATATTGTACAAGAAATTTTTCCTCAGACCAGAGCAGCAAAAAAATGAATGGGAAACACCAAATATTGTTGGTTTGAAAAGATTCTGATGGATACCAGTGACAAAAAACAAGAATAATTTTTATACTGTTCAGTATCAGCAGGGTACGGTTCCTTTATTAATTACACTTAATACAAATCATTATTTGTAAATTTTTTTTCTTAAACTACACTTTGAGACATTGTTTTAAAAAATAAGGAGTTATTTTATTTGCTTGTATGTTGTAAATTTCAATAAAGTACTGTTAGTAAAAAAATAGTAATCCACAAACAGAATGTAAAAACTATAAATCATGAAAATTGCTGCTGAGCATCCAGAACACTCATTTTTCTGAAATATTTCTGAGAAATTTTTTTTTGTGTGTTTGCTGTCAGTGAAAAAATTGAAAAAAACCCAACCTCACTTTTGAAGAAAAAGTTAAGTATATGTGATGATACAGTTCGGTTCTATCACAATTTTCTAAATTATTGTGAGGAGAAGTTTATGTTAATCATAATAATCAACTTCAAACTGAAATTTTTTGTATCTTATGAAAAAACAGCAACAACAACAGAAAAATAAACATTGCATTTGATTAATATCATAAAATAAACCATTAAATGCATAAAAAGCATGACTTTGCTGATCATTGAGAAGAATTACAAACAAATTTGATTCATTATGATGATGATGATGAATATTAAAAATACTGATTTTGAAATAATTTCTAGAATTAGTACTTCACCTCCACTTTTGCAATGGTTGAAATTTATTTATATATGACAGCATGTAATAAATGAGCATTAAAATCCAAGAATTCCACAGCAGAAAAATCCACTACACAAAATGTCACACCTAAATAAAAAGTCATAAAATTTACAAGTTTAAAAAAAAAAAAATGCAGCAGGTCCTTGTCTCTCAACATTCACTCAAAGCATCCACAAGAAACATTGGTTGCTTTTAATGGGGGTCATTATACGTGAACCAACACCACCCCTCATGCCGACCTAATTTATACAACATTCCCAGGAATTTTCAACAAGTTGTTTCAAAATTTTCAGTTTAATTAACATGAAAATGTGAAATTTTATTTCTTTCTATTTTTTGTACAAGTAATTATCTCTATATCAATGATAGTTCCCATTAAAAACATCTCAGAAATTCATATAATGCATTCACATAACCTGGTCATTACATAAACATAAAACTGCAAAAGCAACAAAAAAATTATCCTCACACATCTTTGCAAGAAATCTTTAGGAACAATATACCTTCTACTTTTGAAACCTACTTAGAAAACAATACCAGATTGAATGCTATTGTTATTTTAAGTGTATAAAATGATTGAAAGAAGCCCGGTGGCGTAGTGGTTAAAAGCATCAAGCTGCCATCCCACAGGTCCAGGGTTCAACCCTGAGACTGGGCAAGGTCGACTCAGCCTTTCATCCCTTCAGTGAGTCGATAAAATGAGGACCAAGCATGCTTGGGAACTAAACTCTGGGGGTCCCACGTCAGGTTGACCACCTGACTGAGATATATGCTGTATGGCACCCCAAGCCCATGGTTACGAAAGCGGAGATAGGTACCGCTGGCCCTTGTCCACATCGGACTGTTGCGCCGTGAGTTTAAGTTTTTAAGTTTAAAATAGTTGAAAAGGGACTAATTTTTGAAATTCTGCAATTTTAAATTTTTAAAAAAATATACAATTTATAACACAATTTGCCATAAGCTCTTTTGGATCTGATAATACCACCCTTCAGTAGAAGCAGAGAAAAAAGGAAGAGAGATTTAGATTTCTCACAGAAGAAAAATTCATGATCTTTTTTTTTCGAACATTACTAGGTTCTTATGGGTCACATGATTAATTTTGTGTCATTTTCCGATTTATTTTACAATTTTGTGACTTTTGAGGACTTTCTTGGCAGGTAGACATTTTGTTATATCCAAGTTGTAAAATGATTTATTCATTTTATTCGAATGTTTAAAAAAAAAATAAATCTACCACTTATTTACTGCCTAATGTGGCAAAGTATAGCATGTTTTCTGACACAGCCCAAATATGAGAAGGGTTATTCTAAAATTTAAATTATTCTCCTCTTCCGAAGAATGATGAGATTTAAATTTTAGTATAAAGGTAAAAAAGTTATGATTTCAATCGATAGAAGATCAATATTGTGATGCTGCACAATGATGGAGATACATCAAAATATCAAACCACATAGTCTGATACAAACTTGAATGAAAACATTTAGCATAAAAAAAAAATGTATTGAGTACCTTAAATCTTGTAACTGCTTTTGAGCTTGGTTAACCATTTGGGTTAAAACAGCATTACAACATTTCCACATTTCACATCCATATATATTCATTAAGTCTAAATTGCAGATTCTATTGGAAATTAAAGAAGAAAAGTTTGAACATTTCTCAATTATATATAAAAGAAAGAATCACAAAAATTTATTTACATGAATAACTTAAACCAGAGAGATATAATGAGACACATCTATTATGACTATATAAAAATTTTATTCTATCTATTACAGATAATTTTAATTCCATCATAACACATACACTAGAAATAATAATAAATGACTTATAATTTTTTCTGGTCATAAATAAAAATGAAACCTAAATGGCTGTGTGAATAAGCTACTTAGTTTTAAATTAGCTAAGTATACTAATGTTGAATGTTTGTAGTATTATTATACCACAAAAATAAAAATAAAATGAAAACTCAGATTTTTAATTATTTAAGAGGCAGGATAATTTATTTCTTAAAGAATTTAAAATAGTCAAACTTTTTCATAGTTGATTGTCGGTATTAAGATTTTAAAGAATATAAATTCTTTCTTGATTCTGTAAATAATTAAACTAATTTATGATATAGCAAGCACAAACATATAAAAAAAATAAAAACAAACCTAGTAGATTGATGTTCTAACTGAGCCATTGAATTTTCAACACATTCTGTCCATGCAGCTAAATCAGTCATTTTGCCTGCTGCTGGTTGTGGTAACTCATACCTGAAATATTATTCCAACCATGATGGAATTATTCAATTATGGTATTAAAACTGGCAAGCAGATATTGAAAATCACTAGAGAAACATTTATGTTACAATATGTACAAAGCAAATCTACCACAAAATATCAATGTCAAAATAAATTTAAATATTGAAGGAAATTCAACACACAGAAAAACAGTTTAACAACTTAGAAAATGATTAAAAAAATAATCAAACTTCTGTTTGACTCTAGAAGAATTTATAAATAATACTGTATTATGCAGCTGTTATAAATAAGTTGACTCTTTCCTTAAACAAAGTAAGTGTAACACATAACTTACTTTTAATTATAAATAATCAGCAGTAAAAAATAAATAAAATAAAAACAATGCAAAATAAGTGTCTAGAAATAAAATGAGAAGGTAAAAGATTTTTAAAGTTATTCCTCACAGAAAAATGCACATGTAAGCAAAATAACCATTTGTAATAAATCTCTCGGATCATTAAAAAATGTATGAAATCAATGGAGCAACTTAGCTATTTATGTGAATAATACACAGTTTTCCCTAAACAATATCACTTTTGGGTTCATAAATTTTTATTTATTTATTTAGAATAAATGAAAATAGCTACTTATCCATTTATATGATCATTAAACTTCATGTATTTTTTAAAAAAGAACTATAATTTTTTTACAAACTTTAGACTTTTTTACATTTAACACTTGAAAAATTTACGAGAGTGAAAGAAATACATCATTAATAGAAAATTAGACATAACTGAATAAATATATTTTTAAATGTTATTTAAGTTATTACCTTTTCATACTCAAAACTTCCATGGGTAATCGTGCTTGTAACCTTTCAAATTCTGTTCTGATTACTTCAGTCTAAAATATAATAGATTTGATAAAATGATAAAAAATATCATGCGATATATATTTTTAAACTAAAAAATGTTACTATTATCATATGAGAATAGAATAAGTATGTAAAATAGTTTTTAAAATAAAATTTCAAAAATGTTACTTATTTTGACCCAAAATTTGCAGTATATGCAACACATACTGCGCTAGTTTTACACAATGATGCACACTTTATTACTCAAAGTGAGACTTAAAATTGTCTGTAAATTAATATAACTTCATTTTCACTAGCAGTAATAGCTAAGTGCTATCTTCAAAAGAAAATAATAGGAATCAAAACTAGCAAAGCTTAAAATAATGAGGCAATCGACCGGTCTCTTCATCAGGAGGCCTAATCGAGTCGTTCACCTCTGGGGAATCTTTCTGATAGGATGTAGGTGAAGCCAAAAAACATCCTTAGGCTCCAAGATCCCTACATTGAAAACAAAACCATTAGATCAATTGATATCACAACACAACATTAAAAACACAAAAGAACCACAGAAATTCACAATCAAACTTACCATACCCCGATTAATTGAAAAATGACAGTAGAAATGAAGAACCAGCTAATTATATTAAAAAATATTTGCAATAATAGTAATGATTTTTGCGATTTTGAGAAAAATCTACGCAAGAATAATTTCCCTAAAAACTTGGGCCATTATTAAGAAAAAAAAAAAAAAAAAAAAAGGCATTCAGAGTCAGGTATATTTTAAGGTCTGATAAAAGATAGGTTCTGTGTCCTCTTTTCTATTTAAACTTAATTTTCTGCATATCAATTAGATAGGTGGCATGGTAGTTCTTTAGTTTATTGCGGTACTACTATTTTTTAAGGTTAAATAGCTGGTTTTTCCATTTCTACTGTCATTTTTCAATTAATCGGGATATGATAAGTTTGCTTGTAAATTTCTGTTTTTGTGTTTTTAATGTTCTGCTGATATTTCGATTGATCTAATACTTTTGACTTCTGTTTTCAATGTGGAGATCTTGAGGCCATGGGATGTTTTTTGGCTTGATGTACATCGTATCAGAAAGATTCCCCTGATGTGACTGATTTGGTTAGGCCTCCTAATGAAGAAACCGGTTGATTGCCTCATTATTTTTGGTTCTTTTGGTTTTTGATTTTTTAAGCTTTGCTAGTTTTGATTCCTCTTATTACTACATAATCTTGCATTTATGTTGTGTGGAGCACAAATTGCAAATTTTTGTTAACTTCTTTAACTGTTAATATCTTCATTTTGTTTATGAAATTTGGACATTTTTTATTTAGGCTTTAAGAAGAAAATTATGATATTTGAAGCAGAAATCCTTCTTCAGATGGAACAGAAATATTTAACATGATAATGGTCATCAAAGCAATATAAAATTGAACACTTTTGCAATAATGGTTAATTAAAACTTTAAAAAGCAATTATATATCTTATAAAACAAGTTTTAAGCTATTTTGAAGAGAGAGAAAGAAATTTAACTGTATATTAGATTTTCCAAAAATTTTAAGAAAAATAAGCAACTGAAACAATAATGTTCCTATTGTAAAACATAAGAGCATAAGAGATACGGTAAGAATTTGAATATATTACAATGTTTAAAAAATTTTAATCAATAATTTAATGGTAAATTTGTAAATTTATTTTTGAAAAGTTTAGAGTAATTATAAGAAGTAACAACAGACTATATATTCAATTTAAGAAAAAATGATGCTTTAAGTAACAGATTATAATAAATACTTTAAATTAAGGAAAAGGAACCATTTAAGATTTTTCCTTATTAATGTCAAAGAGATGGATATCCAAAATATCGCATTTCATAATATCCTATAATAATTTTGACCAAGTGAGTTTTTTTAGTCACTAATGCTGATTTAAATCGTTTATCGTTACAGAATATTTCTTCAATAACATTTATTAGTCTGCAATGTATTTGAAGTAATGTTAAGAATTTAAAGAATGTATCTAATCAAACTATTAACAGGCATTATAGAACTGAGTACAAACACTATTAAATGCAGAGACTACTCAGAGAACTTAATTATACATAAAATATGTTTAGTGTTAAAAAATGAACTATACAAACTTACTTCAAAAGCATGTAAATTTAATGGTTGGAGGTGCTCCAAATAATTTTTTGTAGGCCTATATCGACGAGTTTCTTCTTCAACCATTGAAAACACCTGTAACACAATATCATATTTAAAAATAAATTGTACACTCAAGTGTCTTGGAAATAACGCTAATACAGAATATTTTTGAGAGCATTTTTGTGAATTTATTTTTCACTAAATCACTGCTTTGTCCTGTATTATTGTAAGTTCTTACATTTTTTTTTCAGAATGAGTTATCTAAATTTCCCAAATTTTTAAATAAATGAAAAGTTTTTTTGTCTACCCTTTTATATAAAACTAGTTGATTGCCACAGCGGTTTCCAGCCAATCCCTAAGGCATGATTGTTCTCCTCAAAGTGGGAGGGTTCTCTATTTACAATGCGTCACAAGGGTTGCTGCAAGTATAAGACTGAGCTGGTATTGAAATAAACTGAATTAGATTGTCTAAATTGGAAATTATATCTGCTTCACTTGTAGAGATTAAGTTAGACCCAATTAAAATGCTGTCGATTATCAGTGTAGTACCTTGCCAGATACGGAGAGTTTGTAATTTTGATAAATAAAATTGAACGTTGTTAAGGAATAAAATTGGGATAAGTGGTATGTACAGTGGCTCCCAAAAGTGTTTGGACACATGATTTTCAATGAAATAGGGGGGGTCCATAAATTAATTAAAATGAATATTTCAGAATGGGTATTTAATAATAAGATCTATAATCTATTCTTAACAAATCTACATGAAATATATTGAAAACATAGTAAAACTTTATTTTTAAGAAATCAGTAATCAAAAAGTAACAAAAACTTTATCTGACAAAAGTCATCATACACTGAAATATTTTCGGATAAATTCATAATTAAAATTATCTTCTGGTACTTTATTTTTATTTTTGAATTGTGGTGGCATTTAAAATATCATTTGGCTTTAATTTTTGCCTGCCTACTTCGTAATATTCTAGTTATTATTTAAAAATGGCTCGTAGTCGTAAAGAAGTAACAAACAACATTCGAAAATTAATTATTTTTCATCATAGTAGTGATAAATCAGTTCGGAATATTGCTAAATTACTTAATTCTAAAACTTTACCGGTCAACCGGACATTGCTGTCCATCAACCATTTGCTAAATTACTTAATTTATCCCATTCTACTGTGCAGTATTCGATAAAATGCTTTAAAGAAGAAAATTGGATCGAAAACAAGGTAAAAAGGTAGTCCGGCAAAGTTAATGAAACGTGATCAGAGATTTCTAATTAGAAAATTTATGAAAAATCCACGTTTGAGTGCTGTAAAAGTTTCTGCAGAATTTAATGAAACATTTTCTACTTCAATTTCACCTGAAACTGTTTGACAAGTTCTCAGAGCAGCTGGATTACATGGGCGTTCTGCCCGTAGAAAATTTTTTGTGAGAAAAACAGAAAGCTTAGGCTTTCCTTCGCACCATCAATGATAAATAAGCCCCAAACGTATTGGAATAATGTCTGATTTGCCGATGAAAGCAAGTTTAACATTTTTGGTTCCGAAGGGTGTATAATTGTATGAAGAAGAAAAAATGAGGAACTTAATCCCAAGAACTTAGGAACAGTTAAGCATGGCGGTGGGGGTGTGTCAGCATGTGCATGTCAGCATCAGGACTAGGTAATTTGGTATTTATTGATTGCACAATGAATCATGCTGTTTACATAAATATTTTAAGAGACAATTTAAAATTATCAGCCCAAAATTTGGGTATTGGAAACATCTTTGTTTTTTATCAAGATAACGATCCTAAGCACACGGCTCTCAACGTTCCCTCTGGTGTCTCTATAATTGTCCATAAGTTTTGAAAACACCACCTCAATCGCCAGATTTAAACCCAATAGAACATATTTGGAGAGAACTGGTGGTATGAGTACAAAAATACGACATTCACACAAAAAGTGAACTAAAAAAACAATTATGATGGAAGAATGAATGAACATTGATGCAGATATTACAAAAGAACTAGTGCAATCTATTCCCAGACGTTTAAAAGCTGTTGTGGATGCTAAAGGATATCCTACTAAATATTAATTTAACGAAAAATTAGAATATTTACTAATATGTTGAGATTTTTTACCAGTGTACGATGACTTTTATAAGATAAAGTTTTTGTTATTTTTTGATTATTGGTTTCTTAAAACTAAAGTTTTACTATGTATTTAAAATATTTCATGTAGTTTTGTTAAGAATAGATTATAGATCTTATTATTACATACCCATTCTAAAATATTCATTTTAATTAATGAATAGACCCCTATTTCATTGAAAATCTTAAGTGTACAAACACTTTTGGGAGTCACTATATATCCAAATGATGGAATTCCCTAACATTAAAAAAATATATATTTGAAGTTTAGTTTTTAAGGGTTATTTTATTTTCTTTAAAAAGGTAACACAATTTTAAGCTGTGGTATTTTAGTTATAAATTTTAAGTTGTAAGTAATTGTTATAGTATGTTGTAGTAGTTTTAATTAACAATAGCACCCACTCTTAATTTTATATGTAGTTGTAGGTTGGTGAGTTATGAATGTGAAAAATAGAAATAATGTTTCCGAGATGCTTCTGAGAGCACCCTTATAAAAAAAATACTATTTTTTCAGGTTTTCTTCCTGTTTTTTTTTTTTTTAGAAGAACGAAGTAGTTGAATGATAAACTGTGTTTATATATTTAAAAAAATTCCTCACAGGACAATTTGCAAGTAAATTGTTGCATTGAAAATTTTCTAAATACACTTATTTTACTTAAAAAGATTAAAAAAAACTGTACTTATTAAACTTTGTTGCCCTTACACGGAGAGCTAGAGCAAAAACCCCAGTACCAAGTTTGGTGCAAAAAAATCCACTTGAAGAGTAACTGGTCAAATATGAAGCTGTCTTATTTTGATAACACATACACAACACATGCAAAAAAGTTTGACATATGATACTAAAGAGGGATATTCTTTATTATCTCTGTGAGAAATGAAAAGCATGCATATTAGAGCTCATTAGACATCTCATTTAGCTTTTATTATTTAAAGATATAGCAAATACCTTGTTTGTAAAATGCATAATGCATTATTTTTCATATTGTAATAAATCAGTTGTGGATAATATTACTTAGTCACGGCCCACACTAGCCAAGCGAGGAGATACTCCGGAGAGGTATATACACTGCAGTAGAGGTATCAAAAGAAGTGTGCCGATATATTATTATATACTAGTGTATCTGTATTGACATCAATCGAATATTTTAGCAAAAGTTTTGATTGGCTCTGAAGTAAAATAAAATAAATACATTATTAGATGAAACTTCAAAACAATAAATACAATTTCTCGTAATTTACATTAAATAAAAAGTCCATCACAAAAAATTCGTATAACTTAAATGACATTCAAACAAATTAACTGTAATAAGTTTTAAACGAAATTAACAATAATTATAATTTCTTACCGCATCTCTAACACCGGGATCATCATATCCTTGATCAATGTAAGGTAAAGCATCTACAACCACTTCTCCAGCCATTCAAAAACTGAAAGCAGAAAATTGTTTAATCACTTTAAAAAAAATATATATATATATATTTCCACTCTGCTATTCCAAGAGAAAACTAAGGAAGAATCGCAAAAACAAAGATCAAAATATTTGGAAAACAGTGTTTTTAACAGGTGACTAGAATCTGCCCTTCGACAATGCGCACTCCGACTCTGATTGGTTGATGGGCGGAACCGCTCACTTCTCTGGCTATGACGTTCTTTCCGTCCCTTTAACCATGGTATCGCTGAGTAATTTAAATATGTCCTATCGTGAAACTCCTTCCACCTTTCCTATGTGAACAGGAAATACTTAACTTTCGTGCGCGCAACCGTTTCACTGTGCCGGCGTGCTGGCCTGGTGTCCCCCATGTCGTGGGTTCGATCCCACGAGGAGTCGATTTTTTCCAAATTTCCCGTCTTGCTATATTTAGCTTTCCCCACTTGGAACTGTATAATCATCTCAATACGAAAATGTATGACCCCGAAGAGGGCCTTTTTTCTTAGATGATTATTTCCAGTTCTTATTTGAGTACTTCTTAAGTGTAACATCTCTTTACTACTATGGGTCAATTCTCTTATCTTAATAACTTTTGTACTGTGAAATTTCAATTTTTTAATTTGTAAATTTTTAACCTTCTTAATTTTAAATTTTATTCTCAATTAATTTCTTACCGAAATTACTTCTTTAATTTTTAAATTCTTAATGTTTTACCTTTTAAATTTTAACTTTTCCTACTTTAAATTTTTAGCTACTGAGCACACGTACATTCAGTTTAAATACTTGCTTACGGGAGATAAAGGTCTTCAAGACCTAGGCACTCCACTTGCAAAGACACAATTTGATTTGGATTTAGATTTAAATTTGTGTAATTTCTGACTATGACTATCCAAGCATCACATGAATATATTTACTAATTTAAATTTGAATGGATAATGGAGATAAATGCAAGTTTATAAGTTTTTTTTTCTTCTGACAAATTACTGCGTGACTGCACTGTGTTTAAATAAGCGATTAAAAAAAATTGAGAATTTCACATTTTGGTACCATTCAGGCCCTGATTTTCCATTAGGCCTAGTAGGCCCGGGCCTAGGGGCCCCCGAATGTTGGGCCCTCCCCCTAAAATTTTTAACTTCCGTATTGAAGCAAATTCATGACTTCAAATGTTAACAGCATAATTTCTGGATCACGTGTATATCTTGAATGTTCATGAATGCCCGCCCTGCATATTTTCTTTAAATGGCTTTTTAAGACATAAAGAAAAACAGTAATATGCATTTCCAATTATTTAATTCCAACTAAATGTTTAATTTAACGAAAATGAAATTTGTAACATCCCTCAGTCAAAGATGTGTAAAAGCAAGGACAAAACAATCTCAATAAAAATTATGTACCTACAGTATTGATCCAGAATTGTAAAACTCCTATCTATACAAAAATTGTACTGTACGCAGTGAATAACCGCGATTTTCCTTTACCACCAAATAAAAGCAGTGGATTTCAAACGAACTGATATGGGTTTACGATTTGAATGACACTTTTTCCTTAAAAAACATCTCTGTGGTACATTTTAGTGATTAAATAAATATTGACAAAATTTTTCGAGGAAATTCCCTCAAAAGTTATTTTAATCGAATAAAACCATAGCGACCACACTTCGCGTCTCCCAAAGGCGTCACTACCCCTGCGGTTGGGAATCCCTGCTGTAGTATAATACATCTTAACACACGCTCATTAGCTTTCACGTTAAACACGAGTTAACTCGTGATACAGTTCTCATGAGTTAACTCGGGCTAGATTTCAACTAAACACGAGTTAACTCGTTGCTGGTCATACATACATACTATATACGTATGTATGTATGTACGTACGTACACAGTCCGGTCACTTTAATGTGACCATCGCCTACTTTCGACGTCGGAGCGAAATAACTAATTGCAGAAGGTACGTGGCAGCACTAGCAGTGGAGGGTATATAAAGGGTGTTGGTGCAGTGACGTAGCGAGCATAACTGGCGCCCGGGGCACGATACCTTTTTGGCGCCCCCTTTCTGAAAAACATATAGTAATATAATATATAGAATTAGTGAAATGGACCATTTGGCGCCCTGTGCGAATGGCGCTACGCCACTGTGTTGGAGGGAAGCAGAAAACATTGCAGTCGCTGGAGTCAAGGCCTGTTCCACATAACACTCCGACAGCGTAAGCGTAAAAGGAAAGTTGACGCTGAGACGGAAATAAATCGATCACGGGCCTTAACAATTTCGTTGCTAATCGTTTGGAGGTTTGTCATTGATTAAATATACAGTGATTTCCGCTTATAAGAATCACGTTTGTTATTACTGTTTTTGATTCTTATAAACGGTTGATTCTTATAGCCGAAATTTAGGTTTTTGGACAGGCACACACACGCCTATATATACATATATTAGATAATTTACCATAAAATACTCTTTAATTTACGTTAATTATCTTTTATTAAAATTATTTTTTATAATTTTAAAAATACAACTTAATTTCTAGACTTATAAGTAGATACGCATAATTATAGTAATAGAAGAAAAAATCCAATATTTGTTACAACATACCTGCTTAACAGTTATAACATTTCAACAACAGGAAGGGAGCAAGTAAAAGTTTTCTATGGTAGTTTGACGTAATAGAGTTTTCAGGAGGCTGTTTATACCTCTTTCAATACCAATAGTCTCAGACGAAGATTCACCTTCTAGCTTACGTTTCACGGTTTAATAACGTGCTGAATCTACTAATGTTACGTTTGCCTAAGTCATAGTGGACACTACGCCGAAGATTTATGTGTTTCAGGGTCCAGGAAGCCGCAACCAGGATGTGGGAGGTGGGAAAAAAGAGTCCCTGCCTTTGTTTGCCAGTGGAGAAAAGTGAAATCGGACCCGGACGGGTAAAGATGCCCACGGGTCAAGCTAATAGGACAGTGATGTGCTAAAGCGTTTAAGGGGAAACTACACTGCTTGCCACTGTAAATGCAACACCCTGAAGGAAACGTGCAAATAACATGAAATTTACAACATGCATTAACGGAGGTGAGATATGCAAATGATTAGAATTTCAGCACAGACGCACATCACGCGCGCCTGTGGCGCCACTTCAAAGCGCTATTTAAGGCTTGGAGATTTCGACGATTTCAAGTTCGGCAATTGTGTTTTTCTTGTGGTTATTTAAAAAAAACGATCAATTATGCCTCGTCGAAAACAGCGATCATCTTTTGATCAAGTATCCGAGTTCGACAGAGGAAGGATAGTGGCCTACCGAGATTGTGGATTATCTTTCAGGGAAATCGGTAGTCGTGTTGGACGAAACCAAACAACTGTAATGCGGATATGTGATCGTTGGATGAAGGACGGTACGACGGACCGGCGTGTTCGATCGCATCCACCTCAGCGCACCACTTCACGTGATGACAGGCAAATTGTGCGCATGGACGGATCGCTCAGTCACATCACGAACCATAGCACAGCACATGCAGTCTGTAACGTATCATCCAGTGTCTGCGCGTACCATTCGACGCCGTTTAAAGCAGAGTGGTCTGTCCGCAAGACGTCCATTGCTTTGTCTACCCTTGACGCAGAACCACAGACGTCTCCACCGCCAATGGTGCGATGACAGAAGGATGTGGACGGCAGAATGGAATGAAATTGTCTTTACTGACGAGTCACGCTTCTGTCTGCAACACCACGATGGTCGCATTCGAGTCTGGAGACACCGTGAAGAGAGGATGCTGAACAGCTGCGTTATGCACCGCCACACTGGTCCTGCACCGGGTATTATGGTATGGGGCGGTATTGGATATCACTCTCGCACACCTCTAGTACGCATTGCCGGTACATTAAACAGCCAGCGCTACATCTCCGAGGTGTTGGAGCCAGTTGTCCTTCCTTACATTCAGGGCTTGCCCACAGCCATATTTCAACAGGATAATGCGCGACCACACTTGGCACGCATTATCCAACGGTTCTTCGTCAATCGCCAGATTGAATTGCTTCCCTGGCCGCCTCGCTCTCCGAATCTTTCGCCGATAGAAAACATGTGGTCCATGGTTGCTCTACGATTGACCCAGATTCCATCCCCAGCTGCCACAGAAGATCAACTTTGGCAACGTGTGGAAGCTGCTTGGTCTGCTGTACCCCAAGAACGCATCTAAAGTCTCTTTGAATCAATGCCGAGGCGTGTGGCAGCGGTGATCTCCAACAATGGCGCCTACTCTGGCTACTGATTTTGGCAGGAACCACACTTCACAGAAGTCTATAAATTTAATCATTTGATACTTGGTCAACATGTTATCTACAAGATAAATTTTGTCGTGATATCTCTTGTCTTTCTTGGTGTTGCAATTTGGGTGGCCAGCAGTGTATTATGTTATGTCTAACAAAGAAAGGAATACATTTTACAACTGTATTCCATCCCATCTTATCAATCTTTCTTTAAAAAACATAAAGAAAGAACTTCGTGCCTTTTGAGGGTTTAAGTTGCTTTTCTGGAAAAATGAAAGGAAAGCGAAGAGTGTAAACTGATTCTTAAAACCGGTAGATTGATTCTTTAAAGCGAAAATTTTAACATGGAAATAATACATTTGTTTTTGTTTTTGCGATATTGATTCTTATAAACGGTTGATTCTTATAACCACTGATCACTATAAGCGGTGGTCAGTGTATTTCAGTACTTTCAGGGCCTGTTCACATAGGAGTCCGGTAGCAGAAGCTTTATAATATTGAAATATATTTAACCAATGAAAAACCACCAAACGATTAGCAACGAAATTTTTAAAGCTTATGATTGGTTTATATCCGTCTCAGCATCACCTTTCCTTTTACGTTTCCGTTACGGGACTCCTATGTGAACAGGCCCTTACGCTTACGCTAACGGACTGCTATGTGAACAGGCCCTAATGCAGAAAGAGTGATTTATCTGACTTCCTATAGGGCATAATCATTGGCTTCCGGACTAAGGGTAGCAGCATTACAGAAACGGCTAATTTTGTGAACTGTTCGCATGCCTCGGTGGTAAAAGTGTTCAGTGCATGGCAAAATGGCTCTATCCAAAATCAGCGACATGGCAAGTGTGGTGCACCACGAGCCATAGATGACAGAGGTGAACGACGGCTGCGGAGAGGCGTTCGGGCGAATAGACGGGCAATCGTCGACCAACTTACCGCCCAGATGAACCATGGAGCTACCAAATGTGTATCCTCAACGACAGTTCAGTGAATGTTGTTGCGTGTGGAGCTTCACAGCAGACGACTGGTTAATGCCCCTAGTCTGACTATACTGACGGTTGTTCAGCGGCGACGAGGGCTGGAGTTTGAAAGCCATTCCCGCAGCTGAACGTGCACTGAGTGGCGACAGGGGATTTTTCCCGATGAATCACGTTTTATCTTCCATTGGACAGATGGACGTTGGCGTATACGGCGTGAAATGTCAGAAAGGAAATACTCTGAAACAATTGCCGGAAGGGTCCAGTCTGGAGGAGGCCGCATTATGGTCTGGGGAATATTTTCGTGGCATTCCCTGGGTGAATTCATCATTATGGAGGGCACGATGGATCAACGGATGTATGCATATGTCCTTGAGAACTATGTTCACCCCTACATGGGAATTGTTTTTCCTCTGTACGATGGTATCTTCCAGCAGGACAATGTGACGTATCATATAGCTCGCAGTGTACGTGCGTGGTTCAAAGAGCACCAGCACCAGGATGAGTTTACCGTACTCTCCCAAATTTCCCGGACTTAAACCCAATCGAGAATCTGTGGGACCACCTCGATCTGGTTGTTCGCACCGTGGATTCCCAACCTAAGGCAGCTGGCCACGGAACTGGAGTCGGTATGGCTCCACATCCCTGTGAGTACTTTTTAGAATCTCATTGACTCTCATCCTGCCCGTCTCGCAGCGGTCAGCGCAGCGAAAGGTGGTAATTTTGGCTTTTAACAGGGGGGTCACATTAATGTGACTGGACTGTGTATGTATGTATGCATGTTAAAAAATTACAGAACTTTAAAAAAGCAGAAAAAGTAAATCAATTTGAATATGATTTATTATGGAATAAAAATAATTTTCTAAATCATTCTTCGAGCCTTTATTGCAGAAAATTGTCTTTCCCGTAGAAATTATTGCTACATCATTAAATCGCTTTTGAGTTATTGTTGTTCATAGACAATTCTTATAAAATTTTCAGTTTAGAAAAACTGCGCTCAGATGCTGTTGCAGCTACAAGTAGTATTAGCAGAATTCTTAGGCTACGGCCACACGAGCGTTTTTTCCCGCTACGTCTTTTCCCGCAGCTTGAAAATCTACACAAGCCGCTAGAAAAGTAGGTCTGGTTCTATCCTCCAGCGGGCGACCTTAAGAACGCAACAGATAACTCCCCCGCTAGTGAGAAAAACAGCTGCGTTTGGCCACCCCTATGTTACAGAAGCCTATCTATATTTTGGTGCTTGTTTTCACGCTGCGTTTCTGCGGGGAAAAACGCTCGTGTGGCCGTAGCCTTATAGCTACTTCAACGTTTTGAAATATGCATTCAAACTTTAATTCTCATAATCTCGAATTCAGGAGATTATAAAAAATAGTCTAAATATTCGTTTATATTTGTACAGTGGTACTTCAGCATTCGTCATTAATTGGTTCAAGAAAGCACGACGAGTACCGAACGAATTTTTTCCATTAGGAGTAATGTAAATTGAATTCGTTTCTGAAAACGAGAAATTTCACATTTTACTGGGCAATTAATGAACAGGTAGGGCTGATTTTTTATACGAAATCTTTAAACTAGACAGAAATAATTTAAAACAATAATTAGATAAAATAAAATAAAATTTATCCTCACTCAACCTGTACCGAAAGAAGCTGATAGCCTAATGGAATAGTGGAAGTAGAGGAGGAGAGAGGTTATTGCTTCGAAGGGGAGTCTCCATCCAATAAAAAGACATTAGGGGCTTGCACAGGGATTCTTTCTCTTTTCTGTCTCTGAACATCATCAATCTTTGTCACAATCTGGGAGTGAGAGAAATTAATTCATCTTAATATTTAATATAACTGGACCCTACTAATATTTTTTTTGTTTAGCCTCCCGAAAAATATCGCGGCACCCCTGGCCGATATCACGGTTCCCTAAAGTGCCTTGGCACACCGGCGGAAAATCAGTGATTTATATACTGAGCAAAGTGTTCGATAAATATAAAGGAAATGCATTTTCCCTTCAAAATGGTCTAATAAGGAAAAAATGTTATGTGAACTATCTCAAAAAACTGTGTTTGTCACACTGATTTAAATTATTTACATATTCTTTGCGGAAAAAAAATAAATATCGAAATTAGCGATTTTCTCTCTACTGATTGAAGAAACACGGAAGTTTCGGGATGATCCCACGTGGCCCACATGCGTCGGGTGTCACAGAGCCACAAGGATACTCGAATTTGCGATGTTTTTAAAATACCGAGGAGAACGGGGCGGTACGGTCTCCGCCACGTCCGAGACGTTAGAGATCTCGCTGAATACTTCATGAAAGCCCTTCCTATAGCTTTTTTTAGTCCAAGAGAAGTACGCTTTGCCAATTGCATGCCCGAAAACGGGGGCGCAGATCTCGAGTTACTCGAGAAAGCGATGACGTCAGAGAAACCGCCGTACGAGATTATCGCTTTTTCGGCACCCCAATGGCTAAAGGTAGAACCTACGCCTTTAATTCATCCCATAGCTCTAATACTCCGAAAGACCTCTGCACATAAACCCGAAAAGACACCGTTTGCGCTAATTCTGAATTAACCGAGAAACCAGTGACGTCACATTATAGTATTTTTTTTTTTTTTTTGCTGCCGATCGAACAGGGAACTTTCTGAACAATCTCACGTGCCCATCGCATGTCGGGTGTCGCAGAACTGCAATGATACTCGAATTTGCGAAATTTTAAAGCTAAAAATGACCCAACCCTCTACAGATATTTCAGTAACTGCTTTTAGTTTTGCAATATGTTATTTATTTATTTATTTTCTGTGGGGGAACATTTTATTTTATCAACACTACGTTGGGCGTCTACAAATAGTCAAGCTCAGTAAGAAATATTTACTTGCATATGAATGGTTTTAGCTGGATGTCCTGAAAGCATTGGTATCATTTGCTCTGTTGAAAATGATCCCTCTCTCCATTCAATTACTATTCCTTTTGATGCCCGTTTTAAGTATTGATCATAATCTGCTCATAAACCCGTATGGTAAAAGTATTGGAAGAACTGATCTCTAAATTGCAATGGTCGATAGGCACCAAAAATGAAATTGTACCTATTTTGTTATAATTTTTCCCCCTTCGGTGTTACTTACATAAAAAAAAATAAATAAAAATAAATAAAATCAGTTTAGAGTTGAATATATCCTTTTAAATCGCCTTATATTCACACGTTCTAAGGAATTAATGCTCATTTCAATATTACTTCGAAAAGAAGCTTTATTTTGCGTTAATTAGTCCATGGTATTCGTTTTTCAGCAGTCGTTAATTATTTAATTCCACATTTTTTTAGCAAGGAACCCTTTTGTTTTCAACAAAGAATGGTTTTGATGTAAACATTTTTCATTTAATTTACCATATTTGAAAAAACTAAAACAAAACTGGAACAATATCCTTTCTTTATCTTTCACTTAAACGAAAATCATACAGGACGACATATCCTTCAGTTAACGTTATTCTCGTGAGAATATAAGCTTAATTTGATATTGATTCGAAATAAAGGAAAAATATTTTGAGGTAATTCCCCGGAATAATTTAAGTAATTCAGTCTTTTCGTGTTATTCATAATACAAGAAACGGAATGAATAATTTCTTTTTATTTAAACAATACATTTAAATATTTATATTTATTAGTATTATTTACGTTTCAAGAAACAGAACAAATTATTTCTTTTTATTTTGATATAGTTTATTTAAATATTTCGAATCCATGGATGCTATTCATTAATGAAGAGTCGTGATTATATTTATTTATTGTAATTTTGAGATGTAACTTCTCAGTGCGAACGAAGAATGCTTTCGGTGACTTTGTTTTGGTTGATTTGACAACTTTCGAAATACTGAAGAATTTTACTTCCTTTTTCTTTGATTTAGCGACAATATCACTATATAAAGCGACATAAAGCGGCTAGAAAGCGACATAACCAAGTAAGCAAAGTTTTAGTGATAATCAAATGTTTGTCTTAAACGAAATATCAGCAAACTGATATTTAAAATATTATGATATTATAACATATTAAAAATATTTATTTATTAAAAACAATTGTTAAATATTTTAAAATTAAATAATAATAATAATAATAATAATAAATTACATTTTTAATTTAAAATATTTATCGATTTAAAATATTTATTTAAAATATTATGATATTTAAGATTTTAGGTTGCCTTTCAGCCAACGAATATTTGAAATGTAACCAAAAAGATCGTTATGAAATGTAATTAAAAATGCCTTTAACCTTCTTACCCATGAATTGATTTTGACGAAATTTGATTTACCCTGTTATTATTTATTGCAAGGGGGGGGGGAGGTGGCCCGGTCAGCAAAGGTATCGAGTCAGTGGTCTGAAAGTTGCTGGTTCGATACCCGTCACTGACAAAACCGCCGACGTGTACACTAATGGCGGCTGGTGCACGAAAAAAAATCTGTCGTAGATGCAATGTCCTCCAAGTTCCCAAACATTACCTCTATAGGTGTAGGATCAAGTGTTCCAGTATCGTCACTTGACTCGGTTCAAAATTACGGGACCGGTACGTTTCAAACGGGTGTAACGTGGACCCACCCCCTGCGGTGCGCCCGGGGGCAACGCGTGCAATGCATGCGGCGAAGTGGTCACACACTTCTGACTTCTCCCGGGAAAAGAGTATCGCTTAGGTCCCAGCCATTGGAAAAAAGAATTTTATTACAAGGTATTCTTACAAGTTTGACATTACTGTGTGCCTACTTTTGTATCACAGTATGGACAAATAAACTTAGAACATTTTATAGACATACAAATGCTATTGTTTTATTCATATATGTTTCTTTGAGTTAACTTCACTCGTAAGCCAATTAATATGCTGTATAAAATTAGCATTAATGCAGTTATTTCTATTCGTCCATTGTTGGGGGCATACACTCTAAAACTTCATTTAGCAAAAAAAGGTGCATGTAAAGCTTGAGTAACGCATAAATTCTGTCATCAGTAAAATTATACAATAATTCAGTCATTAATTAAATGACTGATCCAGTCATTCAATAATGTGCGTGAGACATCTCAGAGACTTCCGAACTGAACGCTTTTAAGTTTGATGTCATTGTAAGGGCCACGGTAACAGACAACATCTGGTATTGAAGTATTTCATACACCCATCAAGAGAAAAGTTCAGATGATGGAATAAGCTTGTGACTATAAAAGCATTAAATTAATATTTTAACTATGAAACCACTGATTTTTTCTCATTATGTAGAATTATATTATGGTTTTCTGTTGCAAACTAGGTTTTAGTTAAATGTCTTTCTATTGTCAGATCTTCAAGCGCCATGTTTCTGTAAACCTTGCACTCCTCTTTGGATCAGTATAATCAACTATAAGCAGACTAGAAAGAGTAACGTAAGCAACGGTCAAGTTATTTATAAGAGGACAAATTAGGCCAATAGTGGCTTTTTTACTCTATAGTGGAACTATAGAGACCGAAGCCGGTGAATTACTGAAGAGTTTTGGCCAAGTCAGTGGCGTAGCGAGCATAACTGGCGCCCGGGGCACAATACCTTTTTGGCGCCCCCTGTGGTGTAGGGTTCCATTTGGCGCCCCTACGCGAGTGGCGCCCGGGAATGATAGACCCCTCCTCCCCCCTCGCTACGCCACTGAGCCAAGTGCATTTGAGTCGAATGCTGGTTTTGAACAATGGTTAAGAGTCACATGTGGAAATTAAATAACGAAGCTAGTACGCGGTGAGAGATTGCGAGATTGACTTTAGGTTGTTCAACATTGTGAGCCACGGGTCAGAGTAATAAAGAATTCAGGTGCATTTCATAAATTTAGGTCTTCTATTGTTAGTTGTGCACTCGAGTAGCAATAAAGTCTAATTTGTTATATTAAATTATAGCTCCAATTCCTTACCTTTAAGAAGTTGTTATTTCGTTACAACGGACACATCATTAGTTTTCTGCAAATTGTTCACCCTTATTTTTTTTATATTTATTTTTTGGAAGAGAGATCACCAGGTCACTCGTTAAAAGATTTGTAAAAACACTTGATATCAGAAAATTGTTCCCCCATAAAAGCTAAAAACTAACATATTCACCATTTTGCATCAGTTATGGACCAGTTTTGACTTCGTCACGGGCCCTCCAGTGTGGCACAATTTATGAGCACACCAGAGAAAAGATTTTTCAATTCGGGTGCTATTATATATTTTTATTAGTGAGAGTACTTATATTTCTTCTTACTTCTGGCCGATTAATCCTGACTGGTTTTAAATAACAAAAGTGAAACAATAAAAAAAAGGCCTCATTTCTGAATGAAATGGTGAAGAACGAAGTTTTTGTCATATATTTATTGATACTGGCATTTGAATTTTGTGAACCCTGTATTTTTCCGGTTTGGACACACACTTTTTCTCATATATATCCATTTAGATTGTTCATATTAAATCTATGTGATTTATAACACCGTTGTATTGCTATACTAAAGAGAAAGAATATAGAGGAAGGAAAAATTTACTTCAAGCTAAATTTTCTTACATTTGTTATGTGCGGAAGTGGGAGAGTTTGTTTTGTACCTACACTCAAGTTTTTTTTTAATAAAAAGTGCAAGAAGTCAAACCATTTTAGTGTCCGTTGAGAAAAAATGGACATGAATGGGAATTCGTGTAAATCACTTTGAAGGCATTTTCTACATTAATGCAAATATAACTCAAAAAACAGCGCTTTATTATGTATTTAAGCTTAAACCAACAATACTATTCAACTTTCTCCGCAAGGAATTTTTCAAGTAGCCTTGGAACTTTTTCATGTGTATACCCACAAATATCAGGGACTAATTTTTCTTGCTGGTTTTTCTCAGAGCATCCTTAACGGGAGATATCGTGGTAACGCCGCGAGATATCAGAACATTAGTCATATATGGGACAGCTGCTAGATGTTATGGCGGCTCGCGGACAACCGAAAGATAAGGTAGCTATGGGAGGACATCTTTGACCACAGCCTTGTTATGCATGCCAGTAGATGACTATTTCCTAATTTCTCCCAAATCCTTGTTACAAGCAAGTTTTAAAGCCTCGTTTAAAATCGTATTTCCCTTTCTCGTTGAAAATATAAAGACTGCAAGTAGGGAATGGAATTAGGGCCCTTCATTTGTTTGTATGTCCTGTTAACACCGATAAGAGTCATACGGATAACGCAAATTTTTTTTTTGTTTTGTGTGTGTGTGCTCTTTGCTGAATCAAAATTAATTTTGTTTAGATGTCTTACAGTGCGCTTTAAGTCCAATGCGGGCATAAAGTTTTGCCATTGATATTAAGGAATAAAAGACTGGGAGTCTCTAAAAGCAATCTCATTATTTCAGTTAATTCAAGTCTTCCTGATGCTTTATATTTTCTTTTTCTTTTTAAATACTGCTGGACAGTGTGCCTAAATATAAAAGTAGCTATAGTTAAAACTTTTCTTTTTGCTTAACAATTTTGATTTGAAATGCTTATTCAAGTATCTGTCTGAATTTTTATCACACACACGCACACTATTATGTTTATATATATATATATATATATATATATATATATATATATATATATATATATATATATATATATATATACATACACACAAAAACTTCTCTAACCGGCTACCCCTATTCGACGACCACTCCTTTAAACGGCCATATTTTGTTCAGAACCGATCCACGACTCTGTAGAGCCAATGTAGGGAAGAAATCTCCTACATGCGTATGTATGTATGTGTGTGTGTATGTATGTATGCATGCTTTCCTTACTACCTTCAAAATATTATTGCTGACAACCGTTCCCTTAGCCCATTAATAAAATATGCTGTTGGTGCTTTTTTTTTACCACCTACACTATGTATCATATCTGCACGTGGCTAGAAATTTCTTGTTCTTTGGAAAGATCTGTTTCATTAGTACTACCGTACAATAAAAATCTGAAAAACAATTCTAAAAAAGAATTAGGAAACTTATATAAAAAAAAAACTATATTTTTCATAACTTAGATTTATTTAAGAAAAAAATATGTGGAGAAATGTATTACGATCCTACTGTATTTTTAGTATTATGGCTAATACAAAGGTGACGTTTCCATAGAGACAAGGGTTTTATATAACTGTCAGTTTTTGTCTAATTTGATAGCCATTTATAGAAATGTGGGGGGGGGGATTTCAAGGGCCGGCGTGGAAAGAGAATTGTTGAACCATGATGATGGAAAAAAAAAAAGACACACCAAGAAGGAGTTGTTCGATTGCTACAAAAATTGGTGGATGTTAAGAACATGAGCAGAAAAAAAAAAAAAATTTCAGAATAATTGAATGATTTATTCCACAGTTTGATCGTTACAAAGTGATTTAGTCAATACGACGTTGGTCCACCTCTGGCCTGGATACAAGCTGTCGACCGGCGTGGCATAGACTAATAAAGTTCTCGGATGGTGTACTGCGGGATTTCTCGCCAAATTGTCTCCAACTGTCGGGCTATATCGGCAACA
This sequence comes from Dolomedes plantarius, assembly GCA_907164885.2. NCBI lineage: Eukaryota > Metazoa > Arthropoda > Arachnida > Araneae > Dolomedidae > Dolomedes > Dolomedes plantarius. The sequence continues at coordinate 151,317,527 of OU015493.1, forward strand.
ATCAGGGGTAATTGCAATCGCCTTCCTGTCACGTCCCAGATGGAATTTATGGGGGGAGAGATCAAGCGACCTAGCTGGCCAAGGAAGTATTCGCCAAGCTTGAAGACAATTCATAGCAACACGTGCCGCATGCGGACAGGCATTATATTGTTTAAAAGTAAGTACGGGGTAAAGGGCGGCTCCAGGGGGGGGGGCAGCAGAGGCAATTGCCCCCCCCCAAAAAAAAAGGCCTGGCGTATTTTTTCAAATTTATTTTCATAGCCGAAAATTATATAATCGTACACCTAATACTAAATGAGTTTAAATTTAAAATGAGAGGATGTTTATTTCTTTTATATATACACTCATGGACAAAAAAGCGCACCAAGAAGGAGTCGTCAAAATGAAACGAAATTTTACATACGTAATGACTACTTTGATATAAGTAAATGATAAGAAAATCAAAGAAAAAGGATAATTTATTTAAGAGAAAAAAGCAAAAGAACGCAGGAGTTAATACTCCGTTGGACCCCCTCTAGCGCGAATGCACGATGCGATACGATCGGGCATTGAGTCATACAAGTTCTGTATGATGTCTTGAGACATTTCGTTCCATATTTGCTGTAACCTTTTCCTCTAGTTCGTTCAAACTCGTGGGATGCCCAACTCGTCGTCCCAAATGATCCCAGATATGCTCGATTGGAGACAAATCTGGGGATCGGGCAGGCCAAGGAAGGGTAGTAACAGTGCGGAGACAGTCTTGTGACACCCTTGCCGTATGAGGCCGAGCATTGTCTTGTTGAAAAATGGCTCCTGGGAGCCGTTGCATGAGTGGCAACACATGTGGTTGCAGGATTTCATGAACATACCGCTGGGCTGTCATGGTGCCACGGAACAATACTAGGGGTGACCGTGTATTGTAGGAAATGGCACCCCAGACCATCACACCAGCTGTGGGAGCGATGTGTCGATGTACAGCAAAGGCAGGATTGAAGCGTTCACCACGGGCTCTCCACACACGAACACGATTGTCATCACTGCCGAGATTGAATCTGGATTCGTCGCTAAAGACGACCTGGTTCCATTCCGCTGCAGTCCAGTTTCCTCGTGCGCGGCAAAACTCCAAACGGAGGCGTCGATGGGTGGGCGTCAAGGGCAGCACACGTAATGGGCGCCGCGATACCAACTGTCCTTCAGCCAGACGCCTTCGTATGGTTCGAGAAGACACAGAGGCCCCTAGTGAAGGTGCTACCTGTGCCTGGATGGCGGCCGATGAAGCAGTTGGCTGTACGCGTGCATTTCTTACGATGTGGCGGTCTTCTCGACGACTGGTCTGTCGAGGGCGTCCTGAGCCTGGTCTTCGTGTACATGACATCTTTCGGGTCCACTGGTCCCAACACCTCCTCACAACACAATCAGAGCGGCCTAATTGACGAGCTACTCGCCTAGCTGACCACCCAGCTTCCATCATCCCGACGATTCTCCCCCTCTCAAACTGCGACAACTGCTTATATTGTCTTCGAACACGGCGTAATGGCATGTCTATCTCAGCTCTTCCTTTGTAAATGATTCAGCACACTCAAACAAGATTTGGTTACCTGTTTTATACTCCACAGAGTACGATGTTCAACGCCCTCTACCGGCTATACGTAATGCGCAATCACGCTGCATTTCTAATCATTTGCATATCTCCCCGACATGTACCTTCATTGCAAGTTTCGTTACGATCCCGCAATTATTTGTTGGTGCGCAAATTTTTTTTGTCCATGAGTGTATATTATATATATATATATATATATAAAGCAGAACTGAACTCTTAACTATGAACTTTAAACTTCATAAAATGTTATTTGTAAACGCATATAATGTCTGGCGCAAGAGGGCGCCGCTAGCACGACCATTATCACGACCCCTCTACTCTGTTTGGGGAGAACATGAAGACTCCCGCTTTGGATTCCGTCGTGGACGGACTACGTTTTTTTTCAATTCTTTGTTAATAAATGTTATTTGTTTTTGTTATTTACGATGGTTTCTAGTTAGTTCATGTTGTGGATGTTTTACTCCAACCCGGTGCCCTACATATATATATATATATATATATATCTATATATATATATATATATATGTATGTATATATATATATACAGTGGAACCTCCCTTAACGGACACTCCCGAATAGCGGACACCTCTAATTAACGGACTTTTTACGAGTCCCAGTCCTTTTATATAGGACAATCCATGTTATTCCCTCTGAATAGCGGACACTCCGAATAGCGGACAGGTATTTTGAAGAACTTTCAATTATTTTGGCAGGCATTTCAAAATTAGAAACTTTTAAAGCCTCAAATGGATGGATGGAAAAATTCCGGACACGTCACAACATATTTTTTAAACAGATTTGTGTTGAAGACAAATCTGTAAATTCAAATGAAGTAACAGCTTGGATTGGAAAGCTTAAATATTTGTGCAAAGGATATGGTGACAGAGACATTTTCGATGCCGATGAGTCTGGCCTCTTTTGCCGTGTCCTTCCAGACAAGAACTTTTGTTTTAAGGGTGGAAAATGTACTGGCGGGAAATTTAAAAAAAATGGCTCTGTTGCTGTGTTGCAACATGCTGGGAGACTCCGAAACTCCAATTGTTATTGGAAAAGCTAAGAAGCCTAGATGTTTCAAGAACATTGATGTGCGAAAATTTAGTGTTTCATGGAAGTCAAATAAGAAAGCGTGGATAACCACCGAGATAATGAGCGATTGGTTGGTGGAGATAGACAACAAAATGAAAATACTACAAAAGAGAAAAATCATTCTGTTCATGGACAATGCTACAGCCAATTTCAGGGAATTATCCGCAGCTTTAAAGTACGATACAGAAATCTACTTCTTACACAGATTATCTCCTGCAAATCCAGCGAAGAGTTGGCAAAATCGGTATCTGTTTTGAATGAAATTTCCTGGACTACGTCAGCCCTTAAAAAGGTAGAACCTTGGTGCGTTCTAAAATGTTTTAAGAAGACGGGATTTTTGAGTACAGGCGAAGTGGCAACTGACAGCACTACCGAAAAAAGCAAAAATGAACTTGCGGATCTAGTAGACAAATTTGGATTCAAATGTCAGCGTTGAAGAGGAAGTCAAGATAGACGACGATTTATCCATTGAGGAAGAAAACCTGCGTGTTTCCAATTTCATTCATCGGGCCACCACTGAAGCACTGGCCCTTTCTGAGGATGATGATGAGGAATCGCCAATGGAAGACTGCAAAATCAAAGATTATTCGGAAGCACTGAAATACAGCAAACAATTCAAACATTTCTTTCTGAACAACGAAGATTCGGAGGGACTAGCAAAGCTAAATCCTATGAAGATTCATCTTGAAAAACAGGTTTGTTGTGTAAAAAAGAGAAATCAAACTTTGTTAAGTGATTTTTTTCAGCAGTAATTAAAATAATATAGCTACTATACATTATATTTTGGTATTATTTAATGCAAGATAAAAGGATTAGCACACAATTAAAAGGAAAAGTAGTAAATAGTTATTCTTTTCTTGCCTAATTAATTTTTCTTTTTTAATTAAAATTGCAGCCGTAATTTTCAATCAAATGTCAAACAAAAGAGCAAAAACATTTTTATAAAAATGTTGTCCTCCCCAATAGCGGACACCTCCTAATAACGGACAAAACTTTTGGTCCCGTGACTGTCCGCTTTTCGGAGGTACCACTGTATATATATATATATATATATACACAGTCCAGTCATATTAATGTGACCACCGCCTACTTTTGACATCAACGCTAAATAACCAATCGCAGAAGGCACGTGTCATCAGCAAATTTGGTGGATATATAAAGTGTGTTGTAGGCATTCGGAAAACACTTCAGTTCTTGCAGTCATGCAGAAACGGAACGATTTATCCGACGTCCAAAAGGGCATGATCACTGGCTTTCGGGCCAAGGGTGGAAGCATTTCCGAAACGGCTAATTTTGTAAACTGTTCGCGGGCCGCCGTGGTAAAAGTATACCGTTCATGGAAAAATGGCACAATCCAAAATCAGCGATGTGGCAACTTTGGTGCACTACGGGCCATAGATGGTAGAGGTGAACGACGGCTGCGGAGATGCGTTCGGGCGAATAGACGTGCAACCGTTGAGCAACTGACCGTCTAGATCAGGGGTTTCCAACTTACAAGTGTCCAAGGGCCGCAATCGAAAACACCTGTCTAGTGGCGGGCCGCAATTTAATCAGGACCATACCCAGGACATTTTTTCTTCAGGGAGGGGAATTTGGAGGATTTGTGTATAGTATGTACTATGAAATTTTTAAAAATTCGAGGATGAACCTCCAACAACGACCTTGATTATAACTGGCCAACTTTCGTTAAATTACACAGACACACACAAAAAAGTCAAATAAGAAGTGGGTATTTAAATAAGAAGTTGGGGGGGGGGATAAATAGAACATGAGTGGACACCCTACTTTTCATGGAATTCGAGGAAAATCAATGTTTTTTGTAAATGAACAGCATTTGAAAACAATAAAGATTTTACAAAAACATTTTTCGTTAACTAAGAATATCTCAATTGATGCTGCAAATTATTTTCCTATAAGTCTTCGCGGGCCGCAAAAAAAGGCACCGCGGGCCGCATGCGGCCCCCGGGTCGCCAGTTGGAAACCCCTGGTCTAGATGATCCAAGGGCTACCAACAGTGTCTCCACAACGACGGTTCAGCGAACGTTGCTGTGCATGGGCTTTCGCAGCAGACGTCTGGTTAATGCACCTATGCTGACTGCTGTTCATCGGCGACGAAGGCTGGAATTTGCACGCCAGTACCGCAACTGGACTTCCACTGAGTGGAGACAGGTGGCTTTTTTCGATGAATCACGTTTTATGCTCCATCGGACAGATGCACGTTGGCGTATACGGCGGGATACGTCTGAAAGCAAACACCCTGCAACAATTGCCGGAAGGGTCCAAGCTGGAGGAGGGAGCATTATGGTCTGGGGAATATTTTCGTGGTATTCTCTGAATTTTGGGTTCACTCATCATTGTGGAAGGCACGATGGATCAACACAAGTATGCATCTATCCTTTCGGACGATGTTCACCCCTACATCAATATTTAAAAAATGAGAAATATTTTTATTTATAAAAATTTTGTAAACATTAGTAAAATTTTGTAAAAAAATTATGAAAATCATTACTAATCATCACTTCCACTGTCATAATATGCAGTGGTTGCAGTAGTCAGTCTCATAAAAACTTCTTCATAAAAGGGTTTGTACTCATGTGGAATGTGAGTAACTATCTTGCCAACATCCTGGATCCTCTTGGAATTTTTTCATTGTAAGCTTTTTCTTTTGGAATTTTTTCATTGTAAGCTTTTTCTTTTGGAATTTTTTCATTGTAAGCTTTTTCTTTTGGAATCTGAGGTATTCCTGTGTTTGACTGTTTGAGAAAAACTTCATTCTTCATCAAACCATCAATGAACTCAGATATTGTAAGATAACCTTTTGGTAAGGAGTATTCTAACTGTCTGTATTTGGAAATAGATAATTTGAACTGAGGATTGAATCAAATCAAAGTATTGTTGCGGTGTGTAAATGCTATCCATTCGTCTGATTTTCCTTTTAGCAGTCCTAAAATTCCAATCACATTGCAGGAATCAGTGCCCTCGGACAGGGAAATACTGATACATTTTTTAAAAATTGCCCAGTATCAACCAATACAAGAAAAAAAAGCGCACTACTTTGTTGTTGCGGTTTCGCCTCCGCAGGTGTAACTGAAAACGTGAAGTTCTCTAACCTCGGGGTCTATATTTTTAATTTTCAACCATGTCATGCTACAAACTTCGTCAAGTCCACGTTTAGTTTCTCACGCTAGATAAAGGTAGAAATTGACAGAATCTGTTTCCATATTGTTTATGCAAGTCACATATAGCCAGAGTTTCCTCGGCTGTAAAAGAGCGCGACGACAGCGAAAGTCTGGCCAAGTACGGTATTAATAGTTTGAAGAACGAAACGAAACCGGGATATGTTCCCTTCTTCAAACTGACAAATAATGCCAGGCCCGATTACACCAGTACGTGAGTGATTTTTGCTCTTTTTTATAGCTTACAAGGAGCGTCTATATGTAAATAATAGTTTGGCGCAAAAAAAAAACGAATTTCAATTTTTTGGCTCTTGTTCCCATCTTCAAATTACAGGTTCAATTATAAAATTTACTATAGAGAATTACATCATAGAATAACTTTTAAATAGTGAAAAATTACCGATGTTGAATATTCCAAGGTGTATCTGTACAATGTGTATCTGTCTGTCTTCAAGGTGTATATTTACTTTTGCTGCACGCTCTAAAAACAAACCACAAATATGCATTATCAGATTATCACATACGATGATCCGGAGCTACGTTCCTCTTTAAGCCAAATATATAGGATTTTAACAACAGTATCCTATCCAAAATAGTGGAGTATATAAATTAGCTGATACAGGGAAATTTATACTTTCTTTTACTTAACACAAAATACTACACTGATTTGGAAAAAACTAAAGTTTTACAAATAGCCACAGACAGATCGGCTGCACTTATTTATTTATGAGGTTTTTGAATGTACGTTCTTCTTCGACATGAACAATTTTCTTGCCTTTCAACTAGCTTGGTACTTGGATAACACCTGACTTTTGACAGTAGAATTATTTCGATACTATAAATAGTTTTCAGCGAAATCAGAGTCAAAGCATGACTAACCGATTTGAAGTGAAAAGGTATGGAAATTTTACATTTCTTAGACCCCTAAAAGACCGTTAAGCGTCCAGAAAGTTATATTCTGTAGTAGCCGATACTCGGGCTTCGCCCAGCTATGCTCAAGCCATCAAAGGAAGACGATGAATGAATCAAGTGAATGAATGACTCAATCGTTGTTTACAACCCAAGGGGAGAATTTTCTATTCTTCGCGTTTGAAGAACCGATAGAAAATTTGTGTTAAGTATCGTTCTTTAAAATTCAATTAAAAATCGAAATTTTAAGATAGAGACTTGAAATGAGGTTTATATGAATGAGAAAGCTTTCATCTTCCAGATGATGCAAATATTTTCTTTGTAAGATAAAAACTCGAAGAGCATCGATCGTAGATCCTCAAAATTGCGTAAATTTCTCGAAAAAGTGGGTTTAATATTTTGATGAAAATATTAGTCTGTTTTAAATTAGTTTTAAACAAATGAGGTCTTGTTTGAAGGAGAAATGTCTGTAGTCTTAGACTGTAAAAATATCAAAATTCTACGATAATTTTTTGCCGAGATATCGTAATCTGAAGTTAAAAAAACATAAAATATCCCACAAAACATACAATAAAAAATTTTCTAGAATAAAATTTAAAATTCGGGCTTCGAGGTGCACTTTCCCATAGTCTGCTTTACCCGTGTGCCAAATTTCACGGCTGTAAGTTTCATAGGCCGCACACACGCACACATTGAGGCGGTACACCCGGAGAGTGTGACCGACAGACAGACCCGAACCTTGCTTTATTAATATAGATTTAAACACAAATTTGAATAAAAAATTTCTGCAACCAAAATGATAACAACTCTTCTTTCAATTAGAAGTAATAATTTGTAAATCTATTGTTTTCTTTACCGTGTAAGTTTCCTACCTTAAGGTAACTTTAAAAAAAAGATTAAAATGATTAAACACTATATATGGAATAATTGATTTCCAGGAATTACTTTGCTTTAGTAACTTTGAAACGAAAAGGAATCAATAGGAGGAAATAGTTTTTAATGTTTTAAAAATTCAGTGTCCTGTAATACTACTTCACGGCGATGCAACCGAACAAATATGTCGCCCAACATTACCGCCGTAAGTGCACCAGAACATAACAACTGGTAGCATCCACATCAAGCTTTAAAAGTGATGTTGACTTTTTTTACGTTTTTCTTGTTCTTCACACGTTCACATCTCAATTTTCGCCACTAGACTTGAGATTGTATCGGGGCCAACAATTTTCGTAAATGCCTTGAATATGTACCGAGAATTTCCAGCAGCGGCTGTAAATTCGATGAATTCCCCCGAAATTTGCGAATTTTCCCTAATAGTTTCAACAACCATTTAATAAATTCCAGATTTTGGATAATGCCTGGTACTTTTTGAGTATTTTTTTTTGTCCAAAGCATTATATGTCTATCAATATTAAAAGAATGAATGAAATTTTAATTCAAGAATCACTGGAGAATCCACTTGAACTTATTTACGACAATAAAGCACGAGAATGATATAGTAATTCATTCTAGTTTTGACATTTTTCTAGAGAGGGAATTTTCCCCGTTGCCCTTACCTCTTCCCCTTTACCATCACTTGTACTCTTAATTAAGAAATCCATAGCTCTAACTTTGCGTGTACTAAGTAGACACCGGCATTTTTAGTGCTTTTTATTCACATAGGAGTTGAGTTCTTTCATAGTAAAATTGACTGCTGTGATCACACTGTGTACCAACTGAACGACAGATAATTTAATGTCGGGAACCTGTTATGAGGGATAATCTGAATCCTTTATTAAAGGTTTTACTCCTTAATTAAAGGTTTTATTTTTATACAAACGTTGCTAACTCCGTAATATGGTTCTAAACCTACCAAAAAAGAAAAGAGTTTGCGTAGAAAAGAAAGATGCTAAATCAACCTAAAATTTTTGGCATCGAGAGAATTCTTTGTTTAGAGAAGATAAGTTGCTTATAAATAACATGGAATAATTGATTCTGATTCTTGAACGATACGAATAACTTGAAAGTATGCAATTACCTAAAATGGACCTTTTTTGGGGGTGATATTGAAAAGTAATTTTGATTATCCGCAGCTTATGAATAATGGGAAATAATCATTTTCCCAACTAGAAATAAGTGTGACTGTTTTCAATGATAACGTTTCGTTTTCTTTAATTCAACCTGGGACTTTTATAATATAATATTTACGTGTGGCTGTAAGAGCGGGTGTGGTTAATTTGCCTCACAAATGGTAAAGAAAAAATACTTAAATTGTGTACTGAGAAATGAAATCGAATGCTCTAAACTGTTTAAAATATAGGCCACACCGACAAAAACCTGGGAGAAGACAATAAATGTAATAGTCACAGGTAACTCCAGCTTATTTTACAATAATCTAGAGGAGGCTTGTCCTACCACGGCCCTAGAAGATCGTAGACATTCTAAGATATCTGTTTTCCCAAATAAATAAATTCCCCTTTTCACAATCACGCCCTAATCACGTCATCGCTTTTTGGTCCTAGCTACATTTGTGAACGACTATTTTCAAATGTGAAGCACCCGAAGAGTAAAATTAGATTAAAAATTTCTGATGAGAAACATTAAGGACTCACGATGAATTGCAACCACTTCCATCGAATGAGTCATTGAAGACAATATTTTCACGAAGACAAGGTGAAATATCCGACCAGGTTTAAGTTTATCTTGCTCTTTTTCTATGATATAATAAAAGTTTTGTCATTTATATAAATTAACTGTATTATACATTTTATATGCGGCCCAAGGCTATTTCCTCCGCCTTCGGTGAGGCCTGGACAAGCCAAAAGATTGGATACCCTTGATCTAGAGCATGGATTTTTAACCTGTGGTCCATGGACTCCTTAGGGGTCCGTGAATCGATGTTAGGGGGACTGCCTATTTGGGGGAAATTTATATTCCAAGAACTCGCTCCTGCGACAAAACACACAGATTTTAAGACTTTATATTTTAAACTAAAATTGATGTATGCGTTAAGACTGTTGTGTACTAACCCTATTGGATTAACTCCCCTCAGTGTTAACCTATGGAGAAAATTTGTCTACTATTTACAGGTACATAAGTGCTTTTAACCCAATAAAAATGGTATTTTCAGATAGCCTGAACTTTTCTGCACCTTGCAACCGGATTCGTTTAATCAATTTCGTTCCCCAAAGGAATTTATGAGCGTTTAAAACACACTGTACCAGATCCCCCCCAGAACAATTTAAATTCTAAAATATTATTTCCATTTTTTTAAAACGAAAAATGTCCAAGGCGTAACATTTCTTTCTCTATTACAGAGTACTACAATTAAAAAAAAAAAATTCTTTCAATCCAAGTCGGCAATCCTTGGACACATTTTCTCCATAGGTTAACATTGAGGTGAGCGAATCCAATAGGGTTAGTAGACAGAAGCCTTAAATTTAAAAATAAAAAAAACATGCAGTAGCCTTTGAATTTGAATTCAGTCAGACGTACAACTGGGCAGTAGTCATTCGGTAACTATTACGTCATTAATGAATATATGCATTATTAAATCGCAAATTTGTTTTTGTAATATATTGATACCTTTTGTAATCCTTTGCAATTTATTTTATGCACATTCTTCCCATTCTAATATAATTATTTTTTAACTATTTGTTGCTTTATCATGGTCCCAAATTTTTGTTTGACACTATTGGTTTTATAAGTATTTATTATTAGAATAATTAGGGTCCATAGCTTTCACCAGATTCTCAAAGATGTCCACAACACTAAAAATGTTAAGAATAAGAGTTTGCACCTGCTGAGAAATTCAAAATATTAAAAAAAGTGAAACCGAATTTTTTTTTTGTGTGTGTTGGAAATAGTTAGAATACATCTTCTAGACTTCGTCTTTAAAGTTAAATCTTGAGCCTCAGGACATGAGGGACAGCTGCATTTTTAATATGCGTATGAATATTGATCATTTGCACTGAAATAAACACACTTTTAAGCTTGTAACGACTGTCTGTCAGAAATAAGGTTCGAACTCCCTATGAACTTCAAACCGAGTGTACCGAGCACGTGATCTGTTGCAATGCGAAAAGTTTTCATACTTCACAATTTAATAAAATTGAATTCTATACTTCACAAGCTTCTGACAATAATCCTCAAAATACCTTTTTTTTGGCAGAAAAAAATCATAAGAAATCTATATATATAAAAAAGTTCCGTAACTGACTGACTCACTGACATACAACGCACAGACCAAACCGCTGGACCTAAAGGGCTGAAATTTTGCATGGAGATTCTTCTTATAGTGTAGGGGTGCACTAAGAAAGATTTTTGAAAAATTCTTCTTAGATTTTTTTAAATTAAATTTTTAAGCTGTTTTAGTAACTTTTTTTAAAGTTTGTATTTAAAATAATAATTTGAGGGTTATAAAATTTATATCACGAGAAAGATCCTAAAAATTCCATTAAAATGAGATCTTTTTCGAATCTTTACCTCTATTTTCTGAATTTTGGTGAATTTTTAAAGATTAATTTTTAGAATTCAATTTATTAAATGCTGATCACGTGATTTCTTTTTCTGGTACTTTAAATAAATTTATCATCAGGTGAATAACAACTAAATAGACGAAAATTTTTTTTTCTTCTTGCTAATGCGGCAGACGATTGGACATTATCCAAAAAAATATTAAAATACAAAAGATATGTTCCTCAGTTTGTACTATATTAACTGTACCATATTTTTTAGTATGTCCTATTACATTTAATTTGAATATTTTCTTCTACATTATTTTGTCTATAAAAATATCCCTTACGATTTTTTTATAAATATATTTTTTTGCTTTTTTTACATCAATTGCATACATTGATCGTCGTATTTATTATAAATATATAAATATATATATATATATATATTTATTTTTTTTTACAGTAATTACATACATTGACCGTTGTATTTAATTTGAATGTACTCCGTAGCGAAGTACGGGTTTTCAGCTAGTCTCTTATAAATAGCCTTGAAATTAAAAAAAAGGCTAACATTATCCCGTAACACATTTTTGTTAAACATAAGATTGCTTAACACAATCTATGATGCGCAAAAAGTCTTTTTCTGCTTTAAGGCTGCTATGTACTAACCCTGTTGGATTCGCTCACGTCAGTGTTAACCTATGGTGAAGATGTGTCTACTATTTACAGCTACATAAATGCTGATAATCCAATAAAAATGGCATTTTCAGATAGCCTGAACTTTTCTGCACCCTGTGATAGGATTCATTTTATAAATTTCGTCCACCAAAGGAATTGGAGAGCGTTTAAAACAGACTATACCAGATTTTCCCCCGAATAATTTAAATTTTAAAATGTTAGTTGCATTTTTTTAAACGAAAAATGCCCCAAGGTGTAAAATTTCTTTTTCTATTACGGAGTACAATTTAAAAAGAAAATCTTTCAATTCAAGTCAGCAATCTTTGGACACATTTACTCCATAGGTTAACATTGAGGTGAGCGAATCCAATAGGGTTAGTACACAGCAGCCTTAATTAGTTGATGTTGAATTTGTTCTATATGAGAGAAATTGGTAACTGTGTTCAATTTTTTTCTAAATCCATGATTAAATTCAACGACTATTTCCGTTATTAAAAATTGTTTATCAAAATGAATACTATGTGTTATGAGTTTCAACTTTTTTGATAAAATAGGTCCTGAGAAAATATTTCTTAAATACAGAATATCTTAATACAGTCGACGCTGGTTATAACGATCATTCCAATGCAACGACCGGCGTAAAAAGCCCCAAATAGCATCACCTTTAATGATGTTATTTTTAAATTTTCGATACAACGACCACTCGTTATAACGATCCTTTTCTTTGGGATGCAGGGTGTCGATATAATGAGCATCGTATGTAATAGCTGATGACATCTTTTCCTTTCCTCTCAACGTAAAATTAATTTATATTTATCTGGTATATTAATATATTTTATATTAATTAAACAGAAAACATTTTATTTAGCTTGATAGTGAGGAGTTTCATTATCAAAATTGTAGTATTTTAATTTTTTTTTAAAATTCACTAAAATATATTAAAAAAAAATCCCACATTGATTGAAAAGTACCGCAGTTATTTTTTTTACTCATTTCTCATATCAGTCATAATACCGTTATTCATTTCCCCCAAAACTGCATTACGTATTTATTTCCCGTCAAAGAGCCCTGAGAGGAATGTGGTTAAAGATGGCATCCCCGTCGGTTTGTCGCCCCGCTCTGAACCGCAGAGCAATATTATGTAAATAGCTGCTCCTCGTATTTTTGGCGAATTTATCTGTCCTTTATTTAAATGCGAGATACGGGTGTTAGTCCATTCGTCCAATGACGGCTCGACGTCGCGCGAACCTGTGACACTGAACTTGTAACACCCGCACTTTCGGATTGACAGCGGTGGAGAGCAAAACTATGGATGTGGCTCTGCTAGCGGCTATTCTGATGGTCACGTCGTCCGTGAGAGGTGAGTGCGTACGTAAAACAAAAATCAGTAGATCGTATTTATTCCGTATGCCAGGAGACGTATCCATTCAGATAAATGGTTATGTAGATTGTTTTGTATTAGAGTTTAGAGGGTAGTTATTTCGGAATCGATGCTTTTATTAAGTAGTGCAACTGAACAAGAGTGAAATTATTAAAATAAAATCGCTGGCTAGTTGGTTTAGAGGTCTATAACTCATATAAAGAGTTCCATTCTTTTTATGAAAGCTGCAATCAACCTATGTAATTTTGCAGTTTTATACGTATTTATTATATAAATATATTTTTTATTTGCTAATGCGGAGACACTTGTTTGAGACTTTCGCACTGTAGTGTATCTCTCTCTCTCTATGTATATATATATATATATATATATATATATATATAAAACACTAACTAACACTAACTAACACACACACACACATATATATATATATATATATATATATATATATATATATATATATTATGTATTGAAATAATTATGTTATGATAATTGAAATAATATTAATTTTTATGATTTAATATATAAAATAGTATACATAGTATATATTGACATATACATTAGTTTCAGGATATCCAAACACACATGCATATAAAGATACACATAGTACTAAATGCACAGGCATTTAATTCCTCAGAGTCACTTTCACGCACACATACGCATGTATTTGCAATGCGCGTAGGATAAGTTACATTAATGTGTGAGGAAAATAATAGTTCGATAGCACGGACGTAGTATGATGAATAAAATATTTTTTAAACAAAATATTTAATAAAATTGAAGGCACTGACTAGCTCATTTTAAATTAGAATATAACATTAAAATACATTTAATCTCAATTAATATTTGTCCATGCGAATATTAGCATGTTATAGGAACTTAAAGAATTCTTTGTTGTCCGAATAATCATGCATGTATAACAGAAACTATATCTTTTTAATATCAACAGTAAAAATTGAGAGTGGAACCAGGTTTCGAACTACTTATTAGTTCTTCAGGCTGGAGCGGGATTCTCCATTCCGACAATTGTTGTGACCTTAAGACCATTAAAAAGACGCATACTAAAAAGAAACGCATACAAAAATGCGTATTCCTGTTATGCGTTTTCCGCTGGTTTTACGTACCCTATGGTGTTAATCCTACACGTATTTGGCGTGACATATAAATTTTCTAATGAATATTTTGATCAATTTCTTCAGCGGAAAATACATATGTAGTAACACATATCACAAAACGCACGTATATCAGTTTCTTCTCTTATTTGTTAATGCATTTCTTAATTATATATATATATATATATATATATATATATATATATATATATATATATATATATATACACATATTTATTTATTTAAGGGGTGAGGAAGTGAAGAATTCACTGAAAAATGAGTGACTGAAGGAAATTTAAATATATGGGCTTACCATAAATAGAGACAAACAATATTTTATTACGTGTTATTAAATTGTAGAATTTGATAGTCAGGTAAAATATTTTTCTTAAAACACTTTATAAATATAAATGTTTACAATTATCAGAAATGAACATGTTTGATACATGAACAGTTAAAGATTTAAAAAATATTTAATGAACATTCAAAATTAGATATTCATTTTCTTACTTTTTGCCTTTTCTACTCTTCGGGATATGCTTTAACCATAAACATATCACACATATTTATTTTTTATTCCTTTTGACGCTTATATAAAAAGCGATCGAACAAATATTTGTAAATATAAATAATTTTCGATCGTTCCTGAAAATTCATATGTTTTCTTTAACTGTGGTAGGTATTAAACAGTGTTATCTGTTAATAATATTAATTTTTATAATTTAATATGATAATAGGTAATGAATTTAATGTGAAACAGATTTAATGGGAAATAGATGATGAATTAACAGTGTTATCTGTTAATTCACTTTGTTTACCGTGATCTCAGCTATCAATTTTGCTTATTAAAATTGATTCATTGGTGATAAAGTGGATTTCAGTTAACAATAATTATAAAGTGAAAAATATTAATTGACTTAAATTATTTTGGAACAAAGTAGTTTTAAAACAGCCAAGATCCTATCTGTGCTCAGACGGCAAAATGTTATAAGTCACTTTTCTTAAAAAAATTGAGTTTTTCACATTCCGGATTCTCATTCGTCGATATTTTCTATTTACTGTAACTACTGTAAGTAATAGCCAACTATTTTTCTGAAACATCGGTACCACGTTTACTCATGTAAAACAAATTGCTGATTTTTCATGACATCTTGAATCTTAGAAATGCTGTTACGTAAATTAAAAAAAAGCGACTTATAACATTTTGCCATCTAAGCACAGATATAAAAAAACGTAAATAGTAAGATAATTTACATATGAATAATAGTGTGTGACATTTTTATTTAGTTAGGATTTGGGCAAATTTGTTTATGAACTTGTAGGTTGCGATTATTTCTTTATATTTGTTTACATCATCATCTGTTACAAAATTATACAAGGTTTACTTAGCGAGTTTGTGTTTATTATTACTTGAATTTAGGAAAAAACATTTAGAACTTACAGAAAACGTATTATCAGGTGCTAGTAAATGGGTAAACAATAATTATATACTGAAAAAAAAAATAACTGAGACTTTAAATACTTTGGTATAAATTAGTTTTAAAACACTCAATATTATATGAAGAAACGTAAAGAATAAGATAATTTATATATGAATAATGGTGTGTGAGATTTTGTTTTAGCTAGGGTTTGGAAAAATTTATTTATGAACTTGTAGATTGCGATTATTTATTTATATTTATTTACATTATCATCTGTCGATACAAAATAATGCAAGGTTTTCTTAGAGAGTTTGTGTTTATTATAATTTGAATTTAGTAAAATTTCCACAGTATACAGTACTCGACAAGCGTTTAGAAATAGCAGAAAACGTGATGTCAGATACTAGTAACTAGGTAAAAAATAATTATATACTGAAAAAAATTAACTAAGACTTTAAATATTTTGGAACAACATTCAAAGTCGCATAATACACACAAAGAGTAACATAATTTATATATGAATGGTGCGTGAGATTTTGCATTAGCTAGGATTTGGAAAAATTTGTTTATGAACTTGTAGGTTATGATTATTCTTTTATATTAGTTCCTTTGTTGTTATAAAATGATGCAAGGTATTTTTTAGAGAGTTTGTGTTTATTATTACTTGAATTTAGAAATATTTTCTGCACTATACGGTACTAGACAAACGTTTAGAATTTGCAGAAAGCGTATTAGCAGGTACCAGTGAATATGTATACATATATAAATGGCCATCAAAGAAAATGAAAGAAAAATACTAAAAAATTTTTTCAAGACTTTCATTTTATTTAAAATTATACTCATTTCATCAAATTCCTACGAAACTATTCTTTACATGCACGTATATTGTATTTTACTTGGGCCACAAAGGCATAAAAGATCAATAAGTACTTGAAGTAATGCTTAATGAGATTTAATACAAAAAATTGTAACAAATGTATAATTTCAATGTAAATTAACGGGATTTTTTAAAAATAAAAACGCCCATCTCTTTAGAGGATTTATAAGTAATTTGAAATTTGGTTTCACATTTAAATATTATTCTGATGCAGGTAAAATGAATAATTTACGTTTAATGAAAATTGCAACAGAAATGAATGCGTTATATCCAAATAAATCTTTGTGCTACATTTAAAATATAACACGAATGCCTGCAAAGAAATCATACTTAAATTTTATAATTATATGTGACGTAAAGCTCGGAAAAAGAAGTAAAAAATTAAGCTACAATATTGAACTAATTTTTCGATATTAAAAACTGAAATAACAACATAAAAAAACAGAAAGAAGTTCCGGCTCCATAGAATCAACTAAACAGGAAGGCAAAAAGAGAAAAAAAATTGATAAATTAGCTATAACTTTGATAACTTCCTTTAGACATTAACTATTCGTGTGAAAATAGACCGACTACTTGAGATACAGAAAGGACGCACGGACAAAACAATAATTCTTTCATACAAGGAACTAGTAGAGAACAATAAAATTGTACATGACAGCTTCTTAACATTTAAGTACGCGTTCTATTGTGGATTTTAAGAGACAGTCATTCATAACTGTGTAGAAAAATCACCGAAATCTCCTTGACTATAATTTACAGTTTATGCCGAAAATAAACAAAAAAAAATTAATTTATTCAAATCATGAGTGAAATCTGTTCACTTTATTATGAAAAGTATGTCTGCTAACTTTTAAAAGTTTTTCATGAGTAGATGTTTGAGTTGGAAGAGAAGATGAAAAAAATTAATTTTTAGAAAAACTAAAGATTACTTTTCTTTATTCACTGTACAGATGTAGTTAAATTGATGCAACTACATTTCTATTGGTTATAAAATTAAAAAATAAGTAGATCGGATTGGTTTAATACTACCGTAGATCGAAAAAAAAATCATATTTTGACCGAAAATGGCGTCTAAAGAAACTTCCATCTGGTGGGAAAGTTGTCATCCGTAAAGAGCTTTCCGCATTCATATAGCATGTAATTTATCGTTTTTGGGGCATTCACGGATATTTTCAAAAATTACGTATTTTTTAAATATCATACAATATGAGTGGTTTTTAGGGTCCGTATAACTGTTTTGGAAGTTAGTTATTAATTGTTTAAAAACTAGTTTATTTTGCCTAAGTATACCCATGAATCCTTCAGTATATAATATATTATAGCGGAGTTCTAATAAAAAAACTTCATCTGAAAGAAAGTCTCTGGGTATTTGTTTGGGTGTGTGACTGCTGGGTATGCCGTTTAATTAAAATGATATCTAATTTTATTTCATTGTGCAATGATAACCACAGGAAGCCTTTTTATTTTTAGATGAACCGCAGACGCTTCTTAATTTTAGTCCCCGTGGCTTATGCAAATCAGTATAAAGACAATGTTAAACTCTTAATGGAGTATAAAAACAAAGATGCTACATTTTAAGACGCGGTAACTGAGTAGCTGGGTTAGGAGTTCAAAAAATAATTATCAAATCTGATTGTTGGTTATGCTTAAAAAGATATTAGCATATTAGTATACCATGCATATTATAAACCATGCGAACATATGAGTACATAAAACTGTTTAACACTTTTCATTTAACTTTTCATATAAATTAGAGGGGTGTAAATTCATACTACGCAGTGAAACTTCTCTAGCCGACCACCCCTCAAAACGGCCATTTTTTTACGGAATCATTACTGGTCGCCATAGAGAAGTTTCCCTATATATATATATTATATATATATATATATATATATATATATATATATATATATATATATATATATATATATATATATATATATATAATGAAACCATCAGATCTTTAGGTGCGGATAATAATTTTCCCTCGATTTCTGTTTCAAAAAGTTAAAAACTAGTAAATTGTTAATACAGAAACGTTTCACAAATTTCTTTTCAAAATTTTGATAATTCAAAGGATGACAGCAAAGAAATTTAAAGTGAATTCAGTCATTATTTTGGTGAGAAAAATTTATTGATGAATTATCTAGGAATAAAAAATACCCGCAAACTCAGAAACCCGTGTGCTTGAAGAAACATCTCTTGCTCTGTTATCGCTTATTTGAGAGGTATTGTGTTCTTAGGAATCTGGTGAAACAGAGAGTCTTTTCTACTGAACTAAATAAAAAAAAAAAAACTCGGAATTTTACTATTATAATGATCCGTTTTAGACCTTTTTCAAATTTTCAAAGGTTTTGAGTTTCGTGAGTTTTGTGAAGGTTGTTTTTCTAGACTCTTTATTATTACTAGTTTAATGCAAAATATCTCATCAGTTTCATCAGAGGATATTTCTAATACTGTTTCAAAAGTATCTTGTATTGCTATCGCACGTTTTACATAACGAGAAACTATAAAAAAATGCGCTTTGAGAATTTTTGAATATTTTGACAAAAATAACTTTTAATTAACAAATATTTAGTTACGACAAAATATTGTTTACTCTCATGTATTCTACAACTTATTATATCAATTAATACAGCTGTTTTGACTCAATTAAAATATTTTTAATAGCCTTAAATACATTTTAAATGAGATTTATATGTAATAGATGTAAATGCAAGTTATATTAATTATAATAGTATCTAATAAATAAAAACATGTTAAATTATTTCCAAGGATAATATATGATGATATACTAAATAAATAATAACATGCATAGCTAATGAGATCTTTTAATCGCCTTTCTTTAATAACAGTGAAATAACATTATTTCGTTTCAACTTATAAATGATTAATTACTATTAAAGAAATAGTTGCGTAACGAACAATTATATTTAGGAACATTGCTGACAAATGTCGAATTTTCATTAAGGTGAGTTTTAACCGTTTTGAAGGGGAGTGTGTGAAAAACAATTTAACTAGTAAATTGTCTGCTCTCATTAGAAATTAGATGTGTTCTTTATATATATATCCTCTTCCTGATAGTTGTTTTCATTAACAAATGTTTCTGTTTTTACCTAATTTTATGTTGTCGAGATATGAGTTAGCTCTAGGGATTAAGGAGAGATGAACCGATAAATATCGGGAAAACAAATTCGAGCATTATAATAGATCAGGCGTAATCCCATTGTCTGTTAATATGTAACAATTAATCCGGTCTAGGGACGAAATTAATGTTTAGCTGTCTTAAATATTTCTCCATAGCAAAGAAAGTTCGTCGTACAAATTTCCCAACAAGCTGGAAACAAACACGATAATAGAGAGAATAATGGGCTTAGAATTATTGAAAGGAAAAATTTCAAAAAAACTTTGAAACAACTGTTGATGTTAAAATCTATGAGAAATATTTTCTCAAAGTGGAAGTTCAAAATATTTTAAATGAAACTTGTCTCCCCCCTCTTACTCACACATCGGTATGCAGATATATTTTGTGATGGGATATATCAGGAGGAAAAATCCGCTTAGGCACGTTCGGCTTGTTTCCTAGGCAAGTACAGGTAGCCCTCCTATAACACGGTAGATAGGTTCCCAGACAATGCCGTGTTGTGTGAAACCGTGTTATATGAGACCCAGAGCCAGTACAGAAGGGGGGGGGGGGTTACGTTCCGAAAAATTATTAAAAACAAACAATTTTTTTAATTCTATATAAGCAACTTAATTTTTATTAAAAATATAAATGTATGTATAGCACAAAACGAAAAGAATAAAAAAAAATATTATTTTCATTTAATGCGACCTTAACTTAATAAATTTCTTCCTCATCACTGCTCAGTAGAATCAAACGAGAACGTTTTTTTCGGTTGAACGATATCACCTTCACTTTCAGAACCTTTCTCTTCATTTAGATTTTTTGCAATTTCTAATTTGTTTATACATTTTCACGTAAAGCGACTATAGTTCATTATTCCCTCCCGTGATTATTTTAATGAAATTTAGTTTTTAAAACGTGTTAAACAAAAATCATGTTATATAGTGCTGTAGAAGTACAGTGTTGTACAAAGGTTTTTACAATTTTTTTAATCGTGTTAGAGCGAAACCGTGTTACAGGTTGTAGTGTTATACGAGAGTTTCCGCAATTTATTCTATCGTGTTAGAGCGAAACCGTGTTTTAAGATGCCGTGCTGTAGGAGGGCTACCTGCAGGGTGTTAAAACTTATTCCCGCAGGTTGTTTCTTGGAATAAAAGGAATTGTTGATTAAGCCCGTGCATTAGATGAGAATAACTTGGGAGTAATGTTTGCCAAAATTTAGAATCTCAGATAATTTTGGAGTTGTTACGTCTGGTACTGGTTGTTTTGAGAAAGAGCTAAACTGATGAATTTGTCAAACCTTTTCTTATTGAACCTGATCTAATTATGGAAACGCATTTTATTAATTATATAACTTCTCAGTTTTCTCTCATGAAATTTCTTTTTAAAAGTTGTCACGACCGTTTGTTAGGAGGGAGTAGTGTGTGTGTGTGTGTGGGGGGGGGTTAATCAGGCTAAATGCCGTCAGATTTAGATCGTCTGCACACGGAGCAACTCAAAAGAAACTGATAACTGAAATTGGAATCATTTTGCTTTTTTCTATCCTGTCTTCTTTCGTTGTTCAAGATCAAGATTTCTTTTTACGTCACACACAGGGTGTTTTCTGCTTTTATTCATTAATTATTGTTTCTTCTACTGAAATTTTTAAAGTTTATTTACACAAGTGTTTGTGTATGCTTCCAGTTGTTCCACTAGTGTTTTTCCCAAAGGTTGAGCGTCACGGTTACGACAGTTGGGCCGGTGATGATGCGAATCGAACCACACTCCACCTTTGCAATACGTAGCGTCTTGACACTAGACCATCCCAGCGATGTGAGGAAAATCTCATATTGTAAAACATTATACCGTTCCCTTAAATCTTTCAATAAAGGAGAGACTGCGTGTTATCGAAATTTAAAACTCGCTGACAGTTTAGTCAAGAAAACAACTTTAAGCTTGAAAACTATCTTCTTTTTTCTATTACTTCAGATATTTAAATGTTCTAAGGGATATCTTTTGGAATTTTCCTTTAAAATAAAATTAAACTTTACACAAAACATAAATAAATGTAAAGGTTCTTCTTCCATAAAACATTCAATAAAAGTTACATCAACAAAAATTACAGTGCTATTTCTTGAAATAATAGAAATAAGCGAGGATTTTTCTTATTACAAGAAGCATTTTTAAAATTATACCTGATCTCAGAAATTGCTTTCTGTTTCACTGCTATTTTAAAATTTAACTATGGCTAAAAACATTGATTTCGTGTTCTAAAGCTTAGAATATAAACTATTAAAATTCCTTTAGAATATTACTATGCTTTGAAAAAAAATTACTGGTTATCATTACTGAGAATTTATTAATTAGAGAGATCTCAATTATATTTAGTTTATTACTGTTCAAAATAAAACTATAAAACCATCATCATTATCATCACCATTAAATTTAAATTAACAAGAATTTGGGCTCAAATATCCCCTATCAAAGACCTGAACCTATTTTAATCAAAAGTACCTCGATTCCGTCAAATTTTTTCTTCAGTTGATTTTCCTAATAAATCCGTTACTAAAGAATTGTAGATTTTCATTAATATATTTCAATGTTATTATTTAAGGACTCGAAAAAATAAGCAAAATTATAAGGTAACAATATAAAAAAAAAACTCTCATAGAGAACTAAATGTTTTCGACTCCAAAGAACCCTTCGAATGTGATTCAAAAAGACTTCAGAACTGAGACTTTTTACCTAAGGCCATCAACTTTATGTTATGATGCAATAAATCATACAAAAGCAAACCTAACGAAAGTAGATTTGTAAATGACCCCGAACAATATCTGATTATGGTGCAACAAAATTATGAAAAGAGAATAAAAATATTTATTTTCGGAAAAAAAATCAACATTGATTCAAAATAGTTTAGACTTTTCTTAGACTGGTTAAAGTAGACGTGTCTGAGACGATGAGCCTATGTTACGATGCTGAAAATTAAACTAACAGATCAACCAAACTTAATTAAAGTGGGCTAGTAAAAGAGAAACGGAACATAGTTTTGCAAGATTCAAGCGTGGGATTGCAAAAAGGTCGCAAACGTCAGCACAAAAAACTTGAGCTAAAGAGTTGCAAAATTAAATTGGTCACAACTATTCTTACTTTCTCAAGAGGATTGTCAGCCTATTTAAATAAACAACACCTTCATTACTTATGTTCAAGAGTCTGAACGAGAATCTCTTTGTAGCAGTTCCGAAGGCTAAATCTTAATTATTTTTATCTTAAAACAAATACTTATGTGGACCACCTATTGGAATGTCACTAGATCATGGGCGCTGATGAAACTTTCTTCTAGGTGGAGGCGCGAATGAGAAGCTGGAAGGTTACGAATACTTAATAAAGACGAATCTTAATAAATGTTACCTTTTTCCGCTAGTGACACTGTATAAACAAGAAGAATATATCAGGCAAACATTTCATTCAAATTACATCCTTTTGATATGGGGTAAATTTTTTTTCCACGAGGGTGGAAAAGAAATCTTTTAAGAATTCGGCTCACGGATTTTTTGCTCATCCCTTTAAGATGTTTCATAACTATCATATTTTGGTCATCCAGCTATATTTTTCAAGTATACCTAAACTTTTTTCCAAAGAATTGTCGAAATAGGTCTTTTTTTGACTATTTATTTCTCTTTCTAATTCTTACTCTCATTAATAATTCTAGTCTCGTAAACCATTTATTACTAGTTTATACGCCCTTTTTCCGACCTGTGAAATCCTATTTGAAAATATTGACCCATCAGAAAAAATTTAGAGCTGCCCCTCTAATGTGCTCATCAGTTATGCCTTAACAAGGGAGAAGAAACCCACAACAAGGACGAAACAAGATTCAAGACTACCTGCACACAGGAGTTGTATATTTTTGCAACTGAAACAGGCCCTGGGCGGACTCTACGCATTTTGTCCTATAAGTTACTGGTCTAGAACACGTAATTCATAAAATGCATTACACTGATCAAGTGTTCCGAACATGCTGTAATTTCACGTTTTTATTTAGATTCTTGAAATAGGCTGTTTAAGGACACTGAATCCACTAATTTACTGCATTAATCTGTTTTTTTGGATTGGAAGAAAAGAATAGGAGCTGATATGATAAAGTTCTTAAAATCCCCCTGTTTACATCTCTAGGAACAAGTACAGCTACCTCATAAAGTAGAGACAAGTTCTTGCAGTACCCTGCAGATATCGTATTTTTTGTTTAGAATTGGAATTTATATATATATATATTAGACACAGTTGAAAGTAAAAAACCAGTATATGCTCAGAACCACAAGAGCCAGGAACTAAAAACATGAAAAGATAAGTGAAAAATAGGTTTTTGACAGCATCTTTTCATCAGCGGTGCCGATACTGTCTAAAAACCAATGGATTGTTTCTAATAAGTATGATCTGAGCAATAAACATACTTATATATATATATATATATATATATATATATATATATATATATATATATATATATATATATATATATATATATTACAGTGATTTCCGCTTATAAGAATCACTTTTGTTATTACTGTTTTTGATTCTTATAAGCGGTTGATTCTTATAGCCGAAATTTAGGTTTTTGGACAGGCACACACACCTATATATACATATATTCGATAATTTAGCATAAAATACTCTTTAATTTACGTTAATTATCTTTTATTGAAATTATTTTTTATAATTTTAAAAATACAACTTAATTTCTAGACCTATAAGTAGATACACATGATTATAGTAAGAGAATAAAAAAAAAAATATTTGTTACAACATACCTGCTTAACCGTTTTAACATTTCAACTACAGGAAGGAAGCAAAAAAAAGTTTTCTATGGTAGTTTGACGTAATGAAGTTTTCAGGAGGCTGTTTCAATACTCTTTCAATACTAATAGTCTCAGACGAAGATTTACCCTCTAGCTTACGTTTCACGGTTTGATAACGTGCTGAATCTACTAATGTCACATTTGCCTAAGAGATAGTGGACACTTCGCCGAAGATTTATGTGTTTCAGGGTCCAGGAAACCGCAACCAGGATGTGGGAGGTGGAAAAAAAATAGTCCCTATTTTCGTTTGTCAGTGCAGAAAAGTGAAATCGCATCCGGACGGGTAAAGATGCCCCTGGGTCAAGCTAATAAGACAGTGTTGTGCTAAAGCGTTTAAGGGGAAACTATTATGTTATTCTAACAAAGAAAGGGATGAATTTTACGACTATATTCCATCCCATCTTATCAATCTTTCTTTTTAAAAAAAGAAAGATCTTTGTGCCGTTTGAGGGTTTAAGTAGCTTTTTTGGAGAAATGAATAGAAAGCGAAGAGTGTAAACTGATTCTTAAAACCGGTGGATTGATTCTTTAAAGCGAAAATTTTAACATGGAAATAATACATTTGTTTTTGTTTTCGCGATATTGATTCTTATAAACGGTTGATTCTTATAACCACTGATCACTATAAGCGGTGGTTGCTGTATATATATATAGTTAGTATGAATAACAAGTGTGAATATTTCGATGACGATTTGCCTACGTTCGTTACTAATATTTCATCAATATTAACTTCTAGTGATGCAGGCCATATCTGACTTTCGCTTGAAAAGTGGGATTTTGAGACAAACTTTCAAGCAAAAACCAACATTTGGATATATTAAAGAAAATAAATTAGAATAATTAGATAAAAGTGAAAGAAATATTTAGCTTTTATTACAAATCAATACTTCTCCATTATTCTAAAAATAATGAACATTTGTGTAACTTTAATTAAAAATATACGCATTAAAAATTATTAAAAATAAAGCAGACAAATTCTCCAGTAAAACTATTCTTGAGAAACATATTCGTAGAAATCGATGGGAAAAAATACAGTGGAATTCATTATACTACTACTTGATTACGTATTAAAACAGGGTACCGTATTTTTCCGGCTATAAGAGGCACCTTTTTATATAAAAAGATCGACTAAAAATATTTGTTATATTTATAATATATTTTTTATCTTTATTAAGAAACTGAAAATATCTTTATACACCTAACAAAGTACTATGTATTCTTTTCTAAAAATCTTCCAATAAATTTGAGGTGCGTCTTATTGTCCGTAAAATTCAGTATTGGACAAAAAGTTCTGATTATTAAGGGAAACTAAAATAGAAACACATAGTTAAAAAATATAATCTCTAGGGACACTATACATCTACTTGTATGTGAGTGAAGTAAATATTCCCTCTTTTCACTACTTTCTGACGTTTTCTGGATGATTCATTTTGTGTGATTCACAAGGTAACTGAACCCGTAGTATCTTATCACACGGGTATAGCCTGTTCTTTTATTTATACTTGAATGCCTGTTCTTTTATTTATACTTGAAAATTAACCTTTGGATTTTAATGGGTTTTTTTTTAGAATAGATTTTAACTACTGTTGTTGTTGCTAATCCTCTGGCATCCAAATTTAAATTCAGATGAGATCCATGAGGTTGTTGACTCTGGCAAAATCAATTACAAGAAAAGGGTTTGTCGTAAGATCTTCTCTGGTAAGGCCCAGATACTCCAAAATGTGCTCCGGGGAGGCCTGCCGGACATGGCACTTAGAACAAATGGAAAAGACCTTTCTTCTCCAGTCTAAAGAAAGGCACCGGAGGTGTCCACTAGCAAGCCTAGAGGGTGCAGTTTGGGAGATTCTATCATATTTGAGGAAAAGAGGAGTGCCATGACGTTTCTTCTTGTACTAGTGATGGGTGGGGGGAGCTAGCCAGGCGATATATTATTTAGGGCCTTTCTGACAGAATCTTCTATATATATAAAACGCGTAGGTATGCGGCACAAAAATCGGCGATATTTCTACACTCCGAATGGCAACGGCTGCAACTACCAGATGTAAACATTAGCGGCCAACGAGTTGTGGCCGCTACAACAACTGTGTAGTGGTTCGACGATAGCACGTAATTTGGTACAATTTAATTGCTGTATTTTACACGTGAATAATTTTAATTTATCCACGAGATAATTTATTCTTTTGTTCCATCGGTTTTTCTAAATGTAAGTCAGAGGATAAACTTTTGACAAAATATGTTTAGACCTATCAAATCCAGTGTTTAGGCACGGACAGTTGTATGTAGGTTTATCTAGAGTCCGTTCTTTTGATTCTGTCACTGTAGTATCTCCTATTTCTGAAATACTCAACTGTGTATATCAAGAAATTTGAGGAATATCATATTACTCCATTTTATAAGTGAAGGAATTTCCCAATAATTTTTTACTTGGTATGATTAAGTGTAGATATCTGAATTGTGAACAATAGTACATGTAGAGAGTGATGTAATCCTCACTACGTTTTAGTAGTACTTGCTGCATTTTTACTCCTTTTTTAGTGAAAAAATTTGTCTCTAACAATTTCTTATTTGATGTAATGATAAAGGATAGATATCTTAATTTTGAAAAATATTACATACAGAGAGGAATGTAATTTTTAAAATCTTTGTTGTTGGGTTTCTCAGTCTTATTTTTAACTCTGTTCTGAAGTAATGAAAATTCATATTTTTTTTTCATCACGATGTTTTAAAATCAGCCTTATAGAGAATTTTGCAATGATTATAAATTTTTTGGCTGAGATCGCACTACCACTTAACAACATATATTTATGATGACAGGTAATAGTAACATTCCTTACATACGTTTCTTTCAGTTGAGTTGTTTTTCAAAAGAAAATATAAAACTAAAAGCGACCATGCTGGTCGCGCAGCGGCTAGTATAGTTTATGGTAAGTGAGAGAAGTGCTGGAGAATGACATATTCTCATAGCCGTCTTTAGCCAATTTGTCCTCAACCTCATTGCCATGAATATCCTATGATGATACATCATAGGACAGCGGTTTCCAATCTTTATGCTACTACGCCTCCTTAAAAATATTTTTTTTCCACGCCTCCCTATCTTTTAATAGATATAATAATATAGAAACGTTTTAAATAATAATGATTTTATTACAAAAAAAAATGAAAACTACAATTAACAGAATAATAACAAGATTTTGCTATAACAATACGAACATACATATTTATTTTTATATTAAATTACTAATTAAACTACATCTAACGCATAAAAATTTAATGCGAGGGTTGTTGTTTATTGGCACAAAGTTTATCAAATATTGGGGGGCAATGTCGAGAGCGCCACTTGTAACTCTTTTTCGACTATTAACCTGGTTCGACATTTGGTTTTCATTGCAGCCAGTGCCGAAAAGCCCTTTTCGCATAAATAAGACGTTACAAACGGTAGAAGCACTTGCATTGCTCTCCAATACAAAGATTCATACTCTCCACTAAGATTCATCCCAAATTGAATTATGATTTCATTTTGAAACTTTTGTTTTAGTGAGCTGTCGCATGACAATTCTATCAATTTTTCATTTTCGATGGTTGTCAACTAAAATTCGTCTATTTATAGATATTACGGTTTATTCGTTTATTTATAGATATTATGGTATGAACATTGATTTTTTTATTAAAAAGTTTTGGCGCCTCCCCTGGGAGTCGCGCCTTCCAGGTTAGAAACCGAGGTCATAGGATATATCATAGGATCCTATGATGATATGAATATCCTATCCATGAATATCCTGATTTTAACTACTGATGATACCTAATGAATGATTGAATTCATTTCTACTTCCTGTCAATGCCAGAACACTATACAGCCTTAAAGAACTAGTAGTTTGGCAGCACTCTTTTAGTTACATTGATTTGAAAGGATCCTTAGGAGTAAAGTTACTGGATTTTTGTTTTGTTCTCAGAAATAGGTTTATTATAGATGTCTGATGATCATAACATTGAAGTAAATTCTTCAGTGCCATTGAAAGTATCAAAATCGAGTCTATTTAAAAGTGCTGAGACCGATATGTTAATACTCATCAGAATCCCATTGAATTTCTGTTCTCGTTAAAGATAAACATTTTATACAAACTGGTTAAAGGATTCGGGCGATATTCTTCATAGCAAAAGTTTGATTTTTCATAACTATGGCAGTTTAAAAATAATTGTAGGATTAGGATTCATTAAGGTTGCTGTGCACTAATCCTATTGAATTCGCTCACCTCAATGTTAACCGATGGAGAAAATGTGTCAAAGGATTGCCGACTTGGATTTAAGATTTATTTTTTTAAATTTGCACTCCGTAATAGAAAAAGAAATTTTACACCTTGGGGCATTTTTCCTTTTTTTTAAATGCAAATAATATTTTAATATTTAAATTATTCGGGGAAAAATCTGATATAGCGTGTTTTAAATGCTCCTAAATTCCTTTGTTGGACGAAATTTATAAAATGAATCCTGTTGCAAGGTGCAATAAATTTCAGGCTATCTGAAAATGCCATTTTTATTGGATTATCAGCCTTTATGTAGCTGTAAATAGTAGATACATTTTCTCCATAGGTTAACACTAAGGTGAGCGAACCCGATAGGGTTAGTGCAAAGCAGTCTTAAAATCAAGAACTAGATGAATGCGTGCTCCTCTGATATTTACTATTGTTGAAGATCAAAACTAATACACTTAGTTTTCCATAGATTTTACCTAAGGTTCACGACTCTTTCAATTTTTGTCCATTGTGTAAACAGAATAAAATATCCATGCCTCTTTGGTATGTTTACCATAGGAATATTGTTCCCCAGTGACGTTAAAGAACATGAACGTCTATCGACTTTTAAAATACGTAAAGAATATTTCAATAATTATTCAGCAAGGTTTGAAAATATAAAATAATCTATCATGTCATGCAAAGGGAAGCTTTATACATTT
This sequence comes from Dolomedes plantarius, assembly GCA_907164885.2. Lineage (NCBI taxonomy): Eukaryota > Metazoa > Arthropoda > Arachnida > Araneae > Dolomedidae > Dolomedes > Dolomedes plantarius. Next base: position 151,347,095 of record OU015493.1, read on the forward strand.
TAATGACAATACTTCAGGAGACAGGATCGATCTCTCGTCCTTAAACACCAAAGCCAATATTTTACCGAGTTGTATCAACGATGTTAGGAAGTTTTACCTTCAGCAACTTTCTTCACATGTTGTCCTCCTTCTTTTTGATGACAAAGAGTATTGGTCCGTAAAAATTATTGATTGGTCATTAAATTATTTCAGTATTTATTTATAAAATTATTTTATTATTCGATGTTAAACTTTTTTTCATGCGGAATACTTTTTACATGGTTTCTAACATCATTTATTGTGATTTCCGACGGTTGAAAAGCCCTGTTATGACCGTCTTCCTTTAGTAGGGATCGAACCCATGCCTCTGTATTTCGAGCCCAGTGTCTTAACGACGAGACCATCCAGGCGATGAGAGGGAAGGCCATTTTGGAAAATTCTCCCCTTCACAGCATTTGTCCTTAAATAGCCAGTTGAAGGATAAAAGCAAAGAAAAATCCCTTGCATTTTATTCACTAGAAGAATATGTATCGTTAGAATATTGAGAAGCAGAACAATTTCTGCTAAAAATCGTGAAGTAAATAGGATAGGAACTTCTGTAAGTAATGAATAAGTTGCAATAATAAGAGAAAAAAATAAACTTTGCAATTTATTGAATTGAAGAATCTGTGCTTTACAAAATTGAGATGAAGAGCAATATCTGTTACAAATCTAAAACTTAATACAACAGCAACATCTGCCTATAATGAACAAGTTGCAAGAAAAAAGCAATATATATATATATATATATATATATATATATAAAAATTACTTTTTATTGACTTTAAGGATACTGTGTACTAACCCTGTAGGTTTAACTCACCTGAATGTTAAGCTATGGAGAAAATTTATCCAAAGATTTTCAGCTTGGATTTAAAGATTTTTTTTTTGAATTGCGCTCCATAATACAGAAAGAAATTTTACGCCTTGGGGTATTTTTCGTTTTTTAAATGCAAATAATATTTTAAAATTTAAAATATTCGGGGGAAAAATCTGATATAGTGTGTTTTACACACTCATAAATTCCTTTGGTGGACGAAATTTATAAAATGAATCCTGTTGCAAGGCGCAGAAAAGTTTAGGGTATCTGAAAATACCATTTTTATTGGATTATCAGCATTTATGTATCTGAACATAATGGACAAATTTTATCCATAGGTTAACACTGAGGTGAGCGAATCCAATGGGGTTAGTACATAGCAGCCTTAAAAATCTGTACCTTTAGAAAAATTAGAAATCGAATAATTTCTGGGAAAAATCTTTAACTATTTAGGTTAGGAAGTTTTATTCCTTGCTTCTCCGATAGGCAGACAAAAATTTCACCCCGAAAGAAGAGTTAGACTGAAATTTTTCTAGTTCCATCGACTAAATTATTAACATAGTAGAACACTCTGACGTTTTGTGTTAGACCAAACAATAAAATCATCAGTGACGAAAGAGCGAATAATTCTAAATTTATCGAAGTAGAAAGTACCGAAACATTACAGGTAGTAAAGTAAATGTTATAAGTTATAAAACTAAATTCAAAGAAGCTAAAACAATCATCGGAAAAATACTGACTAAAATTAATTTAAAAATTAATTTACTAATAAAATTTGCACTTACCTGATTTAATTGGGACAATGGCTTTAATTTTTGTTTGCTCGTTGTTTATTTCAAGAGCATTCTCGATTACTGGTATTCTTTGCAAATGTGGCTATTGCCTATCTTGACGCAGAAAAATGTTTGTATTGATTTTAATGCTTCAATGTAGAAGCCAAAAAGGCATATATACTGATATTTATGTACTATCAATGCCATTCGATGGAAATTCCGTTAAGTGAGATATTGCTTGTACTTTGAGGTAATCACATTACTAAGTATCCTTTCAAATAAAGTCGAGTATAAATTTCTAAAGCCCTTTCTGTTGAAATTGGTCTATTTATATCCACTGTTCAGCGTGAGCTTATCTGAAATATTCAATTAAGATATTTTCTAATTTACGATTAACTTTCCGAAGTTTTTTTCCCTTACTTTGGTAATACTATCCAATTTTTACAAATTAATCAACACCGAGACCTGCTGCCTCAAAGTTTTCTGGGGGATTCAAAATGCTTTACGTAATGACTTGGCCACTTCAACTTTGCAAATTTTAACAATTCACTTTCAACAGAAGAAGCCAACAGTTACGCGACTCGACACTTGTCATGAGACTCTTCTCTCGTTGTTTTCCAAAAAATATATTGCCCGAAAGATTACAAGGGGACGAGGAATATCCAGTTAAAAATTCCTGAATGTGTGTGAAAGAAACGAAGCAAATGTCTTAAATGCGTGTAACACTAAGGAATTTTTTCTCGTGATTTCAAAATAAAAACCTTTGATGTGGGATAATGAAGAGGTGGAAAATTTATCTAGCGGGAACGAAATGCTTTATTGGTAGAGGTTATTTTACGAGACCGAAAAAATAAATAAATCACGAAGCGGAAAACTGTAAAAAGAGAAAAATGTAAAATCATGTTTATCATAAAGGGGAACATACAGGTATGTTGAGAGGTTAATATTTTTGAGAATTTTATCTGGCGGAAATGAAACGCCTTATTGGTGTAGGATATTTAAGGGTTTCGAAAAAAAAACACGAAGCGGAAAAATGTAAAAAGAGGAAAATGTAAAATCCGGATAACCCTGTTTATCATAAAGAGGAACTATGTTGAGAGGTTAAGATTGAGAAATTTATCTAGCGAGAACGAAACGTCTTATTGGTGTAGGATATTTGACGGGGTCGAAAAAGAAATCACGAAGCGGAAAAATGTAAAAAGAGGAAAATGTAAAATCCGAATAATCCTGTTTGTCATAAAGGGGAACATATGTTGAGAGGCTAAGATTTGAGAAATTTATCTAGCGGGAACGAAAAGCCTTATTGGTGTAGGATATTTGACGGGATCGAAAAAGAAATCACGAAGCGGAAAAATGTAAAAAGAGGAAAATGTAAAATCCGGATACCCTTGTTTATTATAAAGGGGAACATATGTTAAGATGTTAAGATTTGAGAAATTTATCTAGCGGGAACGAAACGCCTTATTGGGGTAGAATATCTGACGGGATCGAAAAAAAAAATCACGAAGCGGAAAAATAATAAAGAGGAAAAAGTAAAATCCGGATACCCCTGTTTATCATAAAGGGAGGCATATGTTGAGAGGTTAAGATTTGAGAACCTGGGAACATGAAACAAGTATGACAGGGTAATGAAAAAAAATTGAAGTATTTCTATTATCGATTAGAGACTGTATAAGCCTAAATAAATTGTAATGTAAAAACCCATCCATCAGGAACTAAGCATTCTGTGATGTGGCTATGGTAAAAGAAAACAGAAGGAAAATAATAATAAAAGCATAAAATTCCTAAGTTGATATTTGTTAAAAGTATTTGGAAGTAGCTTTTAATATTCAATAGCAGCAGCATTACGGTAGTAAAAATTACATTCCAACGCAAGTAAAACCTAACAGAAGGAATAGAATGAAAAAAAAATCTATGATGAGGAGTTGACATGCATCAGTCTTGAACTTACTTGGCAGCTAAAAAGTTTCAGCCACCATTAGTCTATAGAAAATGGCAACTGAGAAAAGAAATAATTTCTAAATCTGAATAATAATAATAATAAAAAAAATGAAAAATACTTTCCGCTCTGAAGACTTTGATAAGATTATGGCATTTGTTGATTCACCTTGAATCAGTCCACTGATTACTTCATCCGAAGTGAATACCAATAAAAATAATTGTTTCTTATATGCTATACAATAAAGAGATCTGACGAGTTTCCTTTTCATCTTGCTCTAATTGATTTTATTTGCATGACCTTCGATCACTGCAGCATCGCCCTATTATTAAATGTGAGAAGTGCATGGAGGAAACTTACATAAATTTAGATATGACTAACATTTCGAAGTATATTTCACTATTTTTTGAAAAAGCCCCCAAAATCAGAGAAATAGAAAGGTCTGAATAAATGGAAAATTCAGAGTTTAGTTTCCATAAGTTATTGATAAAAATCTTACTGAATCAGATAATTAGCAAGACTTTTAAATTTAGTTGAAACCATGTTAACCTTTTCCTTACGGGGTGGGATACATGCTATCCCAAGAAAACGAGCCCAAGAATGAATATATATATATATATATATATATATATATATATATATATATATATATATATATATATATATATATATATATATACAGTCGAACCTCCATATATCGAACTTCCCTATATCGAAATTTTCTATATATCGAACACTTAGATAATCTCCATGTTCATTACATAGAAAAATTGTTTCTATATATCGAAAAAATCTCTATATATCGAAATTTTTTTCAAGACAAATTGAGAGATTTTAGTCCACTTTAGACAAAAATATCCCGATTTTTGGCATTTGAAACATTACGTCGTGGACTTCAATTCGCGGAAAATGTTTCTGATGAAGTTTTCAGTGGACTGAATAAATACGAACATTTCTTTGAACTTTCCGCAAAACCAACTGTTCAGCAAGATATTCGTAGTTTTTTTTTTAAAGAATGTAATTGTGATCACTGTAACCACTGTCTGGATTATTGTTTTTTTTAAAGGTATATAGTACTCAATAAATCTTTCATGTTAATTCATTTTTTATTTATTAACTTTCATTTAATGTGATTTGCATATAAATTGGAAATGAAGTTTCGTATACGAAAATTAGCTTCAATTTTAATGTTTTAGGAGAATTATGATAAAACTTAGATCAATTCTATATATCGAAATTTCTATATATCGAATTTTTTTCCGGCATTTTGCTACTTCGATATATGGAGGTTCGACTGTATATATATATACATTTGGAATTCAGAGTGCCGGACTATTGCAGCACTGATCGCACATTAAATAAGATGCTGTCTTATAAAAACTAAATTTATTAAAACTTCACAAAACGACGTATTAAGCAACTCGTTAACACAACGCAACAAGAATAAAGCCTCCTGGCTTACACATTCGTGCATACACACCTCACGGCGATCATGATTGAGTACCGGTGCACAGTAGGTTACAATCAGTCGTAATCCTCTCGCCTGCACACTCGCTCTCGCTTTTATGCGGAAAGTCGGCAGGAAGTGAACAAGCGAGTTGCAGATTTGCATATTCTCCTTCCGCTTCTTCACGCGAGGTGTTCTTCTTCGGCAGCGTTTTCTACGTCACACACACACACACACATATATATATATATATATATATATAAATATATATATATATATATATATATATATAATATACATATTATATATAAATATATATATATATATATATATATATATATATATATATATATATATATATATATATATATATATATATATATATATATTTATATTTATTCATATAAAGAGGGAATCGGAAAAATGGGCTCCGTAAGCTAAAGATTAAAATATTGCCATTAAAATGTTTTATTATTTTAAGTATTTTTAAAGCATATCGGTGCACTATAAAACGCTTAACGATTCTAAAATGTATTTACATCAATGCACTATCATAACAAAGCCCAATGGTTTTCAAAATAAACCTTTTGTTTTAAAATAAAAGGTTACTGAAGGGTTACGGAATAAAGGGTTACGTTTCGAAAATAACTGGTTACGAAAGTGATTTTCTCAAAGCAATTTCAAGAAGATTCAAATTTGACAATTATATTTTACTACCGAAAGCAAAAGAACGAATATCATTGGTGACAAGGAGCAAGGACGGTACTAATTTTACTGAAATGAAGTCTTTAGCGTCTGACCTTAGTGGGAAAAAAGCGTTACATCATAAAATATAACTACAATATGAAGTATAACAAAATGTCTTATATATGATAATGTAATATTTATATTAGAACAAATATAAAATGGAAGAACAGAACATGGCAGGCCCTGTTTCTTTCAGCCTGTCAAACGTTTTCTCTTTGCATCTATCTGTTGAACGGTGTTACATAATCAATGCTTAATGCAGTTTTTTTTTCTACGATTAAACATTAGTATAGGGTTATGTTTCAGTTTCAGTTTATTTTATATTGGCTCTATTTGCGTCAGGAATTTCGAAGGAAGCAATTAGTGGACTGAAAAAGCTTTAAGTGTCAGCGAGTAGAAAAAGGAAGGCCATAACCCCCATCGTGAATTTTAAATATCCCAATTTACCTGTCTAATTTAGCATTATTTATTTTAATAGAAAAGTGTCACCATAATCAAATATTTTATTGGAAAATTTCTTTGTATAAATGAAGCTTTGATTATAAACTTCGATAATAATCTTCAAGGTTTTTTGTATACTTGAAAGACATCCAAAGTGGACTTTTTAGTTGCAGATTAATGATGAAAGGGCAATCCTTAAATATGTATGACTACAATTTCATTTTTTATTTTTATGCATATTTAAAGTAACTGTTTTAGCCTTTTTAGGGTCACTGTATTTTTGTATGGAATTTTTATTTAGCTCAACATTGATCTAAATGTCTTTAAGTCAAGAACTGTATTATCTCTCTCTGCATTGTTCTTTAATATACATACATACATACATACATACATACATACATATATATATATATATATATATATATATATATATATATATATATATATATATATATTAAAGGACGATGCAAAAGAATTTGGGCAGAAAACTGTTTTCTCGTTAATGGAAAATTTTAAGCATCGAGGGTAATTTTTTTGAAAATGCTAAAATTAATCTCAGATAGACATTATAATAACAATATATACACTGGTGTAAGAAATTAAGAGAATTTGCAGACTTGGTCGATTATCTCTAGAACTACTGTACTGATTTTAATGAAATTTGATATGTACATGCATTGATACGATACAAAACAAATAACCATTCAATAATTGTAATACACACGCATGATCTTGCGTAACACTCGTTGGAGTCGGAAGGTATGAAACAGCGGTTGCAGAATAAACAAAAAATGAGTTAATAGATGGGTTAATAGGGGGTATGGTCCCCTATTGCAGATATACAGGTCTCGCAGCGTGATTTCATACTTGAAATAAGGCAGTTTATCATTTCCTGTGGCAATTGGTCCCATTAGTTAAGCAACGCTGTTTTCATTCCCTGGATGGTTCCCGGAGGGGGGTTGCGAGTTGCAATTGCCCTCCCCAGAGCGTCCCAAACATGCTCTATAGGGTTAAGGTCTGGAGATCTGGCTGGCCCATCCATCCGGCGAATATCCTCACTCTCTAGAAATTCGTCGACCAGAAGAGCTCTATTTGGCCTCGCGTTATTGTCCATTAAAATAAACTCAGAGCCAACTGCACCCCTGAAAAGGCTAACACAGGGCTCCAAGACCGCATCCCTATACCTCACACCAGTGAGAGTGCCTCTTTCAAAGACATGGAGAGGTGTGCGGCCATCCAACATGATGCCTGCCCAGACCATTAAACCTCCTCCGCCTAATGATCGATTTCGCGGACATTGGAGGGTAGGTAGCGGGTTCCTGGTTCTCTCCATATGAACGTACTGCGAGAATCGGTGTTTACGCTGAACCACGACTCATCAGTGAAGAGAAGGGTCGCCCATTGACAGGGCCTTTTTATCGCATGGGCAAATCGGGACTTTGCCCAGGGCCCCCTGATGCTAGGGGGCCCCAAAATCCCCTTGGTGTATGCACCTAGTACTTCCAATAGTATGTATTTTTATAAATGTCCGTAAGGGGGGGGGGCCCAAATAGCATCTGCCCAGGGGCCCCCAGCGTTCATAATCGGGCCCTGCCCATTGATCCATACTCCAATCTCTATGCTCTCTGCACCATGATAAACGGATTCTCCTGTTCGTAGAAGTGAGCGGGACGCAAACAGCAGGTCTTCTTGCAAACAACCCTCTCTCATGAAGTCTTTTGGAAACAGTCACCCTTGATACACGGGTTTCTGTGGCTGCATACAAGTCACGAGAGAGCTGAGAAGCTCTAGCACTCCTGTTACGCCTCGCTATAATCGACAAATGGCGATATTCTCTGGCCGTCGTGGCTCTTGGACGACCTTGCCCAGGCCTTCTCTCGATGGATCCGGTATCCTGCAACTGTTTCCATAAGTTACTCACGACGCTGGGCATTAAATTGAACTCTCTACAAATTTGGACTTGAGATTGACCTGTTTCTAGCCTCCCCACAATTCGCCACCTCATTCCATTATCTAAACGTTGGTGGTTACTCATTTTTACTGTTACAATTTGAAATTAACCGATTACTGCAAAATAACACCATCTATTAACCATCTATTTATTTATTATAGTAGTATATATTAACCCATTTTTTTGTTTATTCTGCAACCGCTGTTTCATACCTTCCGACTCCAACGAGTGTTACGCAAGATCATGCATGTGTATTACACTTATTGAATGGTTATTTGTTTTGTATTGTATCAATGTATGTACATATCAAATTTCATTAAAATCGGTACAGTAGTTCTAGAGATAATCGACCAAGTCTGCAAATTCTCTTAATTTCTTACACCAGTGTATATAGTAACATGGTAAAACATTTTAAACTTCTGAAGGAATTATTTATTATTTATGCATTTTATCTACCTATTAATATTTTAATTTCCTTGTCTCAGTTTAGATGATTGTTTGATGTTAACGAATTTAATCATACGCCGTATGACACATGAAAGCGTTAAATAAAAAATAATATTTAATGAACCATGTTACTCCGAAAAATATTCATATTTTTATACTTTGAGGGATGAAAAAAAAGGTGATTACAAAGAACTTTACAAAAAAAATCCAATTAACAAGCTAATCTATACAGTAGTATATATTAGACCTCCCCAGGTGCAAACACAACTGCAAAATTTTCTGTGATACAATATGATTTATAAATCGTAATCGAGAAAATATGCGTTTATCAGACCAAAAGTACGATCTATGTGTTGCCAAAATAACTTTATTCTTGCTGTCATTAACAATAAATCATAAGCCTGATGACAGATTTACGGAAAAAATAATTTGTTGAAACCGCAACAAAAAATTTGATTAAAATTGCAGTCGTGCGATACAGTATTTCTTTTGATTTTTATACAAACAATCAACGTATTCTTTAAAACAAGGCAAACTAAAAAAGATTTATACATTTCCGTACACATTATGATTCTGCTGGCCTTTGAAAGTGATTCCTTTTGAGGAAGTTTGCGAATAATGCACAGAATCGGTAATTACGTGACAATTACGGAGCCTTGAGTCGGGGAAACGCTATTTAAAATGAGATATGAGGACACTGAAAACGTGAAGGCTCTCTCATATGCAATTGATGCTCAGTTTTATCCTTACTAAATTATATTACGAAGAGTTTTTTAAAGTGTCTGATTTAGGAAAATCCTTGTATAATATTTGTTTTCACTCGCATTAAATCAGACTTAAAAAAAAACAAAACCTCCATTTTACGGCCCAGAAGGCCAATGTATCGAAATAATTGAAATTCACGTTATACTAAGCTCTGTACACGAGTGAATTTTAAAGGACTTTCCTTCGAAGTCTTGAACCGTAACGAAGGTCACTACATCGCGGAAGACTCACACTGCCTGATTAATGAATGAAATGTGAGGTAATCCGTTTGCGTTGTATTCCGTAAGTGTGTCTAAGCAGACTACTATTACAGTATCCCATTCTATCTCTCTATATAAAACAGTTCTATATATATAAATCTATATATATAAAACAGTTCTATATATATAAATCTATATATATAAAACAGTTCCGTAACTGACTGACTGACAGATAATGCACAGACCAAACCGCTGGACCTAAAGGGCTGAACTTTTGCATGGCGATTCTTCTTATAGTATAGGGGTGCACTAAGAAAGATTTTTGAAAAATTCTTCTTAGATTTTTAAAAATTAAATTTTTACGATGTTTTAGAAACTTTTTTTAAGTTTGCATTTAAAATGATAATCTGAGGGTCATAAAATTTATATCACGATAAAGGTCATAAAAATTCCTTTAAAATGAAATTTTTTTAAATCTTTACCTTCATTTTCTATGATACCTTAAACTTATTTTGCGCCATGTGCATAACAACGAAATAGACAAAAAAAATTTTTTTCTTGCTAATGCGGCAGACGATTGGACATTATCCAAAAAAAATATTCAAATACAGCAAAAGATATGTTCCTCAAACTGTACTATATTCTTTAGTATGGTCTATTAGATTTAATTTGAATATTTTCTACTTTATTTTGTCTATAAAAATATCCCTTATGATTTTTTATACATATATATATATTTTTTTGGACATCAATTGCTTACATTGATCGTTGTATATATATATATATATATATATATATATATATATATATATATATATATATATACATATACAGGTAGCCCTCCTACAACACGGCATCTTACAACATGGTTTCACTCTAACACGATAGGATAAATTGCGGTAACCCTCGTATAACACTGCAACATGTAACACGGTTTCGCTCTAACACGATTAAAATAAATGCGAAACCCTTTGTACAACACTGTACTTCTACAGTACTAGATAACATGATTTTTGTTTAACACATTTAAAAACTAAATTATCTTAAAATAATGACGGGAAAGAATAATGAACTATCAGTGGCTTTACATAAAAATGCATAAACAAATTATAAATTATTCACTTATACAGTAACTCTATAAAATTACGAGAAGGCCTAAGCTTAGCCGAAATTCTTGAATCATTTTTCCTGAATGCAGACCCTTCCGCTGAAAGAAGTCGAAAATTCAAAAGGGAGCTGCAAAATTGTCTATGTCCATACCGCTAAATCTACAGTGACTTTGTAAGAACCAGCAAACAAACCAAAATTGCAGATTTTTTAGAGGATAGAAGGTGCAAAAACTTTATGAAGAAAAAGGTTCTGAAAGTGAAGGTGATATCGTTCAACCGTTAAAACGTTCGGGTTTGATTGTACTGACCAGTGATGAGGAAGAAGTTTATTAAGTTGTTTATATGGAATTTTTTAAAAAAGCTTGTTTTTAATAAGTTTTTAATAAGGGGCATTAATTGCATACATTGACTGTTGCATTTAATTTGAATGTACTCTAGTGAAGTATGGGTATTCAGCTAGTATGAATATATAAATTAACTCTATGTACAGTGAGAAAACTTAAGAAAATTGATAACTGACGCAACTTTTTTCTTCATATTTTTATTTTTATTTTTTATTTTACATTTTTATTTATTTATTTATTATTTTTAGATTAGTAGAAAGTAAACGACTAAGCATTGGATAAAATTTTTCTTTGGAAATGAATTATTTGTTACAAATCTGCTTTTAAAAGTTTTAAACTCCCAGTTTCTACAGATCAGTTAATCTTTTATAAGAAAATCATGTTGCTAAATAATTTTCATCTTGCTAAGTTTGATGGATTATGTTTCTTAAAACAATATTTCAGGAAACACTTTTTTTCTCTCCTGAAAAGCTGCTTTATCCATTTCTTATTTATTTTCTCTGTTGCTCACGAGTCGTACGAGGTTACCTTTTGTCAAGGGTAAATTGTTTTAAGCAGATGACTACTTAGAAAATACGCAGTAAGTAGTATTGCTACTGATTTGTTCTTGGAGCTGTCAAATTTTAAATAATCTGGATTGTTTAAACTCACTCGGACATTTAACTGACTTATTAACCATTTTATAAGATTTAGTTTTGGCCGTAATATATGTTATTTTATGAGTTTCCCCCCGTCAGATATTAACGTATTTTCACTTATTGGAAATGAATCTACCAGAAAAAGTGATGTTTCTTTATACAATATACAGGATAGTTATGTTTAGCTTTCCCATATTTTCGTTTTAATAGACTAAGTTTTTTCGGGCCAGAGGTAGTCATTCGGTAGCGCGTCGGCTTTCGGTACTGAGGGTGCTCGTATCGAATCCTGACAAGCCTAAATACCACCTTGACAACTAAATACCACCTTGTCTAGGCAGTATTGTTTATACTGCCTAGTATTGTTTATATTGGTTGACTAGGCAGTAATGTTTATATTAGTTGACTAGGGTATGGGCACGTTAAATTCGTAGACTGGAAAGTCCTTCTTTGAGGTTAGTGGATGGGGAAGGTATGATCTCCCAAGATGTTGCCCCTGGGGTTGCTCGATCAAAATTATGGTGGCACCTAGCCAAGAAGGACTCGTGTGGTGCTATTATAAACCAGAGCCGCACTACTCAGCCCGAAGCTTATATGGATCTGGTCTGGCACTTCAGGCCAGGGTGCATTGGGAAGAACAGCAACAGCAACAGCAACAGCAACAGCAACAACAACAAGTTTTTCCACAGACGTTAATTTATAAAGAAGGTTTTTAAGTGAAACGAGAGGAATCTCAAATAGAGATTTAGTTGTGTTTACTAAATAGTTCGTCAGCACTTATTTCCAACGGTTCCGTGCCTATTAAATGATCATCTGCCAGAACTGAGAATCGAACCCGAGTCTTTTGCTATTCGCAAACGTACGCTAGCCTGCATTGGCCGTTTCGGCTGTGTAGACTAGCGTACGTTGCAGCTGTGCAGCTAGGGTATACCTGCAAAGATGACTTACCGTAAAATCTTTGCAGGTATTGCTACGCAGCTTCTGGTCTTCAGGTTCACCAAGCTTATGGACTAACGGCCGGGAAGCATAATATTTGTGGATTCCCGTAAAATCTCGAGTATAATACGCACTTTTTTTTCACATTTAAGTCTGCAAAAAAGAGGGTGCGTATTAAACTCGTGTACAAAAAAAACGCATTTTTAAACACTAAATAAACGACAAACAATAGATGAGTTGTATTCTAGGGAAAGGGATTAAGACTGATAATATGACAGTATTGTTTGTTTTAATTAAAAATTTAAGCCTTTTTTTTCTACTGAATTTGAAGTTTTCGTTTTTTTATTACAAATTTTATTTATGTTAATAAGTATTTGTGCAATTTTTAAATAAAATATTAAAAAGTTATGGGTTCGTATTATAGTCAAATTTCAATTTTTTCCGAAAATTTCGCACAAAAAAAAGCATACGTATTATACACGTGTGCGTATTATAGTCAAGATTTTACGGTACTTCCGTTTACCTTCCTATTTTGAATGTTTGTAAACCTATTAGTTCTAAAAGTCATTGATTCAACCAATTAATACACGAGGGTGAACCGTTGAATTGTATTTACTCGATGATTTATTTTATTCACGTTTGATTTGAAAGAAGTCATTTTTTTCAAGAAAGTTTAAAAGTTTGCCTGTTCTCTTTATCTTTACTGAAAGCGTTCTATTTAATTTGTCCAGGTCAGTTGGAAGCTGATGTTTTACAGCCAGACTATGAATATGAAAATGGACGATTTTTTGAAGACGACGAGGCCTCGTTAAATAAGGACTACCTTACCTCCCCGAAGGAACAGAAATTCATGGAAGCCCTCATCGTTGAAGCTGGCAGGCATGTGCTCATGCCAGAGCTGTACTTATCGAAGGAAGAGAGAGAGAAGGGGAAGCTCAGAGTCCTTGATATAGGTCAGCCAGAAATCGAAGAAAGCTACCTGAACCAAAAATCTCGACGAGGAGGGTCGAACTGTCCAGATCATTGTACCTTATACAAGCCAGTTTGTGGAACAGATGGAAAAGTGTATGAGAGCGAATGTCACATGAAGAAAGAGAATTGCGGGTAAATATCCAATTTTTACCTTAAAATGTTTTGTAGGACGTACGTATTTATTTCAACACGATAATGCCCTTACATTAAATTTTGATCGTTTTGAGAAAGCTCATTTTTATAAATACAGTTTCCATTCTGTATAGCAATTTTTTTAGAGAGTAGAAGATTTGGATTGTTATGCATGAGAGGTTTGGTGCCCTACAAATATGTTATGCAATAAACTAGGGAACATACGTAAAATAAGACTGGTTTTCTTATGAAATTTTTTTTTTCAATGCTGCAGGCACTTGTCTCTGACGATAGGTACTTCTCTGACATTAGTCCACGAAACCCCGCGAAGCTTTGCTGGCTACTTTATTACGGGAGAACCAATAAGGTGAGCTAGAATTGCTCCCTATGAGGGGGACGACACTGAAAAGACCAAGCCTGATACGTGATTTGAACCAATCCCACTGCGTGGTAGCTCAGAACGCTAGCCACTATATGTAATGAAATCTACAGATAGATGAAATGAAATCTACAGGTGAATGAAATGAAATCTACAGGTGGATATATATTCGTGTCTGCAGTACACAGACTTGAGCACTGGCACACCATGAAAGAAAATAATTTACTTATATTAATTACTTTATACATAAAATTTTAAGACTAAGTAAGAAGCTTTGCTTTAAAAGTTGAAAACTAAGCTATTCAGAATCAGCGAGCTCACAGATCAAGAGATACGGTATCATTTACGACACCAGCGGATAATGCAGCATTATATTTAGCTTTGAGAAAATCGTCAAAACTAGAGTAAGGAAAAAAGTCATAGGAAACTTTTATTAATTAAGATGTGGGTCAATATAAATCAAATGGGACATCTAAATTACTTCTAAACATAGATGCAAAATGTAGCATTAAACAATATATTGAATTATAACCGCAGGAAGAGAGCGCAATGCCTCGAAAGAAATATCTAATTTGTCAGTTTAATTAATAAGTGAGAAAAAAATCCCTTCCGAATCTAAGACTTATTGTAAATTGGGATACGGAAAAAATGAATGAAAAAAATCAAATTCCTTTTAGGTATGTTACGATACCAAAAAGTTTTTATTTTTATGAAGTTAGAGCTCTAAAAAAATTAAAAATGCGAAAGTCATATTACATTAAAATAGAGATTTAGGTAGAATTAGAAATAATTAAAAGACACATTTTAATTTAAATATGAAAATAAAACATACCAATTTTCCAAACAATTTTTTTTATAGAAAAAATATTTGCCAGAACCGCAAGATCCAGATGTGATTTTTCTTTTGTGACAGTTAACAAATTCATCCATAATTATTCTAATTATTATTCCATAATTTTCCTCCATTATTCTAATAATTATTACATTATTATTCTTAATTATTCTAATAACATACCTGTATGCGTTGCTCAGTTAGGATAGCGAATTTCCTGACGACAGCTGACCAATGATGTCGTAGGCATGAAACAAGACCTTTTGCTCCGTATATGTTTTAAAAGAATAAATACAACAGAGGTGATAACGGTTATAAAACATAAACTTCCGATAAATTTTTTTATAGAAAAAAATATTTGTCAGAACCGCAAGATCCGGATGTGATTTTTCTTTTGTGACAGTTAACAAATTCGCCCATAATTATTCTAATTATTATTCCATGATTATCCTCCATTATTCTAATAATTATTACATAATTAGTCTCCATTATTCTAATAATAGATCTGTATGCGTTGCTCAGTTGGGATAGCGAATTTCCTAACTACAGCTGATAAATGATGTCGTAGGCAAGAAACAAGACCTCTTGCTCCGTATATGTTTTAATAGAATAAATACAGCAGAGGTGATGAAGGTTAGAATTATAGAGCATGTTAGCCTGCGCTGTTTACAATGTTCATTTTGAACACGGAACTGCAACCGAACTTGGAGCTGCAATCATAGATGATAGGAAAATCCTGCCTAATCAAAAACTACACATTAATTTAATCTTGGCAAGCCAAAGAGAGCTATTGAAGTACTAAGAAATCAAGGTCAACCAACAAAAGATTAAAAATTCACAACTGAAAAACTATTTACGCGAATCATTTTCTGACGCTTTCTTTCATTCATGTTTTTGTTGTACAGCTTTACATTTGCAGTTTCGTAGGTAATACTGTTTTAATTTTTATAAAAATAGCTTTTACTCCTTTGCCTTTTACAGTTCAGTCATGAAAGTTCTTTTTGTGATAATTTTTATACAATCTTTTTTTTCTTCTGGGATTTACATTTCAATATCCAGAGTTTAATTAATTTCGTACAAAACTAAGAACATTGAACAACGGAGAGCAAGAAAAAATCCTTTTTTTTATCGCAAGCGTAGCTTTTAGGAGGTAAGGGACAACCGAGACAAATAATAAAGTTTGAAAATAAAATCTGAATACTCGTCTAAGATTACAAAGGGGAAACAGAGCAGAAAGTAAAAGTAAAAGATTGGGAGTGTTCTTGAAATTGCTTATCATTGGCTGAATTAGGTAAAATTGTCAGAGATCAATACTATTATATCGAAGAGGGGAAGTCATAGAGAATTTCTTAGAAAGACTGTTGATAAAGCCTTTCGCCAAAACTTTATCTGATGCGGAGAGTTTAATGAAATTCTTAGACATGGCTCATTTTTTATCATGTTCGTGGTATAGTTTTCAATTCCCTCTCTATGTGATTGGGTAAAATGGCTTCAGCCCAAAAGTCATAAAATTCGTTGTTTTTTCTGTTATTAACCTACTTGACCCTATTCAGCATACAGAGATCGTAGATATTTTTTGTATGAAACTCGATGAAACAACATATTATGGTAGTTGAAACTCATGTATATACTTATATATATGCAACGGAGAGCGTTCTCTCTGGTGTTTCATGATTTTCTCTACTATGTGGTGTCAATTGCTCGCTGTTACCATTCTAAAATCCTCTAGGAAGATATCGCATCCTTCTTTATGTACAGCCCTTTTCAGGTAATACAAATAATGATAATGATAATAATAACAATAATAATAATAATAATAATAATAATAATAATAATAATAACAATAACAATTTTTAACCATATATATATATATATATATATATATATATATATATAGGGTGTCCATAATTCAAAAGGCTGCAAAAAAAAGAACCACTGGTCAGAATGACTTCAAATTTGAACTGAATATACTGGAAGAAGGGGGAAACGATTTGGCATAATAAAAGAAAAGTTCTAAAATGTTACAGCTTGATACATTTTGGAACTTTTTTTTATTATGCCAAATCGTTTCCCCCTTCTTCCAGTATATTCAGTTCAAATTTGAAGTCATTCTGACCAGTGGTTCTTTTTTTTGCAGCCTTTTGAAAGTGGGATTTTAATTATTGACACCCTGTATATATATATATATATATATATATATATATATATATATATATATATATATATATATATATATATACACACACATATGTGTGTGTGTCTGTCTGAGTCTTTGTGTGAGTATACATTCAAGTGCGCTCTTACCAGTATCGAGTTCGACTCTCGCAAGTGCAACGAATAGCATTCTTTCTGGCGTTTCATGATTTTCTTTACCACGTGGTGTCAATTGCTCTCTATTACCATTCTAAAATCCTCTAGGAAAATATCGCATCCCTCTATTAATACAGTCCTTTTAGGGTAATACAAATAATAATAAATCTAAAAAAGCAATTTTTAATCGTTTATTATTAGCTCCCTTTGTACATTGACTGATCCAAGCACTTTGTCCGAAACAGGATCAGACTCGGTGAAATTTGCTTGGACTTACAGAGCATTTAAGCTCTACGTAACTAATGAATCCATTGCGTATATGTCATCAATTATTAATAAAAAAGTTTTGTAAGAGAAAAAGTCAAAAGTAAAAATAAGAAATTTTTTTTTATATATTAGTTACGACACTATTATATTTCTGTGTCACTAAAGTTCTGTAAAATTTATAAGTTAACAACATGTTACAAAGGGAAAAAATGCAATATGTTGTTACATATGGCAATTTTGGAACTTCATCCATTACACTTTGCAGCCGAGACTGCTGTCCATTTATTTATAGGGGCACCGTATAGGTGGCCAGCATTACCCCCTACAAGCCGGTCCCGTAATTTAGAACCGAGTCAAGTGCTGAGACCAGGAACACTTGACCCCACACCTCCAGAGGTAAATTTGAGCACTTTGCAGCCACGTTTGATTTTACGTGCACCAGCCGCCAGCAATATTTCAGAAATGTTTTGGGATTTGACAGTAGAAAAACCTGGAACTACAATCCTAATTAAAACTACATAAAATCTTTTTCAAAAATGGGAACCAAGGCTAATTTTTTAACTTTTAAAATGAACTTACGGTGTATTCATCTCCAAAGTTAATTAAGGCGATAATGGACCTTCAGATTGATAAAAATATGTCCCCAAAAATGATTTTTTTTTTCTTTCAGAAAAGGATTCTGCAACTCATCAGCTATAAATTTTAAAAAAAAGTATGTTGATCCGATCATTATTAACCGAGTTATATGTATTTTTTCAAACGTAAATAATGGAAATGTTAGTCAAATTAAAACTTTAAATGCCATTTTCTCAAAACAAGTTTTCATGTCGTTCCGGTAAGTTCAAAATGTTCCATGAGTCATAATTTTTCTTGAATTTTCATAAAATTTCATAAAATGATTATTTATACATGTTAGAATAAAACTTAGTAATCAATTCATTATACTATTTTAAAACAACTTAAAATTTTTACAATAAAAAACAATCTTTTGATAAAATTTTGCATAAAATGACCTATTTTTACCGATTTCTTTTCTAGTTTTTATAAATATGACTGTAAATCAAATGTTGATACTAACTTTTATTACGACTATATAAAGCTAGCTTAAGAGAGAAAATTAGATATCTGAGACAAAAATTAATGCGCATGGAGCATTTTTAAATAGAGTAATTAACAAACTGATTATAATTAATATCTTAATTAATTACATTCTTATTTTTTTTTTAAATTTAGAATTTCCATCTCTAAACAACGCTGTATAAGTATACAAAATTTCATAGAAATTGGTTAATAAATAAAAAAAAAAGTTTTTCATGGTCCATTGTCGCCTTAAGCTTCCATGAAAACAGTATTACATTTCACAACGTAAGGAACTTCCACAGATTTTTATGTGTCAGTCCGAGTTTATATAACCTTCATTAACCCGCATGACTAAATTACTACACACACCTGTGTCTTCTAGCAGATACATCACAGGAGAAATAGGTTCATATTAAGCCTCTTAAAGGTAATTTGGCATCATTTAATATGAAAACAACCTCTCATCCGTTTGTTCTCTTTTCAAGGCTTCAGAATGCGCGTCGAATTTAAATCACTGTTACAAGCTGCGACGCACATTACAGGGTGGTGGCCTGTTCTAGAAATGTGAGAAAATAGGGAAGATATTAACATAAAATAAATCATTGATTAATAACTCTTATATAACGTGGGCCTTATGTAACATGGTTTCGCGAGACTAATCTTATTTCATTATTTTTTATTTACTCTACAATTGCTTTAGCGTGTGGGGCTGAACGGTGTCACGGATGCTATAATAATAACTCTTTTGCTGAGTTGTTGCGATTTTTTTTTCAGATTAAAACTTTAAATGAAACAGAAACTTAAGTATAATTTTTAGTTTACGTGTCGATTTGCATTGTATTTCTTTATTAATGCAAATGTATTAATACCTTCGTTTACTGATATCCCTGGTAACTCTTTCATTGGATGTATATTAATTGATAATATGTTTAAGAAAAATACATCCTTTCCACCAGATTTGTTGTCTTTTGAATATATGTATGTTGTGTGTGTGTTTTATATGTGTATGTGTATATGTGTTTTATTGAATATATATATATATATATTATATATTTTATATATATATATATATATATATATATATATATATATATATATATATATATATATATATATATATATATATATATATATATATATATATATATATATATATATATATATATATATATATCAGTTCCGTAACTGACTGACAGATAACGCACAGACCAAACCACTGTGCCAAAAGGGCTGACATTTTGCATGGCGATTCTTCTTATAGTGTAGGGGTGCACAACGGATAGAGGTGCACAACAAATTTGTTGACAACCTGCAAGTATTAACCAAAAAGTTTTAAATTCTTGATTACACAAGAAGTCAATTCAGCTTCCATCCCTGTGATCACTTGCTTTTTTTTTCCTAATGTTATTTATAGCAGTTATTATATTTACAACAATTATAACAGTTATTAAATTTTCTGTCATCCACAAGATGGCCAATATTACTGAATAATATTAATATTTTAAATGAAAAAAAATAATAATAATAACACATCAGTGATTGTACTCAGTGAAGACTTAATGCATACTTAGGCTTAATTGAAGCACTCATCAATGGCGCAATTACATGTTAACAACATAATATATCATTAAAACACTTAAAATTAACACATATTATTAATATTTGCATTACATAGTGATTTTCCAATATTTATAACTTTCAAAACCCCTTAAATCCAATGCATTATACTAATTAACATTTTTGACAACAACAATAAATTTATACACTGATAAAACAAACAAAATTTTTTCAATTTGCAAAAGCCATTATAAAATTACTAGTTTGCCCTATTCATTAAATAATTTACGTTTTATATATCTATGCACCAAATATACAGCATAGATTGCTATTTACTTTACATTTTAAAATTTTACAGATTAACACATTATATTGCGTTTTATTAACATTTTAAAGAGTTCTATACGATAATAAGCAATGTAATTAGCTATTTACAGTACCTAAGATAACCAATAGTTTTATACCTGGTATTACAAATGGAATACATATTATGACTTGCTATACAATTTAAAATCAATGCAATAAACTTATTAACATACTTTTCAATAACATTAATAATTTACACTTTAGCTGACCAAGGCACACAACGATAGCATTGCACCATCGTACAACCAATTCACGGAGTCTTATAGCGCCAGTGACCTTAGGATTAGATAACCTGAAAATTTACTTGTTTCCATTAAATGTTACGTTAATACTGCGAATAAGTCTTTACTTAAAATACAGCATGATAAACACAATGAATTTCTTTTTAAAATCAGAATTATTTGCACTTTAGATTGCATTTTACATAAATTAAAACTTAACATAACATTTTAACTTTTTATTTTTGTTTTTGTTTATATATATATAAATAAATGCACGAACATTATAAAATGTACATTTAGAACTCAAATCCAACAAAATAAATCATCTTTTCAATTACATTTATAATTAACACAATGCGTTACAAATCATTTCCATTTCCATCCTATTCGCAGTTAAATAACACTATATACAGTGGAATCTCGATCTATCGTTTTCGAAGGGACTTACTGATCTAAACGATGGATGCGGGAAAACGATAGATAAGGAAACACACAAAAAAGTATTAACATTCCTTAAAGTTTGATATCCCTTAAATATATCTATTCACATACATAAATGCATACATACCTGTAGTGTAACTGAAGATAAAATTGCAAAGTTGTACTGAAATCCAAGATAATAGTAATAAAAAAAGAAATACACGTAGGTGCACGAGAATTTTGATTCAAATAAAAGTATTTAATCTTCGTTTTTTTTTTTTTTTTGCGGTTTTCTCTCCACAAGTAAACAATATTTTTTTCTGCGTTGCAAATTGCATTCCTTTCGGTATCGGTTATTGTGTGAGAGTATAAAGAAGCGTCAGCCGTGAATGGTTTGTAACTAGAACCATTCCATTGCACTGGATGGGGTCCGACATAAGACCACCAGGAAGTTCTGCTTCCGGGTGAAACCCTCACCGGCCAGTGTCGAGTGCAGCAATTAGAAACTTTTCACACCCTAGACCAAACACCAGGGCGCCTCCATCCCAAGGCCAAGAGAAAAGCCAGAGGACAGCAGGAACCGCTCAAGTAGGCTAACTGTGAGCCATAACTGATAAGAACAGAAATGTTGAATAGTCGGAGAATTTGGAATGAGTTTCCGAAAATAGGATACTTCAGGAGCTAAAGAATTAAGGAACACCAACGACGAACAAATACTGGGAGTAGTACGACTCTGCGAAACCAGGCTGAACAGGAGAGGACAAAAATACGATACCGTGTTCTCAAATGTTCTGCTCATTATTTAATTAGAGCGTCATTCTAGCTCAATCCAGACATTTTTATTTCAGGTTCAGTTATTATGAAAAAACGATCGATCCGATAAATTAATGTAAAGCTGCGATTTTCTGAACGAATATTGCGGGAAAACGATGGATCGAGGAACGATCCATGCGGTCTGTTTTTGCTTGTTTTCTATGGAATTTATTCGGGACTGGATGAAATAAACGATGCATACGGGAAAACGATCGATCGGGGAACGATCGATCGAGATTCCACTGTATATACTTATACAAATTAGCAATTAGCTCAGAACCCTCACATGCACGAAAGGCATTCGCTGGTCCATGAGTTCACTCACTATCTTCCGAATAACCTTTTTACAGTAAAAATCGCAATAGAATTTCTATTTATTCCCTCTCTCGCAATCTTTAGGTAAATGTTTCCTGTGTTCTTTAAAAGCTTCGCATTCAAACAGACAGTGTTCGACTGTCCGATCATCTCCGCACACAAACCTCTTGTCTTTATTATGTATTCGATGTTGGTATGAGCCGAAGGCTCCGTGTCCCGCGAGTGCTTGATTTATTTTAAAATCACCTAGGAGTCTGTCTTTGGACACATTTGGAAAACCCCCGTAAACTTTCCGGCCGTTATCAGAATCCATCCATCTCTTTTGCCAAACTTTAATCGCATCTTCTTCAAATTCTTTTCTTATCTTTTTCCTATTCTTTTTAAATTTAGTATCGATTTGTAGCTGTCCCGTGGCTTCCTTTGCTATTTTATCAAAAGCCTCATTCTTTTCGATAAATTACTTAATTTATCCCATTCTACTGTGCAGTATGTGATAAAACGCTTTAAAGAAGAAAATCGGATCGAAAACAAGGTAAGAAAAGGTCGTCCGGCAAAGTTAACAAAACGTGATCAGAGATTTATAATTAGAAAATTTGTGAAAAATCCACGTTTGAGTGCTGTAAAAGTTTCTGTAGAATTTAATGAAACATTTTCTACTTCAATTTCACCTGAAACTGTTCGACGAGTTCTCAGAGCAGCTGAATTATATGGGTGTTCTGCCAGTAGAAAATTTTTTGTGAGTGAGAAAAACAGAAAGTTTAGGCTTTCCTTCGCACTATCGATGATAAATAAGCCCCAAACGTATTGGAATAATGTCTTATTTGCCGATGAAAGCAAGTTTAACATTTTTGGTTCCGATGGGCGTATAATTGTATGGAGAAGAAAAAATGAGGAACTTAATCCCAAGAACTTAGTAGGAACAGTTAAGCATGGCGGTGGAGGTGTCCTTGTGTGGGGGTGCATGTCAGCACCAGGACTAGGTAATTTGGTATTTATTGATAGCATAATGAATCATGCTGTTTATATAAATATTTTAAAACACAATTTAAAATTATCAGCCCAAAATTTGGATATTGGAAACAACTTTGTTTTTTTATCAAGATAACGATCCTAAGCACACTGCTCTCAACGTTCGCCTCTGGTGTTTCTAAAATTCTCCACAAGTCTTGAAAACACCACCTCAATCACCAGATTTAAAACCAATAGAACATATTTGGTGGGAACTGGAGGTTCAAGTACGAAAACACGACATTCACCGAAAAGCGAACTGAAAACAATTATGATGGAAGAATGGATGAATATTGATGCAGAAATTACAAAAGAACTAGTGCAATCTATTCCCAGACGTTTAAAAGCTGTTGTGGATGCTAAAGGATATCTTACTAAATATTAATTTAACGAAAAATTAGAATATTTACTAATATGTAGAGATTTTTTACAAGTGTACGAGGACTTTGGTGATATAAAGTTTTTGTTACTTTTTGATTATTGGTTTCTTAAAAATAAAGTTTTACTATGTTTTAAAAATATTTCATGTAGTTTTGTTAAGAATAGATTATAGATCTTATTATTAAACTAGTTGGTACCCGTCAAAACATGACGGCTAGATAGTAAATAAATGTACTAATACACATATTATACACAACACGTCATTGCCTAATGTTGAAAATCGTATTAATGCGCAGAAACAAATTAATGTGTTTAAGCGGCCTCGTGCTTGGTGAGTATCTAAAGCCAGATTTAAAAATGTCACCCAGCATGTGCAGAAAGCAATTTTTTTAAATTGTAAATTATCGCTAATTAAACAGCGGGAAATAAACAGTTTCCATCAGGTTAAATCTTAAATTTCACAATCATAATTATCATAAAAATAAAATTGGCAGATAGAGATCTAGAGAGACTCCTCGCAATAAACGTGTTTATCATTAAAACATGTCACTGAGCACGCACAGAAACAGTGAGTTTCTAAAGACAGATTTAAACATGCCACTGAGCATGCGTATAAATCAGTTTTTAATTGTAAATTACCGCTAATTAATAGAAATTGCGGTTACAAAAACCAAATTTGACAAATCTACAGATTACAGTCTTTCGTTTAAGACCAAAATGAATTAAATTGATGCAGTAGTTTTCTCTCACGGACTGCCCAAAAAGTCGGCTTAGCAACTTAAATATATAGATACCCATTCTGAAATATTCATTTTAGTTAATGGATAGACCCCTATTTCATTCAAAATCGTAAGTGTACGAACACTTTTGGGAGCCACTGTATATATAGGGTAACTCTAGGATAGATGGCCATAGTTTTTAAAGACTGAAATAAAAATTCTTAGAATGCAAACACAAGAAATATTTATGCATATTTAAAATTCTTATTTATATACTCATCATATTTAGGGCAAAAAATAATTAAACATTGAGAACAAAAAATGGGAAACATAGTTTGAAATTAAAATGGCAGATGGCCATCTCTCCTTCAAGTCGGAGAGAGGCCATCCAATAGAAGAAAGGAAAAGTGAATTTAAAATAGCAAAAAACAACACATTTCATATAGTTAATCATGAAAAACATATAGCAATTTGCAAAGATGCAATTGTTTCACGGAAAATGAGTGAATAAAATACGAATTAACAACATTTGAAGTATAATTTCAACCCTTCACTTTTCGTAAAATTTTACGACATTTTTGGCAAAGGTCTTGATAGTTTGTATGCGTTTAATGGTACTAATTCAGGCACCTTATGCATTTTATCCAGTCATGGTTGTGGTATTGTATTCTTCTCCACAACCAACACAGTGATCCTCATCAAATTCTGTTCCCTCGGAATCTGTAGAATCTGATAATTTAAAATGTACTTCATCTTCTGTAGTTTGAAGTATGCATCTATTTCTTCACGATTCATGGCTTCACTTCTCGCAAGTGACACACCTTCAGCTTTTCTGATTGATATATCAGAATGACGACTTAGGAATAGACTTAGCCAAACATACCCAGCCTTTTCACTTGTATCATTAAAACGGTGCTTTATATCCAGTTTTTTGGCAAATTCAAAAGCGAGAATTCTCATATCATATCAAGTAAATGGGAATCCTTGTTTCTCCATTCGTTTAATATGTTTTACGAATCTTTCTTCATTTTCTTTTCCAAACATCGGACCAGGACCCATGCT
Source organism: Dolomedes plantarius (assembly GCA_907164885.2). Classification (NCBI taxonomy): domain Eukaryota; kingdom Metazoa; phylum Arthropoda; class Arachnida; order Araneae; family Dolomedidae; genus Dolomedes; species Dolomedes plantarius. The sequence continues at coordinate 151,372,501 of OU015493.1, forward strand.
GCCTTTATGGAATTATTGGTCTTCAATCGGCGCTCAAAAGTCTTGCGTTGAATGTGAAATGCTGCAGACGCTCCTTTTACAGAGTATGATCCCGTTTGCACAGCCTCCATTGCCTTAGACAAATTATTTTGACTCTAGGTCCCTCGGTTTGAAGGAGGCTTTCTTATGTATTTATTCGGCATCTTGAAAAACTGGAAAAAAAAACATCGTTCAGCATATTATATTATTATTATTATTATTGAAATATTAATCTTAGTTAAAATTGAAACAATTATATCCATTAATATAATTATAAACATAAAAGTTATATAATTATTTTAAATATAATTATATTTAGTTAAAATCCTCACTCCGTATAATTTTGAAATATTGATTAAAGGTGGTCATCTCTCCTCGATTTTATGTGGCCATCTATCCTGAAATTGAAGGACAGATGGCCACCCAATTTAAAGCGTCACTCCACCATTGTACGTCTTTGTTTTAGGCTTAGAAACAAAGATTGGATTATACATGTGCCTTAAAAGTCCGCAAAGTAAAAAAATAATGTAACGTACTTATTGCAAAACATTCAGATACCTAACTCAACAAAAATATTCAACCACTAAATTAAATAAACATTAAAATTTCACTTACTTTTTATAATCGAAAAAAAAACTGTACCTCGCAATGAATGAACTCATTTGAACATATCCTAAGAAAAAAGTTTAAACTGCCACATATGATCAAGTTTTGGAAATATTTAGACAGGCCATCTCTCCTCTATGTCCATCTATCCTAGAGTTACCATATATATATATATATATATATATATATATATATATATATATATATATATATATATATATATATATATATATCTTATATCTAATATATATAAAAGAGCTCGTCTGTTTGTTTGTCCGCTATAGAATCATAGACTGTTTCACCCAGCGGGACCAAATTCGGCACATTTAATGTTTAGGACCCGAGAAACTTAAATCAGGAAAAACGAAATTTGGGGCTCAATTAGTTTTTTTAAATTAATTTTTTAATGATTTTTGTGCCTCTAAGAGGTGCGCGACCACCTGTGGAGCCCCTTCACCACAACCAGCTGCGTTTAGAGAGATGGTTTGGGGGGTGACGGGGGGGGTCAAATTCCAATGCGCGGGAGAAAGAGGGTTGGGAATGACCTTTGGCCCTGGCTCCCCAAATAAACACAACTGGCCAGATGAACATGAAGAGCGGGGGTGCAGCCCAGTATTTTTTTGATGGAATGCATGAAAAATTTTATATCTATATATCTACCCGGGCAACGCCGGGCAATAATGCTAGTATATATATATGTATATATATATATATATATATATATATATATGTATGTATGTATATATATATATATATATATATATATATGTATGTATGTATATATATATATATATATATATATATATATATATATATATATATATATATATATATATATATATATATATATATATATATATATATATAATTTTATCCTATATTCTGTCCATCGCAATTACCATGATATATGTTAAAACGAAGGTCTGCGTATATAAGCCCCGAGTGCCGTATTGATATTTGAATCGTTCGAAATTTGTCTTAAATTTACAGGTTTTGGTTTGTCTGGCCTTTGTGCAGGAAAAGACGACGGTTAACTACCAAAAGCGCAACTCTGTCAGAGGAATTGATACATTTTGATGAACTTTGAAAGGTCTTTGAGGTCCTCTTCAGTTGAAATTAAAGGAGGATACTCTTTTTGAAGCTATAGGGAAATGCTAATTGATTGCACGTTATGTTATCACATTTGTCTCTGTTTCAGAGACAGCAGCGTAACTACGGGTCCATGGCAAAAATGCCGTGGCAGGCATTACCTCTGCCCGACTCGTTGTTTGGACCTAAACGATCCTGTGTGCGGTTCAGACGGCCGGATATACCACAATGTATGTGTATTCAGGAAGAGAAATTGTGGGTAAGTTGGTTGTTTGCTAATTTTTTTTATCTTTAAGGCGACAATGGACCATGAAAACTTTTTTTGTTATTTATTAACCAATTGCTATGAAATTTTGCATACTTATACAATTTTGTTTTTGAGATGGAAATTCTAAAGAAAAAAAATCAGAATGTAATTAATTAAGATATTAGTTAAAATCTGTTTGTTAATTACTCTATTTAAAAATGCTCCATGCGCATTAATATTTTCTCTCTTAAGCTAGCTTTATATAGTTAGTAGCAATATTTGATTTACAGTCATATATATAAAAACTAGAAAAGAAATCGATAAAAATAGGTTATTTTATGCAAAATTTTATCAAAAAAAATTTTTTATTGTAAAAATTTTAAGTTGTTTTAAAATAGTATAATGAATTGATTACTAAGTTTTATTCTAACATATATAAATAATCCTTTTATGGAATTTTATGAAAATTCAAGAAAAATTATGACGCATGGAACATTTTGAACTTACCGAAACGACATGAAAACTTGTTTTGAGAAAATGGCATTGAAAGTTTTAATTTGACTAACATTTCCTTTGTTTACGTTTGAAAAAAATACTTATAACTCGGTTAATAATGATCGGATCAACATACTTTTTTTTAAAATTTAAAGCTGATGTGTTGCAGAATCATTTTCTGAAAGAAAAAAAATCGTTTTGGGGACATATTTTTGTCAATCTGAATGTCCATTGGCGCCTTAAGGCTGCTGTGTACTAACCCTATGGGATTCTCTCACCTCAATGTTAACCCATAGAGTAAATGTGTCCAAGGATTGCCGACTTGGATTTAAAGATTTTATTTTTAAATTGTACTCTATAATAGAGAAAGAAATTTTTACACCTTGGGGCATTTTTCGTTAAAAAAAAATGGAAATAATATTTTAAAATTTTAATTATTCGGGGGAAAATATCTGGTATAGTGTGTTTTAAACACTCATAAGATCCTTTGGTTGACGAAATTTATAAAATGAATCCTGTTGCAAGGTGCAGAAAAGTTCAGGCTCTATGAAAATACCATTTTTATTGAATTATCAGCATTTATGTAGCTGTAAATTGTAGACATTTTCTTCATAGGTTAACAGTGAGGTGAGCGAATCCAGTAGGAGGTTCGTACACAGCAGCTAAGCAAATTTTTCTATGAGATTAGTCATGACAATGTATTATAAAATTACTTATAGATAATGTTATCCAGATTTACCCAGCAAGGGCAAAAACATCATGCATCAGGAAAAAGGAATTTTAAAAACAGCTTTTTTACCACCAGATGGAACAGGAAGAAGTTAATTCATACACAAAAAATGAACATTTGTTCTGCCAAATTTCTGGAAACGTCACTGACTTTTATAAAAGAGCAGAATTCTTTCTTTTTAAAATTTTTGTCTATTGTTTCTTGCAAATTTTTTTCTTCACAAATTTTTGTCTATTGTCATATTCTTTTATTGATAAATTGAAAGCGTAGAAAACTTTTAAAATAACTTTTTGAATTCGCATCAGATAGAATATTCAATTTCCCACCAATTTTATGGATAACGGTCATTCTTTTTTCTTGACATTTGGACTGTCTATGTATACAAAACGTAGCTACAAAAATTATCCGATCATTTTTGACTTAGTTACATAATTAAAAATATAGCTGATGCTCATTACGTAACTTTTAAGTTTCCTCTTTCCTAAAAGATTAAGTTTATTATACAGAAATAATGCCTATAATATATATATATATATATATATATATATATATATATATATATATATATATATATATATATATATATATATATATATATATATATATATTTATATATATATATATACATATATATATATATACATATATATATATATACATATATATATATATATATATATATATATACATATATATATGTATATATATATATATATATATATATATATATATATATATATATTTATATATATATATATATATATATTTATTTATATATATATATATATATATATATATATATAATATATATATATATATATATATATATATATATATATATAAATATATATATATATATATATATATATATATATATATATATATATATATATATATATACATTGCTGGCCACTGTAAATGCAACACCCTGAAGGAAACATGCAAATAACATGAAATTTACAACATGCATTAGCGGAGGTGAGATATGCAAATGATTAGAATTTCAGCGCAGACGCACATCACGCACGCCTGTGGCGCCACTTCAAAGCGCTATTTAAGGCTTGGAGATTTCGACGATTTCAAGTTCGGCAATAGTGTTTTTCTTGTGGTTTTATCAAAAAACGATCAATTATGCCTCGTCGAAAACAGCGATCATCTTTTGATCAAGTATCCGAGTTCGACAGAGGAAGGATAGTGGCCTACCGAGATTGTGGATTATCTTTCAGGGAAATCGGTAGTCGTGTTGGACGAAACCAAACAACTGTAATGCGGATATGTGATCGTTGGATGCAGGAGGGTACGACGGACCGGCGTGTCCGATCGCATCCACCTCAGCGTACCACTTCACGTGATGACAGGCAAATTGTGCGCATGGCAGTGACGGATCGCTCAGTCACATCACGAACCATAGCACAGCACATGCAGTCTGTAACGCATCATCCAGTGTCTGCGCGTACCATTCGACGCCGTTTACAGCAGAGTGGTCTGTCCGCAAGACGTCCATTGCTTTGTCTACCCTTGACGCAGTACCACAGACGTCTCCGCCGCCAATGGTACGATGACAGAAGGATGTGGATGGCAGAATGGAATGAAATTGTCTTTACTGATGAGTCACGCTTCTGTCTGCAACACCACGATGGTCGCATTCGAGTCTGGAGACACCGTGAAGAGAGGATGCTGAACAGCTGCGTTATGCACCGCCACACTGGTCCTGCACCGGGCATAATTGATCGTTTATTTGAAAAAAACCACAAGAAAATCACAATTGCCGAACTTGAAATCGTCGAAATCTCCAAGCCTTAAATAGCGCTTTGAAGTGGCGCGACAGGCGCGCGTGATGTGCGTCTGCGCTGAAATTCTAATCATTTGCATATCTCACCTCCGCTAATGCATGTTGTAAATTTCATGTTATTTGCATGTTTCCTTCACGGTGTTGCATTTACAGTGGCCAGCAGTGTATATATATTTAAGATTTAATTTAAAGTGTTTAAAATATCATTTTCTCCGGGAATTTTTCTAATTTTATGCAGAAAAGATAAATCAGATATTTACTGGAATAAAGGGAAATATATATAAGATTTTAGTTAAACTTTCGTAACCTTAACTATAGATTTTAATCGATACCCGGCTTAAATATGTAAAAGATTTCCTATTTTATTTTGAATTTGACGAATTTTATACAATTTCAACACATAAAAATTTTATGCCTTTAACCCTATTTTCACAAATTCATTTTATATTTAAATGATTAACCACTATGTTCTCATCATTTGATATTTCTTTCTCTTATAATATCTCTAATATTCTGCAATTAAAAATAACTCTTTTTTTTCTGTGATTACATAAATTTTATTTTCTTCGAAAATAAACCAAGTCATTAACTCTTGCATGTGTTCTGGCTGAATGCTTCTTAATATACGCCAAAAGGCAATTTCGAAAACCTTAACGCATACTTTGTTGTTTTAATGAATCAATGCAATGATAAGCAAAGCTATATATGTATGTAATCCCCATGTGAACTCGTGTCAAAGGGTATCTAAACAAGATATATTCTTGCACATGTTTTCTTATCTTAATATCTGAGCAACTTCTCTGTACAATTGATTAAAGACTGAATTTTAGAGAAAATAAATTACAATAATCCAAACTCTCTCCAAGAAAAATATTTAATAAGACATTCATTTATTTTATCTTCCGTTCTAAAAGTTTCACTAGAGAGGGCTGCCATTATTAAATAAAGTTATGCATAAATAATATTTATTCATTATTAAATTTTATATTTATGATGTAAATATTTAGGGTGTCCCAAATATCGCCCCTGTGCCAAATATCGCCTACTCGTGTTTCTAAAGTATGATTCGCGCTATGTATGAGAAAAAGCAGTAACTTCTTAGTTCTGGGTTTGTACTAACAGCGGCGATAGCGACAACGCTCTTATCACTGACAATAGAAACTATGTGGCGTCTGAAGTTTTTTTGGCTGTTGTCTTCGTAAACTTTGGCTCCAAAGAATCAGAATCCAGTGAATGACCAGGTAGGTGCATTCAAATTCTAATTTTGCTTATACCATTTGAAAGTGCATTAAACAGAGACTTTGCTAGCAACGCCTTTTAACAGGTGCTCCTAATTTTGCCTGGTAGGCGATATTAGGAACCGCTCTGGAGTTCACTGGAAATTTCAATTTTTCCAATTTAGCTACATAATTTAAACTGGCACTGATCTGGTTTTGGAGCTAGTTGATCTCAGGATACTAAAGAAAATAGTTCTTAGGGATGTTCTTTGAGTTTCCAGCCTAATCAGAAACAAAAAAAGTTGATGAAATGTTGAAAAAAAGTTAGAGTAGGCGATATTTGGGACACCCACACTATTAACATTTATTATTGTCAATATTTTTTGAATTTTAGTCAGCGTGCTTTATAGTATATAAAGAAAAGAGATAACGCAAAGGTTACTGCGCGCAGCCAATAAAATATGATTTAGGACTAATATTCATAGCCTGCATTTTCAATTTTGATCAGCAGGGGTGAATTAATTTTTTTGTTTAAATTATGCCCGGAGCAACTCCAGACCATAGATGGCAGCGGGCAGAGGAATGTGGCTTGGTTTACACTGGTACCGCAAGGGTCAGATTCTGATTTGGTTAGGTACCACAATAGTTTTGACTGAGCATCCCCAATGGCGAAATATTGCGGGCTCGTACCTTCTCCCACACTCTCTGACTTCATAGAAGGTCTTCAGATTTAATGTGCCCATATCCGGCCTAGACACAAATCTATTTAATGACATTTGTCGGGTTTCGAACCGAGCTCCCTCAGTCCGAGGCCAACGTACTACCACTTGGCCCCGCTCGAGCCTAGAATGAATTAAACTATAAAAATAATTACTTACTGAGGGAGCTATATTTAATATGGGTTTCGGGCTGTAAACTCCGTGGGTCTTACGGGTTATTCTGGATGCCACTGAATCTCCTTCTATTGTGTAGCCAACTGTAAGAAATGAATGACTTGTAATTAAAACTCAGTAAAGGAGTCCCAGTGCGGGGTGACAATTTTTAAATTTATACAATTCCCCTAGTTTAACTTGCTTTTAATTTTTCTTTTTCAGGAAACTGGTAGATGTTCAGCCTCTTCAGAAATGCTACGAAAATTATCGACGTAGGTGAAAATTGTTTTCTTTTAACAGAAGTTGATATATACAGGGTCATCGAAATAGGTTGGACACATTTCATATAATCATATTTAATAAAATAATTACGATAAAAACAATTCTTGCGTAATGCACAAAATTTAATAGAATTTTACCTTAATAAGTTTCAATATGAGCACCGCTGGTTGCTCTACACATATCAAATCGATAATCAATCTCTAACCAGCTGTTACGGAGCATGTCTGGTGTCACTGTGGCAATTGCATCGACAATCCTGTCCCGTAAATGTGTCGAGTCCCGTACCCATACGCTGTAAACAATGTTCTTGACGTAACCCCAGATTTGTACTCTGCTAACTACAACACACATTGAGCTTTCTCCTGAACGGTCGACATTGCACTGACGGAGCCCAATGAAAACCTCTTCCACCTTGCTTCGCTTCTGCGCAACGTTCCATGTCACGGTTGCGTACCATTTATATTTAGAAATCTTCGACACTTGCCAAGTTGTTTGAAAAGAAAATTATTGCGTTTGCTCAATCTCTTTTAGAATTATGAGATTTCGAAATGTGTCCAGCCTTTTTCGATGACCCTATGTATATATATATATATATATATATATATATATATATACACACACTCTGTCACAAAAAAATATATGCACCCAGAAGAAATCGAGCTATTATCACGAAACTTGGCAGGAATGTAGTCTGGTAGGAGGTATGAAAATGATTAAAATTTTGACGCCAATGAGACAAGGGTGATCGCGCTATGCGCATATGAGATGCGCAGCTGGGAGAGTTTAAAAGCATGATTGCTCGTGCCATAGGGTTATTCAAACAAATCTGTCGACTTGGATGGACGGTATTGTGACTAAAGATGCCTCTGAGACGTAATCGGCGACAATACGAACAATTGTCGGACTTTGAGAGGGACGTATAGTAGGCCTCAGAGAAGCAAGTTCGTTGAACAGGCGTATAGGACGCCACCTCGGTCGGAGCGATATGGTAGTTGCTCGTTGTTGGTAACAATGGATCACGGAAGGGATAGTCTACCGTCGCGGAGGGTCAGGGCGTCCCAGGAACACAAATGCGCCGAGGATCGCGCAATCATAAGATCGGCCACGTCCGCACCAACAACGTCGCAAGAATCGGTTCGACGCCATTTACCACCTTCCAGACATCCGGTGGTATCTAGGGAAATCATTCGGAGACGACCGGCCGACGCAGGTATAAGGAGCCGACGTCCATTAAGACGCCTACCACAGACCCCACATCATAGGCAGTGTCGATTGGATTTTTGCCGACCTCGGGCAAACTGGAGTGCGACCGACTGGAGGCGTGTGATCTTCAGCGATGAATCCCTATTCAGTCTCAATACTGATGACCAGCGCATATGCGTGTGGAGGCAGCCAGGCCACCGGTCCGATCAGGCATTTGTTGTCGAGAGGCATATGGCAATTACACTAGGTGTGACAGTGTGGGGAGCGATTTGTTGGGACACACGATCACCCCTAGTCGTCCTTCAACGCACTTTGACGGCACGTAGTTACGTGGACGAGATTTTAACGCCAGTTGTACTGCCTATGCTATCAAGTCGCCCAGGTGCCATTTATCAGCAAGACAACGCTCGTCCACATACTGAACGACTCTCCCAACAATGTCTTCAAGGATATGACGTACTCCCATGGCTTGCAGGTCACCAGACCTCTCGCCAATAGAATACGTCTGGGACGTGCTTGGAGGGCAACTGCAGCCGTCCCAGAATACTGGTGAATTAACTGCCCAGTTGCAAAGATTATGGCATGATCTTCCGCAGGAGGTCATAGGTGACCTCATTGATTCGATGCCACGCCGTGTTTCGGCTTGTATACCTGCCAGAGGTGGATTTACTACTGATTGATTTCTAAATTTTTCATGCCATATCTTCTTAATAAAACGGTCTGTTCTTCTGAATTTCTAATAATTTGCTTATCTTCTCATACACTACATACATGTTAAGTTTCGTGATAGTAGCTCGTTTCCTTCTGGGTGCATATATTTTTTGTGACAGTATATATATATATATATATATATATATATATATATATATATGTGATGTCCGGAGTGGACATCTCGTGAAAATACTGCAATCGAGGCCGTAACAAAGATTCCAAATCATAACGAATAACTTAAGTTTATTTGACGTAAAGATTAACACATCTTAATCAGTTCGGAGCCAGCTCGCGTCTCTCCTCAAAAAAGCGCCAAAATAGAATTAGGTGAAAGAGGTTGCCAGAATTGGCGGAGGAAGTTAGTATGTGGAAGGCGAAGCGTTTACGTCAAGACAAGAAGGACGGGTTACCATGGCAGAGATGAAGTACAGAATGGGCGATTATAGGTAGTTAGTAATTTTATCACATATATATATATATATATATATATATATATATATATATATATATATATATATATATATATATATATATATGTTACCGCTAAAGCTCGAAAGCCGTTAATCTGCACATTTCCTAGCTAATCTGCAGATTAACTGATTTGCTCCGTTTAAGTGCGGAATCAAGAGTTTTCCGCATTTTTCCTAGGTAATGTGCACATTAACGGCTTCCGTATCGTCAAAGTTCAAAAGTTTGTTTCTCTCATTTCCTTTCCCTACTCTTTTCCTCTCTCCCTCCTCTTTTAGTTTGGTTTCAACAGCGTCTTGGCGTCGCCGGTTGTTTTTATTTCTCATAATTTGCGTCGGTTGCCAGTGCGTATCATAGGTAATTTTGTTTCCAAATTTGTCTCTGCCTGTTAGCGCGTGAATTTGTATCGGGATTTTTTAAAAGCATATAAATTTAGCTCCTAGTATGCAAGCAAGCACCGAATTGGTGAGTAAAATGAAGAAAAGATTCTTCAAGAATATTAAAGTACCCGAAGTAGAAAGAGCAAAAACTGATGCCCGCTCTATTTTAGCTGTGGTTCTTAGTAAAACAGAGGATAGCTTTCATAAACTTGGTACTAAAACGGGTATTTTAAAACAATTGTATGCAAGATCTGAATTCAGTGTTTGCAAAGAGAGATTTTTACTGAAAGAAGATGTCCCTGCTGTAGAAATATCTTTACGTCAAACAGCAATAAAACATTCCTTTGGTACTGGGCAGAGTTTCATAAATGTGACTGAAAATCTAAATGTACCAGAAATAGTTGTGCTTGTCTCAAAAACCAATTGCTATGTAAATCATAGTGTCAACAATCTTTAGATTGCACTAATAAGTAAGCATAAGTTATCATATATTTTGTAAATTCATTTCCTTAATTGTAATAATATTTTAAACCGTTTGAATCTTTGTATTATAGCTTTTTAATTGATTGATGATTGATTCTATCGACTGATTAGTTAGTTGATTCATTGTATTAACTTGATTCTTTAGATATCGAAAATAAACAAATAACATTATGTTAATTTATAAATAAATAAATAACATTATGTTAATTTAAGCGTACAGAAACGTTGCTGTTGTTCCAGCAAATATCTTATTTTCACTTTAACGAGTGCCTAGTAGGTAATGTGCAGATTATCTAGGTAATTGGCAGATTGCCTAGGTAATTTGCAAATTACCTTGGTAATTTGAGAAATGAAACAATTTTCCTCACTTTAACGGAGCAAATAAGTTAATCTGCAGATTAGCTAGGTAATGTGCACATTAACTGATTTCTGAATATACATACATATACATACATACATAATGTTCTGGCTTCTTTTTAGTTACAACATGGTTCCTAAATGACAGCAAAATTTAAGTTTTTTTTTTTAAAAATAGAAACGATTGACTAAAAAAATTCATTGTTTCATCGTTTTGAGAGTTATTATTCATTTTATGTTGGAATCATTATAAAGGAAGCAAATAAAGGGTATCAACTTTTAGGTTGTTTCTTTTCATAACAAGAAATCAATAGATTTGCAGGAAACGATTTGTAAATGCATTTCAGCCCCGACTTGTAGTATTCGCAAAATCTCAGAATTCAGTAGGAATTATTATGATTTTTCACCGTAAAATTATTTCTGTTTATGGCTTTTTTTAAAACTTCCATAACTTCACTTCAATCTGAACGCCGTCCATGCACTGTAACACTGTCCAGCATAAATATAAAGGTCCGTCTGTTTACATCTCTGATCGTGACACACAGTCTCTTGAATTCCTCACTTTATTTACCCTGACGCAACTTAACGTTTCCATGATGGATATTTATCAAACCTGTTGAAATATAAACTGATAACTTCCATCTCTTCCCCTTCGTGTTTATATTAATCCTTTATACTGAGGTATTTTTCCGCTTTATTTTACTTCCAATATAATCCGCTGACTGCTTTAATAAACTACAATTTTATAATCAGAATGTAGTATTTAAATAATAAAGTTAAATTAAAATGACTAAGCATTGCCATTAAACTGTGAATTCAGTTATACTCAATTACTCAAGTAAAATGTTTTTTAATTTCCTTTCCAAATCTGCCTTGGGTGTAACTCATGCTTTATTAGTGTAAACCAATCCTTGCATTTTGATCAAACTCTGACTTACTCGATTTACTGACAAAATTTATAATTTGAAGAGAGGCGGCAGCCAGTAATGAATTTCATAACAAAATGACGCGGCAGCGAAACTGATAACCACTCGACTGATAGCAGTTTCGAGTAACATTTATTAATTTTCCGAATAGCATTTTGAGAAGCGTTGTTTCGATATATCAAATTCAGACACTTCAAAATTTGTCTGACTAATGAAAAGAATTAATACAAATGACTTGCCCTGCTTGATGTTAAATGTTGTATCTTATGCCATGCATTAAAAGTTCCTGTTTCTTAATTTAAAAAAAGGCACTTACATTATTAAATGATAATTAATCAATGATGTTAAATGATTTTCTGTTAGTTTTAAAATTACATGGTAATGCTAATATATATATATATAGCAAATCTTTGTTCACATCTTCATAATTTCAAATATGTATATATATATATATATATATATATATATATATATTTGAAATTATGAAGATGTAAGCAAAGAAGCCCCATTATTGCAGTATAAAATTTAGTTAAAAATAAAATTCGTTTAAAGAAAATTAAATTATATCAACTGAATTTATAAAATAACACATAGCTTAAAAATTTAACTATTTTGTCTACAGTATAATGGAACATCAATTTTTCAAGTACGGTCGTCTCACAGCAGTGAAATTCAGTTAATAAAAAGATAAAATTGATAAAATAACGAAAATTACGGCCAAACTATTTATCTAATAAGTTGTTTTTTAAAGTGTTTGCCTTTCATGAACCGCAATTTCTAGTGTTCCGCAAGGTGCCTTTTGATAAAATTTATTAAATAGCTTTGGAGTAACTTTCTTTTGAATGTTTTTCAATTCTTACTGACTACCTTGAAGAATCTGGATTGAATGAAGGGGTTGAAATCTGCAATATTACAAATCCCCCTCGCAGCTCACTAGGATTTCTAACCTATTAGTTTCTAAATTTGAAGAAAAAAGATAAATTTTAGATAAAAAAATTTATTCAAAGTAGAAGAAGAGTAATGCAAGCAGGATTTCCTACGGAAGATCATTAAAGCTATTCATTTCTGGCAATAAAAACATTTAACTGGAACTGCTTCATACAGCCAGTAAAAGGTAAAGTGTGATAGACTTTCAGCTGTTTATTCGTATTCTCGTGTGATATATTTGACGAATATCTGGATTAATTAATTCGAGTTATATGCCGTTTGCATAAACTTATTTGTGTGAATCTGAATTTTCTATATTATCTCAAAAGTTTATATCGCAATAGACTGGGAGCCTCACCTGATATGCGAATTCAACTATCCAATATTGAACCACATTTTCTGTTGTTAAGGCTGCTATGTACTAAGAAAAAAAAATCGTATTTTCATTTTCCTCTTCTTGCAGACTCTTGTGGTGGGAGGAGTCCAGTTGACAGTTTGAGAATTCCACCCCCCTTAGGATTGACATTTTGAGGGATTGTAAAGGCTTTCTCTCTATAGGGGGGGGGAGTTAAGCGCTGCCCCCAAATTTTTTATTTAAAATATATTTTTGTCAACTATTTACAGGTACATAAATGCTGATAATCAAATAAAATTGGTATCGTCAGATAGCCTGAACTTTTCTGCAAAGCGCTACAGGATTCATTTTATAAATTTCGTCCACCGAAGGAATTTATGAGCGTTTAAAACACACTATTCCAGATTTTTCCCCGAATAATTTAAATTTTAAAATATTAATTGCATTTTTTTAAAAATAAACGAAAAATGTACACAAATGTAAAATTTCTTTCTCTATGACGGAGTACAGTTTAAAAAAAAAAAATCTTTGAATCCAAGTCGGCAATCCGTGGACACATTTTCTCCATAGGTTAACATTGAGGTGAGCGAATCCAATGGGATTAGTACATAGCAGCCTTAATAGAGTTCAAGGAGCAACAACATTCTTTGCAACAATTTTCTTTTGTATCAATTTTTTCCCCAACAATTGGAAATTTATGTCATTCAAAAAAAAGAAAATTTAATTTACGTTAATATTCTATTTGTTCCCCGATTTTTCTATAAATGAATTCTCTCACGATTAATTTATGTTTGTTTCATTTGATACCTTGATAAAATTTAAGAGGCGTGCAATGTCTAAGTTAACCATTAAGTAATGCTTTTTTTCCGATAATAGTGTAAGAATACCACAAAAAAAATCACTGACTTATTAAAATGTATTACATGCAAAGATCTAGAATAAACATACAAAGGATTTAAGAAGCCGGGTGTTTTATTTAGTGCTCTCTACAAATTTCATGTAAGTAAAAAGGATTATTTAAAAAATAAACTGTATGAGAAAGAAACAAAAACTTAAAATGATTCCCTAAATTTTAAAGTGATAAATTAAAAATAATCTCATATTTCTCATTTCTAAATTGTAAAAAATACGTAATAACTGTCTTAATATCCGTATATCCTAATGTATAAAAAGGATTTAATTTATAATTTTTTTACATATTTGTACAGGCCGGAATATTTTATCTCTAAAACTTTTTAATTCCAGGTGATGTAATACCAGGTGAATTACAGTTAAGTGCTTCCAAATGAAACGTATTTATTCATATAAAAATTCAATTCGTAATAAAGGGATTACATCGCATGTAAATGTCGTTAAAAGCCAAAGTTCTGCAAAAAATTTCGTTAAATAAAATATTTTGTAAGCTGGAAGTTCGTTATTTGGTAGCTGCTCTGTGGTTTTGGTTTTATAAATTGCCCTGCGTATAAATAATTCTTTTTTGGTGCTATGGATGCCAAAAGTTAAGCCGATGTCAGCAAGTATTTTTGATAAATGAAACCCATTCACAGTGGTAGACAATTGATTCGAAAAAAAATTCTACATCTGCATTGTCAGCTTGTTGTAAACCTCACTTGAAACAACAGTATTTTTTTTAAGTTTAGTAACAAGGATTAAAAGCTTGACAAAATGATAAGGTGTGCCAGAGAGGAGGAGCATCAAGTTAAAATATACATCTCCACGTAACAGGTTTATGAATCGTGTTATCATCTTGCGCTGTAAATTTTGCACTACAATTCATGACATCCAAGGATTTCTCCACAGTGGTCTGGTGGACTACACCTTTTCAGTCACCAGTAAGTAAAAATTTACAGAAATTCCGCATTTGGAATTCCTATTCGTCCAATGTACTCAACGGTTTTCCTTGTTGAAGAGCCCACAACAAGGCCGAAACCTAGGTCCAAGGCTACCGGTAAGCTGGAGAGGTATATTTTTGATTAAAAGCTTGCTTTCAAATACATATGTACGACTAGCTGAAGACCCGTACATCACAACAAACCAGTACATTCAAATTAAATGCAACGGTCAATGTATGCAATTAATGCCAAAAACAAAAACAAAATATTTATAATAAATACAACGGTCAATGTATGCAATGTAAAGAAATTAATGTAAAGAAAAAAACAAAATATTATATTTATTAAAAATCGTATTGGATATTTTTACATATACAAAATAATGTAGAAGAAAATATTCAAATTAAATACAACGGTCAATGTATGCAATTAATTTGTATGCTTAATATCCATAAAACATACTAATTTGAATTAAATTCTTAAAAAACTTCCATCTCAATGAGTCTAGAGGTTAAATTTGATCTTTTACTGTATTTGAATATTTTTTTTGGCATTTTATTTCGTTGTTATGCACGTGACGCAAAATTAATTTAAAGTACCACAAAAAGAAAAGAAAAGTCGTGATCAGCGTTTAATAAATTAAATTCTAAAAATTAATCTTTAAAAATTCAGCAAAAACCAGAAAATAGGGGTAAAGATTCGAAAAAGACTTCATTTTAAAGGAATTTTTAGGATCTTTATCGTGATATAAAGAATCGCCAATCAAAATTTCAGCCCTTTAGGCCCAGCGGTTTGGTCTGTGCGTTACCTGTCAGTCAGTCAGTCAGTCAGTCAGTTACGGAACTGTTTTGTATATAAAGATTAGAATTTATTTAATGCCATACTCTTGAGAGGAAGAAAATTTTTGAAGTGCATACAAAGAAAAGATGTATTCCTTCATAAATTAGACACTCTGTTGTAAGCATTTGTGTTTGCAATATATGTTTTCACTGAGGAATGATGAGAATAATAGGCTAAAATATCTGAAATAAAATCTTCACTCTGTATACCGGATACTTTCAGCAGTGAAGTAGAAGCGTATAAAGAGCGGAAGTCGTTAGGTCAACGTAATTTTCTAACGGAATTTTTACAGTGCATTTGACCTCCCATAAAATGATGGGCTTACAGTCTCGTTTGATCAGGCTACGCAAACATATACAGCTGGTAGTGATTTTGGATGTGTTGTATTTTGCTAAGTTAAATTCATAAATCTTGACTGTTTGCTCATTCCCATTAAAAGCTAAAGCAATATTTGCGTACAACAGTACTAGTAGCAGTTGGAGACCACAAACAAAAGAATTATTGATATTTAAATGGAATAGATCTTTAGTTACAGTATTTTGTATACTTCTTTCGTAGATTGCATTCAAATGCGATAGGTTATATGGGAAAGGTTGCACAATTCTTACTTTAATTCATACTTTAACCTTTAGCTTATGGGGCCCATTTTTCCGATTCCCTCTCTAGAACAGGAAATTTCATACCCCTCTTTGTAAGAACGGCCATTAATGGGTTTATATATATATATATATATATATATATATATATATATATATATATATATATATATATATATATCTTCTTGGGCCCGTATTCTTGGGATACATGCTATCCCACCCCCTTAGGAAAAGGTTAAACGATACTATTTTAAAAATGCAACCGTAAATTATCATATTTACCCTGTCCCAAACAGTTTCTTTCACGCTTTTGTCTCGTTAGCATCTCTCTCTAGAGTACTGGTTCTTAAACTTTTCAGTGACTTAGACTACTTTGACAATCTGGAGAAAGTCATGGACCCCTCCTTCTGATAATAAATAGTCATATAGTCAAAACAACAAATAGTTTCAGAAAATCTAATTAAACACCCTTATATTCGTATACTAGAAAAAGGAAGGTATGCATAAAACAAATTTGTAATTTAATAGTGTATTTGCCTTTAAAACGTATTATTGACCAAATGACTACTGCACAGTTGCTCGTCTAATTGAATTCAAATTCAAAGGCTACTACGTGTTTTCTTAATTTTCGAATTGAATGCATACATCCATTTTAGTTTCAAATAAAAATTCTCGAAATTTGTGTTTGGACTCAAGAGCGAGTTTTTGGACTAGAATTCACCTCTAAGTATGCTGTCCATCTGAAATTGATTCATGATAACCTATGGTCATTGATAATGGACCACAGGTTAATAAGCCAAGTTCTTGAGCCTATGATTCGCCGAATTCCAAAACATCTTTTGTGGTAATATGATATGAACGTGAACTACATTTGAGTCGAAAAGTTTTCTTGAGAGTAAAATTAATTCACTTTTCATTTATTTGCTATAGAATCTACAGATAGGCATAGTTGCCCAGAAGATTGTCTGGAGGTATACAAACCAGCGTGTGGTAGCGATGGAGTCATCTACTACAACGAATGCTTCCTGAGGAAGAGAACATGCAAGTAAGAAAAAATGATATTATGTAATTTGTAATTCGAGGTAACATTCATAAATACAAAAATATGTTACGATCGATCGTCAAGATCATAATAGGGATTGTTGGAGCCGTGTTACAACGCACTGGTGGGGAAAGCGGGAGGTCTTGAGTTCTATTGCCATGCATGCCAAGTTGTTCAAAAGGCGAAGGATGAAATTGGAAATTCGGAAGAGTGTCTCATTTTATAACAAGTACCGTGATATTACCAAAATTGTCGATCCATACCTCCTTTTATTCATTGCACTTCAGATAGGAATGCAAAAGTTCACGCCTTAAAAGGTAATATTTACGAATAATAATAATAATAGAAAACCCTTCTGAAACTCTTGATCTGTGTAATATAACAAGAACAAAAGTGAAAAGAAAAAGTGTGATTGCCAAGACGTTAGTTAGATATAAAACAGATAAAAATATCTAAAATAAAATAATCTTTGAATTTATAATCAATATAATCAAACGAATCGAATTTATAAGAAAAAAATCTATCTCAATACGCGTGAGAAGGTATAAAAGTCGGGATTGGAATATGTACACACTACGACAGGAAACCATTCGTGAAGGTTGAAAAGGAGAGTAACTCATTTCATGACATAGGTGCTTGAAAAAATGATTGCTCTGTAACTAAGAAACAAAGGTATCAATAGGAATGAGACTTTTGTTTTATCTGATAGATTGAGTTTAACTCAAAGAGAAATGCAACTTAAAAGAACGTAAAAAAATATCAAAACTAGGTCATGGATATTGAAATTCTTGTAATTGCAACATTTAGCAAAATTTTTAAATTGGACAAGTTTCATCGAAATCTGTTTTAGATAGTGAAGTGCGTTCAGAATAGGCTGAATGCATAATGTAAGCTCAAGAACGAGACTTCGGACCCAAATGATGTTGTCAATGTAAATATGCGAGATTCCTTGCCATCCCTGTCAATTAACTAAGGTAACTAAAGTAGGGTGGGTTGGCAATTCATTTCCTAGTTTGATTTTTTAACCTTACTTTTATCGAAAGTAAATAAGAGTTTAAATAAAAATAATGTAAGATTGTTACGAATATTTTCTAAAGTACATATTATCCAAAGAGGTACTGTAATGTGGAAAAGCCTTAACACCACCCCTGGGTCAAACGGCTTTAGGATGACATTAATACATGACGGCTTATTAAAAGGACAGTTTTCCAACGAGATATTGTAACTGTAAGATCTTGCTAAGGATTGTCTAAGGATTGTCTTGCAACTGCGAGATAGTTTAAGTCGCAATATAGTGGCCAGACGTTTGAATAATGATTTTCGGTTGGTATTATGAGTACCAGTGGAAAAATCTAATCTCACCAAAGAGATTAAACAGAAGATGCCTTCGGTAAGAAATACCCATTTTGGACTAAGCAGAATGGCGAAGAAACGTACAGTTTTCCGATGAATCTAATTTGAAACAATTCGATAACTCCCCAGAAAAGGTTTTGAGGAGAAAAACAGCTTGTATACGGAAACATTCACTGAAAATATGGTTTAGGGTGCTATGCCGATTTCGAGTAGACGTGCTCTGCTTTTCTTCCCCGCTGGCACACAACAAAGAATGGTATCAAATGTCTAAAGGAGTTGAAAGGGAGGTTGTCCTTACTGGTGAGTATTCAAAACTTTCATGCGCGAAACCGCACCAGGCCAAAGATGTAAAGTTACAGATTACAACCTCAAAGCAAATATAATGTCCGCCCCGGATAGGACCGGAAACAAGAGAAAATATTCGGAATTAGCTGTAGATCAAGGTCAATGAATATGGTCTAAGTCATAAAAACAATTTCATTTCAGCTTCCAAACATACTGGTATGTAGCCATTTCAGCAGAGTATTGAATTTCAGTTGTGTCCAGTGTGCGTAATTAATTTCAACCAGTGATACGATATCGAATTAGTTCTACTGAAAATTTTGTGCTACCAGGTGCTTTTCTGATCTCTGAATTTTTCTTTTTCTTTCCTTTGTAGTTATTAAACATATTTATCAGTGGAAAAATTTGTCTTGAACTTTCTCCATCTAATGTACAGTACCAAGGCAAGTAACAAGCATACGAAACAAAAATTCGACTGAAAAAATATATTTAAACCTGAATCGTATTTTTGTTTGGATTTAGTCACATAATTTTTTTTTATATCGAATGTGCAAATATATTTGTTTTCATGCTTCAGGAATCTTCTTTTTGTATTTTTTCTTAGCTTGGGTATCGTGGAAGTAGGAATGGACAGCTGTGTCCACGTGCCGAAGTGCCCGGAAGTTTGTCTGCCCCTCTATGATCCTGTCTGCGGTTCGGACAGGCGTCTCTACATAAACCACTGCAGGATGTTACAAGAAAATTGCGGGTAAAGTCTTAAAGAAAACTGCCTATTTAAACTGTTCACTGAAGTTATACCATAATTTTTTAAAATTTTACCACGACTTAGCAAAATTTGGAAAAAAAAATTCTGCGGTTAGAAAAGAACTAGGCATTATCGCTAACAGTAAATTTTGCCACCATTAAAAAGTATGAAAATTAGTAAAAACTTGCCTTTAAAAAAAAAAAAATACTAGTGATGGAAATAAAAGTCTGCATAGGACATTTGTTAAGCATGAATTAAAGGAAATATTCATTGATATATGAATTAGCGAAGATGAATTTTTTTTCACATTTAAAAATTTTATAGGCCTGTTATTAGGATATCTTTTATTTAACTTTAAATTCGCTTTGAATTTTGTTTTTTTTTTGCTTATAATTGTATGGTTCTAATTTAATTAATGAATCAGATAAACGTGAAAGAAAAGACAATGTCAATGCAATGACAACTATTAAAAAATTATTAAGAAGCAAGTGTAACGTATTATCCGTGTCTATTTAATTGGAATATGAATTGAAAAAGAAAATTGCATTAATGAATAAATTCACACCATTTGTTAGATAATTACGTATTTAATGAATTTTATAGTAATACTAAAGTATATTATATAATTTATTAGACAATTTATTTAGTATATTTCGGTAACTGATTTAGCAGAAAAAAAAATATTAAGAAAATCTGAAGGCAGACTGAAAATTTTATTACTTACTTAAATGATAATATAGGATTAGAGAATGCTCATACTATTGATCTAAGAGTCTGGGAAAGGAATGAGAAACATAGGCGTTTCAATTGTTGTTTTATGATAACATGTTTTGAGTAACAGATAAATTATATTCAATTGCGTTTTGTGACACAAGATCATATACCAATAGAATAAAGGTAAAAATTTTCCCTAAGCGGTAGTTTTTCGAAAATTCTCGTAGAGTAGTTAGAATATATTACATATAATCTTAATATTATTATAATTACAATTTATTCTATAACTCCATACTATAATTATCATCCTAATAGTAAGTTTAATAACAAAATACTAACTATTAAAAAAAATCAAAGCATGACGGAACTGAATGTTTGACCATTGGCAACAGATGGCAGCACCAGCTGCAATATTCAAGGTTTTTTTTTTTTTTTTTATAGAGAGCTTGAAGTTTGAAACTATTACACAATATATATATACACTTTTAAAAATATATAAAAAACAAATCATGACTTTTAGTCTAATTGAATGTAAGAAATCCACAACAAATTTCTAATAATTATCTATATAATAGATGAATAAATAAAATGAATATATATATATAAAAAAAAAACCCCAACCATTTGAAAATTTGATGTTTAGTAAATATTCAATAGATGGCAGCACTATAAATGCCATTAAGAGTTATTGCTTTTGAGATAATTTGTCTGATTTGTAGTTATACGCAGTATAACTGCATCATTTGCAGTATTTTAAAACCGCCATTGCACAGTAAGGATTTAAACTGTTACAATACGACTTTATTGTTTCTTAGCCATTATTAAGCAATTTTGTCTAATAATAATATTAAAAATTAGTCGAATAAATAGACATTCAAAACAGTATGACTAATAAAGAAATCTTGTTCAATGCATTGAAGAAACCAGAATACAAATAGTAAAAATCCTGTTTATTGTAGTTTATGAATCGTATAA